>OY992897.1:78159522-78212022 GCA_963921405.1 Cepaea hortensis
GGATTGATTTTTTCGTGTGGGATAGCTTTTCTTATTACCAGTGCCCCTCGCCATCAGGCAAATCCACTCGAACTTGTGAGGAATAATAATCTGTTGTGGCATGCGCACTCAAAGACAGTAAGATGCCACAGGAGCCATGCATGCTGTTAGTATTCTGTTTGTTCATTAAGGGGCGTCCATTTGAAATCCGTTCGTGCCGCACCGCGAGTAATTGCGTACGTTGAACATGATCATGTCATATTCATGTGATAAGTACTGACCAATGAATAAAAGAGCACGTGCTTATCGTCCCGTTATGCATAGGTTCTGTTTCTGACCATTGAAAAAATGGCCAGTTTGATGCAAAATCCGTCCAAAGAAGTTCAAACAGCGGTGATTCAGTTTCTTTCATTTGAAGGATGTCGACCAGTGGACATGCATCGAAGAATGCAGGCAGCGTACGGTAACAAATGCGTGTCGAAGACAACAATGACAGATTGGGCAAGAATGTTTCGGAAATACGACAGTTCACGATAGATCTTCGATGGCCGGGTCAAGCGTATATTTTTGCAACAGAAAAAAAAAACCTTCGCCAAAATTGATGCAGCAGTACAGATGAACCGTTGTCAAAGCATGCGTTCGCTAGCGAAAGAATTTGAAGAGTCAATTGGGAAAATTCAAAAGGTCGTTCGTAAGAAACTGCAATATCGGAAGGTGTGTTCACAGTGGGTACCATGGATGTTGACTGACCACGAAAAAGAGGAATACGTGGGATGGTGTTTGAACCACTTGCTGCGTTACAGGGTGGAGGGTCGCTTAGAAAGCAATGGCAAACTACTGAACGTGGCCTTGTGGGAGCACATGTACACCTCGGAGGAGCAAATGGATCACCATAGTCTGGTAAGAATGAGGCAGCGAAGTGTGACGAGGGGATTTGGCCGACGCTCGACGCGAAAAGGAAAGGCGAGACGGACATATAATCAGATTGCTACTGGAACTTTAGTGTTGCAACTCTTCGCTGGCTGCTGAGGATCAATCAGATTAATCAATCAGAGTGGAAGGTGATGCATTTCTCTTCCGAATAGTGGCAGGCGATTAATCATGGTGTCACCACTTTGAGCTGAGCAGCAAAAGAGAGCATGCAATGGAAGCATGCTGGATCACCAAAAGCCAAAAAATTCAAGTTACAGGTTTCTGCTGGTAAGGTTATGCTGAACGCATTTTTTATTTACCATGACGGGCTATTGTTGGCCGACTTTAAAGAACCTGGTGTCAACATCAACTCTACCGACTACTTGCAAACATTAGACAAGACAAGATATTCAAATTCATCACGGGAAAACATTGTTTTGAATTAGACAAGCTGCAAAAAGCCATCAAGAATAAACGACCCGGCATACTTTCTCGCGGTGTGATTTTGTTGCACGTTAATGCTCGTCCGCATGTCGCAAAGATTGTGCAGGAAGCATTAGCAAGGAAGAAGTGGGGAATTCTGCAACATCCAGCCCATAGTACGGATTTGTCACCATGTGATTTTCATTTGTTCAGACCTCTCCAAAAAAAAAATACTTTTAAGGGACAACGATTTCACACAGATGCAGACGTAATGAGCGCGGTAAACACTTGGTTCAGTAAGCAACCACAATCCTTGTTTTTTTTTTTTTTTTGCGGACGACATTCGCCGCCTACATAAGCAATGGGATGCTTGCCGGAGTGCCTACGACGACTTCTTCTGACCAACCCATGGTGCATAATTCATTCAAAATGAATGCTTTGTTTAATTCTACTACACCTGTTAATGTTTCTTTCATGCTTTTGTAATAAAGCCATTGGAACGGATTTCAAATGAACGTCCCTAATATTTACATTTAATTTTCCGTCATGAGAAATATACTAGTCCGTCCGAATAAAATTAATTGTCCGTCTGCATATATTTTATTGTCCGTCAGCATAAATGTAATTGTTCGCTTGCATAAATTTAATCGTCTGTCTGCATAAATGTAATTATCTGTCTGCATAAATATAATTGTCTGTCGGCATAAATGTAATTGTCCGCCTGCATTAATTGTATCGTCCGTCAGCATAAATGTACTTGTCCGTCTGCATAAATTTAATCGACCGCTTACATAAATGTAATCGTCGGTCTGCATAAATTTAATCGTCCGACTGCATAACATTAATTGTCGGTCTGCATAAATTTAATCGCCTGATTGAATAAAAGCAATCGCCCGTATGCATAAATTTAATCGTCTGTCTGCATAAATTTAATCGCTCATCTGCATAAATGCAATCGTCCGTCTGCATACATTGAATCGTCCGTCTGCATAAATTGAATCTTCTGTCTGCAAAACAAAACAAAATGTCTTCCCGGTCTACATGACGGGAAGATGAGTTTGAGTTGCCTAATCTGCGAGCCATCGGTGGGCTACTAATTCTCTCGTTTCACCCATCCTGTCAGAGACCAGCACATCCTAAACCAACTAGGTCAGATTGTCCAATGCCACAATGTTGCCATAATACGCCTCTACGCAGATATCAAGTTTTAGCGGCGGTTCCTGCTACCCCGTTGGTTTTCAGGCTCAAAGAGAAAGTCCTTCACCATAGTCCCCGCAGAGACGGTACTATGTAACGGGTTGGGAGAAATTTCTCTATGTCAACACTCTTCGATATATGCAAACCCTTCTCAGGGTTTAGACAACCTTAACATCAGTGCAATAAACTTGAGAGTTAAAACCTGAAAGCTTCCCAAGGAATCACCACGACCAACCATGAATTAAGACCAAGGTATCCAAAGTGTGTTGGTACAGCATGAATTAAGACCAAGGTATCTAAAGTGTGTTGGTATAATATGAACTAAGAAGAAGGTATCTAAAGTGTGTTGGTATAGTATGAACTAAGAAGAAGGTATCTAGAGTGTATTGGTATAGTATGAACTAAGAAGAAGGTATCTAATGTGTGTTGGTATAGTATGAACTAAGAAGAAGGTATCTAGAGTGTGTTGGTATAGTATGAACTAAGAAGAAGGTATCTAATGTGTGTTGGTACAGCATGAATTAAGACCAAGGTATCTAAAATATAAAAATTAGTAGATGCGGTTGTTGTACACAGTGAGCAACTGGGGTTAGAATTAAATTGTAAAAAGACTCAGGTTATGGTCGTCACTAGGAAGGAAGAAGTGCCACAATGTAATATACAAGTAAATGGAAATATTCTTCAACAAGTGAATCGGTACAATTATCTTGGAACAGTCATAACATCTGATGGGAGATGCCTTGAAGAGATTAGAACAAGAATCGCCATGGCGAAAGTAGCCTTTAGCAAGATGAAAAACATTCTGACCAATAAAAAGATGTCAATTGAAACGAGAAAAAGTGTGTTGAGGGGATACATAGAGCCTGTTCTTTTGTATGGATGTGAAACTTGGACAATGAGCAGTTAAGCTGAAAAGCATCTGATGGCTGCAGAAATGTGGTTTCTGAGGAAAATGCAAAGAATTCCATGGACAGACAGAAAAACCAATGACCAAGTACTACAGGAGACAAATGAACATCGTAAACTGATTAGAGAAATTAGACGTAGACAGTCAAAATTTTTTGGACATGTTATGAGAAGAAATGGATTGGAGAACTTAGTGACAACTGGCAAGATCGAAGGGAACAGACCAAGAGGAAGACCGAGAGGAAAATACCTGGATGGCTTGGCCACATGGCATGGACGAGACAGGAACACTGAGCTGATCCACGACACTGGTGATCGAGTGAAATGGCGAGTCATGACCGCCCACGCTTTCCGGCATGGCACATGATTTATTGATTGATTGATCTAAAGTGTGTTGGTACAGTATGAATTAAGACCAAGGTATCTAAAGTGTGTTGGTATAGTATGAACTAAGACCAAAGTATCTAATGTGTGTTGGTATAGTATGAACTAAGACCAAAGTATCTAAAGTGTGTTGGTGTAGTATGAACTAAGAAGAAGGTATCTAAAGTGTGTTGGTACAGTATGAACTAAGACCAAAGTATCTAAAGTGTGTTGGTACAGTATGAACTAAGACCAAAGTATCTAAAGTGTGTTGGTACAGCATGAATTAAGACCAAGGTATCTAGAGTGTGTTGGTATAGTATGAACTAAGAAGAAGGTATCTAATGTGTGTTGGTATAGTATGAACTAAGAAGAAAGTATCTAATGTGTGTTGGTACAGTATGAATTAATACCAATGTGTCCAGGGTGTGTTAGCACAGTATGAATTAAGACCAAGCTATTCACCGTGTATTGGCACATCGTGAATTAAGACCAACATATCCAAAGTGTGCTGGTACAGCAAGAATTAAGACCAATATGTCAAGGGTGTGTTGGTACAGCATGAATTAAGACCCGTGTGTCCATGGTGTAATGGTACAGTGTGAATTAAGACCAAGGTATCCAAAGTGTGTTGGTACAGTATGAATTAAGACCAAGGTATCCAAAGTGTGTTGGTACAGTATGAATTAAGATCAAGGTATTCAAAGTGTATTGGCATATCATGAATTAAGACCACGGTATGTTGGTACAGCAACAATTAAGATCATGTTATACAAAGTGTTTTGGCACAGCATGCATTAAGACAACAACCTGACTGACAACTTATGTTGTATGGGAATGAAATAACTGCAGACAATGTTGTATGGGATAATGTTGTATGGGAATGAAATAACTGCAGACAGGTCTGATAATATTATTTTTTATTATCTGATATAATTTCACACTGAGCCTTGAACAGAATACATATGCAGTTGTCATACTTGGCAGCACAATATAACGCTATTTCTCAAGTTTCATCTTTAACTTAATTATCACTGTCACAGTTGTATCAAATACTGACTGTTGTTATGAGTGCAGTATTAATTTAATATTGCACGTGCTATTGGTTTTATTACAATTTGTTGCTCAGCTTAATTGCGGGAAGGAAACGATGAAGATGATACATGAATTCTATATTGACGGTGGACTTAACGTTAATAAAGATACAGTTTTTACTATCTTATCAAAGTTTGCGAAAACTAAATGTGTCTTTTCTTTTACTCAGAATCGCTGCCCCAGTGAAAACTATCAATGCCCCGTTTGCTCTCAGCTGTGTCCAGGTATGGAGATCTGTTGTCGTACTCGTACTGAGCGAGAATTTGAGCCAATAAGTCAAGATCTGATCTTTTGCCGAATCGAAAGAGTGTTCTCTTGTCTTCCTCAGTGTCCATTGGGTTTTGAGCGGAGTCGCTACGACCGAAGCGGAAAAGACTGCCTCCTCGTTTCCCGAATCTGAACAAGGTACCTCCCTGTCGTTTTCCGAATCTAAAGAGGGATCCTCTTTTCCCGAATCTGAAAAGGCTACCCTGTCGTTTGCCGAATCGAAACAAGGATCCGCGTTTGTCGAGGAATTCGTTGGCCATGAGCGGCTCAGAGAGACCATCGTTGGTCAGAACTAAGCCATCGTCTTCTTCTTGTGGGGCGGTGAAGGACATCCTCTTTTGCGCTTGGTGGTCAGTGTGACTGTGTAAATCATCTTCAGAATGGAGTCCAGTCTCTGAAAGAAGAAATCATACACTCTAATTATGACGTATGCAGCATTTAATTGAAACATTACATGGCTAAACTTAATGGCTGATTTGTACCTTGCCGTTTTGACTTACGGTAATTTGTAAACTGGAGATATACCTCTCCACAGCACAAAGCCTGGGCTGAATTTAGACACCATGTGTTGTTCGTGATCCCTCTTTCGGCCTGATTAGATTACTCCAGAGGAAAGGAAACACTAATACGTCTGGAACAAGACAGACTGCAGAAGCTTCCGGATCATCATAGCAATGCTCTAACTGTTCGCAAGTCGGAGCTTTGATCCTAGACCAGTCAGCGACCACAGCCTAGGTCCTGGTCTGCACTGCGATAACATTTATTCTTTAGGGCGCATTTACTCGCACTAGGGTAAGTATTGTATCCTCCCAATTGCCCCTCTGCGCCGGAAGCCGTTAGCAGTATTTGGGCTGTCAGGTTTGGTGAGCTGAATATTAAGCTAACAGAAGAGTATGTTATGAAATACATCCCTGTTATTGGAGGTTTACAATAAATTATTTCATATTACATATAACACATTGTATGTGGCTCACTAAGTACCAGAAAATGTTAAGGGATATCAAAGCGGCCGACATGATATTCACCCCGATCACCTATCGTGATCGATTGATCTTTGAAATTATGGGCTACCATTAAATACTTAATGGGCCTTGGTGTGTGTAAAAGGGTCCTTTAAAGTTGCATATCCTTTACAGAACGTAGCAGTCAACTCCAGCATTTCTGGCTGTTCGTGATTCCTGGGCAAGTTTACGTTCAATAGTTTGCCATTGCCTTATGAACGACGGGCACCCATACAATTTCATTAAAAAACCAACGCAGCTTTGTTTCCAACGCGGGTATGCGGGATTACCAACTGCGTCCTTAACCCCTTTGACACATTATAAACAAAGGGAGTCCCCTTGGCCAAGTAGTTATGCTGCCTGCCTCGCTCTTCAAGGTCGTGGGTTCAATTCCGGGCTACGTCGTTCGATTCCCAAGTGCAGTTTTCTCGGAGACTCCAGGGGATCGTCCCTGGAGCTACGGAGTTCATGCTTAGTGCCACTCTTTCGGCGATCCGTCCTGTGGAAAGAGAGAGAGCCATTTCGGCAGCCCGTCCTGTGGAAAGAGAGCGAGCCATTTCGGCGATCCGTCCTGTGGATAGAGAGAGAGAGCCATTTTGGGGTAAACCTGGTGCAATGAAGTCGATCATCCTGCGTTTTGAACCCTTTTTAAAACTTCTAAACCACATTTACTGTCTGTTGCTGTCTGCTGCTGTCTGTTGATATCTGTTGCTGAGTATGAATATGGGTATGTAGGTATGTAGGTATATATGTATGTATTTATGTATGTGTGAGTGTCTTTGTGTATGTGTGTGGCTGTCTATCTGTCTGTCTGTCTCAAAACATTGCTATATACATTGCTTTTTTTCACAGCATTCAATCGACAATCTTGTTTTTATGTGAATGCACCATGCACAATAGAGAATTGATGTGCTAAAGATGAGTAGTTGGAACGGCCAAATGTAAGATGGGCCTGCGTGTCTAATTTGTGACACTTTGAAGATAAAGTTCGTTCGTTCGTTCACTGGCAAATTACCTGTCACATTCTGGCTCCATCAGCGATGCCGCACTCCTCTTGTCCGCTTCCCTTCTACGCCTTTCAACAAGAATGATCTGTTTCAGGCACTTCTGTCTTCATTTACATGGCAACATATATCATTTCCTTCTATTTTGTTTGTTTTAATATTCAGGCCTTTTTAATGATCAGATGTTATCATGTAAATCTTCAGCTCTCTTTTTAGTCAAAAAAATTGTTGTTATTTTTCTGCAACACGTATATTCAATTACGCATACGTGCTGTTAAGCTTATTTGTCAAATGTCCGGGGTTCGGATCCTTCGTAGTCGCATAAAATATGCATGGTCTTAGTAATCGACGCGGCTAAATGGATAAGAAGCTCGCTCTTAAACATCCGGTGTGCTAATGTTGAGGTTACGGGTTCAACCCTTACATCGGTCAGCTGACTAAACTGTTGAATTCTTGTTCTTGATTTGGGGACGTAAATAATAAGTACCTCAGAAGTCGGAATGGGTTCGCCTGATGGCGAAGGACAGTGGTAATAGGGAAAACTAATCCACACGCAAGAATCAGTCCATTGGACTAGAAGTAGTAGCATGTGGGTGGATTATTCTTGAGTTTAAAACGAGGGAATGCAAAGAAACAAAGTACTCTAATTTGTAATTATATACGTTTACTTCCATAAACATATTGCGTGCTTTAGATTTTACAGCATACAGGTTGTCCATCTTTTCATTTTTGTCAGATTTGCATAGCCCGTAAGCTGTCAACCAAGAAACTCCAAACTACGCACTTCCTATAATTTATGTCCATTGACTAAAATATCCTCAGTATAAATAGAAATATAAAGCCTTTATACATTACTAATTTTATAAAGACATATTATCTTGACTTTTCCGTCAGTCAACTTCTGAAGTTTTCATATCCCGCATTAATTACTCTACGAAATGAAATTTTAAAATTTTCCTGATAAATTTGCAGGCATTTATTAGAAAAATTGCTTGAGCGCAAAGTGCTTTCTGCATCCATCTTAGCTGTCACTTTGCGTCTCATAGTTTTCCAATATTCAGAGAAACTTTATTGGCAACGCGCGGTGTGAGCTTTGTTGAAAAATCTCAGCAAATGACAAAACGCAGTGCCATAGAATATCGTTATTGTCACGTTCACTATCCGAAGCCGTATTCAGCCTCGCATACCCTGTCAGTGGTAGATCATTTTAGACAATTTTTGTTTAATTACATGTAATAATGTGATATTTTATATTGTGTTTTATTTCCTATTGCCCTGCAGTGACCCGGGTTCTTTGAATTACTTATACCGGTTCTGTACCTCATTTATTTGCAACTTATTTATACAATAAAAAAAGCTTTTAATTAACTTTCTATATCTATTGCAGTAATATTTTGCTCTTTTTGAATGCAAGTGCTTTAGGAAACGTCTGTGCTTGTGGCGCGGGGATCCCCAACCAAAAGTAGTTAGTAATTAGTTAGTCGCGGTTACAACTTTATGGCAAAAGTCACCCCATAATGATCCATTCCTGCGCCAGTGAACATCACACAAAATGGTCCTCACTGTCCAATGTGAAAAGTGGAACATTCAGCAGTCCCGTAAAACCACAGCGCGTGCAGGTACACTATGCATAAGGCCGCTGCCAGAATTCATGATCGACCACGTCAGCTGACAAAGTATTTAATGATTATGATAATATCCATTATATAGACATATATCGACATATTTCATCTGAATAATATAAGTTAGTTAGTTAATCAGTTAGTTAGTTAATCAGTTAGTTAGTTAGTTAGTTAGTTAGTTAGTTAGTTAGTTAGTTAGTTAGTTGGTTGGTTGGTTGGTTGGTTGGTTGGTGGTTGGTTGGTTGGTTGGTTGGTTGGTTGGTTGGTTGGTTGGTTGGTTGATTAGGTAGCCGCGGTTCCAACTTCACTGCAAAAGGTTGCCCCATAATGCTCCGTTCCTTTGCCAGTGAATATCACACAAAATGCTTATCACTGCCCATGTGAAAAGTGGAACAGACATGAGTCTCGACAAACCAACAGCCAGTAACGGTACACTATGCATAATGTCGCTGCCAGAATGCCAACACAAAAGTCCACCACGAAAAATACAGTTCATCGTCGATGGAAGCGGCAGTCATTAGGCGTCCCAGTTAGTTCAGCAACCGACAGGCGGCCATTTTACTGAACATGCAGTTTACGATACAAACAGATGTAAAAGCACTCCACACGAAATTCACAGCTCACATTTTCGCTCCACGCACTTAACTCACTAGCTGGGGTAGGGAACCATAATTTATTATAACAATAGAACTTCTATAAGTGTTCATCAATACCCATAGTTTCTTGTTCTTGTTATCTCAACAGCCCCAGGGATTTCCCTGTAACAGATATGTCCGTGGAAAGCTATAACAAACAACAGGTCGGATGTAAACTGAGAAGGAACGAGCAAGTTCCAGAAAAATGGAATTAACCTGAGACAGGCGGAAATTAATCTGTCACTGGGTATCGCAAAGGTAAACGGATCCAGTTTTCACTCTGTGGCCAAATTTCGCTTTTTGTGGACAGTATTTGATTTGGCCTAACCATCAGAGGCGTCTCCGATCGTTATGTATAGGAGGGAGAGTCAATCGTTGTCCTCAGATATATTCGTTCTTATTATTTTATGCCCGATGTTGTTTGGTTACTCTTGTTCTCGTTTTTTTTTTTAAATGGGCTTTTTTTTTTTAACGTTCGCTCGCTTTGAATTCAAAATTAGTCCATACAGGTGCTGCCGGACTGATTTTTTTTTTCTTGTTGGTTAGCTTTCCCATTTACCAGTGTCCCTCGCCATTAGGCGAAGCCACTCCAACATCACAGGTACTTGTAATTTACGTTACCGAGTTAAGTGTAAGAACAGTTTAGTCAAACTGACCGGTGATGTGGTTGAACCCGCTACCGAGGCATCAGCACACCGGATGTTTAAGAACGAGCGTTATTATCCATTCGGCCATGCTGGCCTACAAATGGCGGTTTACAGCCAGAAAGTCGACTTCATATCAGCGGGATTGATTCCATGTGGCTCGGTATCGTTCTGCGGAGCTGTTTGTCGAAAGCGGATTACAAAAACTCCATAGCTCCAGCGACGATCCACGGGCGTTTCCCAGATTACTGCAGCCATGAATAGAATGACGGTGTTCTGGGTCTCAGCTGCCATTCGTAAACAGTCCTGTGGATTCAATATCTGATGTACTATAGACTACAGCATACGACTTCTTCTGGTTTAAGTTGATGCTGTTGTTGTTGTTCTTCTTCTTATTGTTCTTATTCTTCTAGTTTTTCTTGTTCTTCTTATTCTTTTTCCTGCTCTTCTTCTTGCCGTCCATTCACCAACACATCAAATATATCATAACTAGTCATGTTCTCCATCTACCGACACATCAAATATATCATAACCAGCCATGTCCTCCACCCACCAACACATCAAATATATTATAACCAGCCATGTCCTCCACCCACCAACACATCAAATATATCATAACCAGCCATGTCCTCCACCTACCAACACATCAAATATATCATAACCAGCCATGTCCTCCACCCACCAACACATCAAATATATCATAACTTGTCATGTTCTCCATCCACCGACACGTCAAATATATCAAAACCAGCCATGTCCTCCACCCACCAACACATCAAATATATCATAACTAGCCATGTCCTCCACCCACCAACACATCAAATATATCATAACCAGCCATGTCCTCCACCTATTAACACATCAACTATATCATAACCAGCCATGTCCTCCACCCACCAACACATCAAATATATCATGACTTGTCATGTTCTCCATCCACCGACACATCATATATATCATAACCAGCCATGTCCTCCACCCACCAAGACATCAAATATATCATAACTTGTCATCTCCTCCATCTACCGACACATCAATTATATCATAACTTGCCATGTCCTTCACCCAACGACACATCAAACATATCATAACTAGCCATGTTCTTTATCCACCGACACATCAAATATATCATAAATCGCCATGTCCTTCATCCACCAGCACATCAAATATATCATAACTAACCATGTCCTCCATCCACCAGCACATCAAATATATCATAACTTGTCATGTCCTCCATCTTCCGAGACATCAAATATATCATAACTAGTCATGTCCTCCATCCACCGACACATCAAATATATCATAACTAACCATGTCCTCCATCCACCGACAGATCAAATATATCATAACTAGTCATGTCCTCCATCCACCGACACATCAAATATATCATAACTAGCCATGTCCTCCATTTTCCGACACATCAAATATATCATGAACTAGCCATGTCCTCCATCCACCGACACATCAAATATATCATAACTAGCCATGTCCTCCACCCACCAACACATCAAATATATCATAACTAGTCATGTCCTCCATCTACCAAAACAGCAAATATATCATAACTAGCCATGTCCTCCATCTACCAAAACATCAATATATCATAACTAGCCATGTCCTCCACCCACCAACACATCAAATATATCATAACTAGCCATGTCCTCCATCTACCAAAACATCAATATATCATAACTAGCCATGTCCTCCATCCACCGACACATCAAATATATCATAACTAGCCATGTCCTCCATCTACCAAAACATCAATATATCATAACTAGCCATGTCCTCCACCCACCAACACATCAAATATATCATAACTAGTCATGTCCTCCATCTACCAAAACAGAAAATATATCATAACTAGCTATGTCCTCCATCCATTGGTACACTCATCCATGGAAATTGGACAACATGCCCATACTAGGTGTTCCCTGTGTCCATAAACATCATAACACAAGGACAAGACACAAGATATAAGACACTAGTGAGATGGAAAACAGGAAGTGAACTTATGCGGAAAAAAATAATTGCCAAGAGAGACAGAAAATGACAGAGAAAGGTGAATATGGAAAGCTGGAAAAGATGGAAGACAAACAACAGTATAACCGACGTCAACTTCATGAACATATTAAATGACAGAGAGGATATGAAGGATGATGTCCGCAGCAGACAAGGCATTCTGATGAAGAACTTAGACCTGAAATATATCATTGTCTGAGTATTCTAGTAGTGTAATATACGTTAAGCTTGTCTCCGTGGCCATGGCGATGGCGTTGTTGACGCAATTCGTAATGCCGCTTACCAGCGTTCGAATCAAAGCGATGACCGATTTGGCAGCAGACCGTGTCGCGCTGGGTTTAACGTGTTGGTATGGGAGCCGGTCGCTCAGAAAGCAATGGCAAACTACTGAACGTACAACTTGCCAAGATATCAACAACGGTAGTAAAATGCTGGTGTTGGATGCACCGTCCTGAAAATGATGTGCAACCACTAAAATACAAAATATACGTACACAAATCCGCCTGACTTTAATGTGTCTGTCTTCAAGTGTTGTTTTGTATTCCATCTTTATGACACACTGTATCTTTATGTTCGGCGTGGCTCAAAGGAAACCACTTGCCAGAGTTAGCCTACGTAATTTAACGTTTATTACCTGTGTGATCTTTTGAGAGGCTATAAACATAGTTTCCTGGTTTTTTATTTGCCGTATTCACAGATGACTTTGACAATCAACATCTTTATGAAAATACCTTTAATGGCAGTATCGGGGTTGGGCTTGTTACGTTTTAGGGAAAGTCACTACTTGGGGCAAGTAATCACAAACTAGAAGTCTTTTTGGCTGCGTAGCATAAATGGATTGCGCTTAAACTTCCGCTTCGCTGACGCCGGGTACGAAATTCATTCCCTACACGGGTCGGTTCAACTTTAACCCTGACTTCTGATTCAGAAAGCGCTGGCAAGCTACTGAACGCAAAATTGCCCAGTAAATCCACCTGGGATTGAAGTTGATACCAACGCCCTCCAAAGAACATGCAGCGTGTATTCCCAGTGGAGGAAGCTGTGGTAGATTCATACCTGGACGCTTTCCTGCTTGCACATTGGTTACAGGTAAAAGTCTGCATCGAGGCGGATTTTGAAAATAAACTGGGCTCCTACTTCAGGGCAGTCTAAAATGCGTACCAGAAAATGTCCTGCTGAGTAAGGGCAGCCAGAATGATTCTGACCACTTTACCATTCGAGTGCCGATTGGTCCAAGATCATATGGCTGTAGTAGGAGCACCATATACATAATTCACGTTAAAGTTAAATTTAAGGTGTGTACAGTGGTTCTTTACTTGTCATAGTTTTCAAAATAAACCTTGGAGATAACTAACTTTAGACTTGGACTCAATCTGAAACATTCGTGAGATGACTATTCCAGCATTGAAATTGGCGAAGTAGCATATTCTTTAAGAGTTAATGTTAAATTAATATACAGGTCGAATCTGATGAAGTGTCATGTTCTCTATGAGTTACATACATTGTCACTTTGCCGTCTTGCCAGACGATAGTTTGTTACATTGTGCTTCAAAAAGGCATAATAACTACAACCCATGGTGGTGGTGAATGTGGCTGATAAGGTCAATTCGCACTGTAAATGTTCGTCCACAGTGGATGCATGTGAACACATGGTCATTTCCACCATCATGCACCATCTTACGTCTCACACACTCGGTGTGTGACTTATCCGCAATAATTTTCTCCTTTGTATGAGTTAATGTTAAATTAATTTACGGGTCGAATCTGGCGAAGTAAAATGTTCTTCATAAGTTAATGTTAAAATAAGTGCCATCTTATTTACGAGTTAATGTTACATTAATTTATGTGTTGAATCTGACGATGTGCCATGTTCTTTACGAGTCAATGTTACATTAATTTACGGGAGCCGCGGTTGTTTAGTGGTCAGACACTCGCCTACTGACCTGGTTGTCAAGGGTTCGATCGCAGCTAGACGGGTGAGACATTTTTAAAGTTGAACTTATCTGCCAGGTCGAGCCTGACTAGCATGGTTATAAAACGCGTTTTGGGAAGTAAAGGAGTCAAGCATGGTGCTCACCCCACACGCATTGAGGTGTTGATTCAGATGCCTATAGGCGTGTAATGATCCCGGTACCTGACCGTCTTGACAGACGCTAGTTCGTAAATAGGATTGAGCCTGTGCTTACCACACACAGAGACCTTGTGTTGCCCATGCAGCATGATCCCTCTCTCGGCCTGCCTAGTTCACTCCAGAAGAAAGGTAACACCAGTGCACTTGGAGCAAGACAAGATGTAGAAACTTCCGAATCAGCAAAGCAATGCTCTAACTCTCCGCCTATTGGAGCTTTAATCCTAGACCAGTTGCCGACCTCGGCTTAGGGCCTGGTCTGCCCTGCCATGACATTTAATCTTTAGGTTGCATTTCCTCGCACCAGGATAAGACTTGTACCCTCCCAATTGTGCTCCTTCGCCGGAAGCCGTTGGCATAATGTGAGGTGTGGGGTTTGGTGAGCGCCGCCTAAAATTTAGCGCTAACAGAAGCAGGCAGTGCCGTCTACTGTCATACAGTAGCTCAGTCATTTCTTACTAGTACCGTCTACTGTCATACATTAGCTCAGTCATTTCTTATAGCACCCGACTAGGCGTGTAATAAAGTCACTTAATTTTAATATACATATTTATTGATGCTAAGTCCACAATATTAACAAAATAATAAAATATGTCACGTGCACCAACCGGACCGGAGTATACTTCTAACTTATGCCACAACCGAATGTTGGTTCCCATGGAAACTTTAGAAATAACGGCTATATATGCAAGACTGTGAACTATATGTCTTCGTTTCCTGTTATTACCAGACAAAAACGTTCAGTACGCATTTCGGAAGTTTATTTTGGCCTGTGATTGGCAGTCATTAGTTGGTATCAGAGATTTCCATGGATGTGATTTACGGGCAGAGCTTAGAACAGAAATATGGTACCTGAGGCGAGAATATCTCAGGATTGCCAGAGAAACTAACAACGATTGCCTGGAGGAGACTAATGAAAGTAAAATATTACATTGTCAAGATGCTGGATAGGCATCAATAGAAGTAGGATAGATATAGATAGAAATAGGACAGGACAGAGGAAAGTAAAGGACAAAGACAGGACATAATAAGGACCTGTACAAGAGTATAGATAGAAAGAGACAGTAGAAGGAGATAGAACTCCAAACCAGTGTTAGGACAAGACCTAGACAGGACACGCATGTGTCATAGCTAGGACATGACGAGGACATACCGGGATTCATTCTCGAAATAGGACAGAATACAGTAGGCACGGGGATTACCCGTAAACAGACTGAACTCTAGTATAGCGGTAGGCTACGAGGACTTGACAACTAAACTACGTGGCAAGTAAACCAGCACGCTGTGCGGCTGACCGCACGAGATCGGGGTACGAGTAGCTGGACTGGACAGGTGAATTCGGGCAGACCGAGACGGACAGTCAGAGTGACAGGACCTCTGTGTTTACCCTCGCCAGTTGTGTAGTTTAGAGAGGGCATAGTTATACATAGCTAACATTTAGGAGAATGTATTTGAGTATTGACTATTAAGTGTGTATGCTCGTATGACGAGCTCTGTACTATAGATAATAAAGCGTGAATCTTGATTTTCCATTCACACGACGATGTGTTTGTAAACTATGAGGTGTGAATGAAGGGACCGCACGCTTGTATGAATGCAGGTTGATGACAACATACAGCTATAAGAAGGAGATAAATAGCTTTCTTTCGTCATTTGATGAAAAGAGAGGCATTGGAAAACATCGTGACAGATGGAAGGATCAGAGAGAAAAGAGGCAGAAGCAGCCAGAGAGAAATTATGCTGGATGGATTGAAGCGGTGGCATAGAGTTATATCATGGACAGAATTGATCAAGACACCAAGGGCCGAGATCTGAGGAGAGACATGAACTCCTACGTCTGTTAGCTATTTCAATCCAATATTTAGGAAAAACACCAACCTATTCATCTTTGAACTCAAACGTAGTCCATATGCATTCTACTATTTCTAGTCCAATCGATTGATTGTTGCGTGGGAATTAGCTTTCCTTTTTAAAATGGGTCCTCGCCATCAGGCGAACCCGCTCCGACTTCTGAGGTACTAGTAATTACATCTCCAAGTCTAGGACGAGAAGTCAATATTTTAGTCAAACTGACCAATGTGATGGTTAAACTAGCTACCTCGGTATCAGCACACCGGATGTATAAGAACGAGCGTTGTGGTGTATTTTGCCATGCTGACCACTTCAGCCTTGGTTCAGGTGGTTCAGGTTGCGGTTTTGTTGGCAGGGAACATGATGATGATGATGATGGTGGTGTGTATGTGTGTCGCAGTAGGCACCCTTCCAGAGAGTTACTGAAACACACTATCGGCTATCATTAGTTCACTTGCAATGCAGAAACCTATCAGTTTATACCCTGCTCCAGTTCAATTTCCTATAAATTAAAATAACATACAAGCGGCTCGGTGGCAAAGGGTTTTACAGACGCAGTTCGTAGTCCAGCATACCGCATTGGAAACACAGCTGCTGTTGATTTAGCAGCGGATCGCCTTGCGTTGGTTTTTAATGAAATGGTGGGGGTGCCGGTTGTTCAGAAAGCAATGGCAAACTACTGAACGTAAATTTTACAAGGAACCACGAACAGACAAAAATGCTGGGGTTGACTGCTAAGTCCTGTAAAGGATATGCAACTAACTTTTAACATACAGAAATTCTTCCATCTTGGCGATTTCGAGACATCTGCTTAATAGCCATCATAAAATTAACAAAGAAAAGGTGTTCCAAATATTGTATTCAACGAACAATAAACGACAGCTCAGATACAGCGAGATTTTAGCAATTAAATGGTTCCTCTCAGTTTTATGCAAAGTTTTATTTCATTTTGAATTTCCCATTACTACGGGGATAATTGTTGCTGCACATTCGAACAATATCAGCGATTATGTATTTTAAATATAGCCGAAGTATAATTTATTCGTTGACTGCATATGATATATAACTCCACAGTATACACCTGACGAGATGCAGAGAAATATGCCAGGCAATAAATATGTAACATATAGTTTGTGTCTTCTGTATTTACATTGACTAAGGGGAAGCAAAGAAATATATTAACATCAACGATATTTCACATCCGCGGGACTATCTTCATTGATTCAACCCTTGCCAGAAAAGTATCTCTCCTGACTATTCCATGTTCAGAGAAATTGCCAAATACAAATATTGTCTCCCCTACATTAATATTTTAACATGGGCATGTGGAAATCTGGTAGAAGTGTTTTCCGTTGACCCACTTTGCCGCGCCTTCAGTAGCACAATTAGCTCAATAAACATTGCTTTAACATGCGGCTCCAGACCCCGGACAGGCCATAGTTCTGAATATTTTGTTTTCTTTTCGCATTCCTATTTTTTTAAAGTGTAAATGTTGTGACTGTACTTTGTATTTTTTATCTTTCTCTTTTTATTGTATCTATTGTTAGTGTACCGTGAGTGTTTTGTTATATTTTTTCGTGTACTGTTTGTGTATTATTATCTATTTTTGTGTACTGTTGGTGTATTGTTGACTATTTTTTGGTTTATTCTTATCTCAATAAATCAATCATGTGCCATGCCGGAAAGCGTGGGCGGTCATGACTCGCCATTTCACTCGATCACCAGAGTCGTGGATCAGCTCAGTGTTCTTGTCTCGTCCATGCCATGTGGCCAAGCCATCTAGATATTTTCCACTCGGTCTTCCTCGTGGTCTGTTCCCTTCTATCTTGCCAGTTGTCACTAAGTTCTCCAGTCCATTTCTTCTCATAACATGTCCAAAAAATTTTGACTGTCTACGTCTAATTTCTCTAATCAATCTACGATTTTCATTTGTCTCCTGTAGTACTTGGTCATTGGTTTTTCTATCTGTTCACGGTACTCTTTGCATTTTCCTCAGAAACCACATTTCTGCAGCCATCAGATGTTTTTCAGCTTGACTGCACATTGTCCAAGTTTCACTCCATACAAAAGAACAGGCTCTATGTATCCCCTCAACACTCTTTTTCTCGTTTCAATTGACATCTTTTTATTGGTCAGAATGTTTTTCATCTTGCTAAAGGCTTCCTTCGCCATGGCGATTCTTATCTATTCTTATCTATTATTAAATATTAAATATTATATATTATTATTATTATTATTATTATCTATTATCTATTTGTCATGGTCTTATATGTAAGGAAGAATGTAAGTGCCGGTATGTAAGCGAGAGTCAGTGTAAGCATAGCTGAGGTCAAAGGGCAGTAAGAGACACCACGGCTTGGCTAGCGGACGGTCAGGCAAGAAGCCCGTGAATAGAGCCACGTGATGTGGGAAGGTCAACGAGGAGAGTCAGGGTGTGTGAGGCAGCGAATAGGGACGGACGTGTGGGAGAGCTAGAGAGCGATAGAACGATAGAACGATAGTGTTGTGACTGATAGATGGAGATGAACGTTGTGTAGTGATATTCGAGGAATGTACGAACTGTGATATGTGCGGGATGATGTGAAGTTGTGATTGTGAATGATCATGCGGGCGACAGTGTAAAGATCGCCATTGTGAGCTACCGCGTGGTTGTTGGTGTTGAACGATTGTTTGAGCGCGAAGTGCGACTACGTTGTCAGCCTGTAATATATTGTAATAAATGATTGTTCAGGAGATAGCTCCTGCCAGTTTCTAATTGCATTCATGTGTTATTAGTGTATGTTACGTAGATGTTGTAATTTGCCTGTCCTTCTGTGTGACTGATAAGGCCAATTTGCGCTGTAAATGTCCGTTCACAGTGGGTGCACCTGAACACGTGGTCATTTCCACCATCATGCACCATCTTACGTCTCAAGTCCAGTGAACTAGACGGAGCCAATAGTTAGGACTCTGACAGGTATAATGGTGTCAGAAGTACACATGAACCACATTCCCATGTAAATTGCATAAAAGAACGCTACTTTTGTAAAGAAGAAGATCTATTGCATGATATGTATAGAAATTGTAAATCAAAGATGTATAAATAGAGTCAGAACGAAAATAACATAATTTCTTTCCACAGCAGGTTTCAATTCTACAAAGCGACCGACGTAACCAGACCAGGTCAGCGGTAACCAGCACGAGAATCACGTTCCTCTACATCAAGCGTTCGAGTAGTCAGCAGATAAAGATAAGTTTATTAATTTTGATTGCTAATTACCCAAATCTGCATTCTTTGATTTGCTTATATAAATATCATCATTAGTAGAGTTAAATATCAAGTAACAGAAAATGATGTCAGATGAAAACTATCCAGATCGATCAGGATACTGGGGCACAAAACATTACAGAAAACTGCAAGCCTTTTTCGAAAGTACACGGAAACAAGACAGAGAAAACTTCAAGATCACTGAAGAGTGGCACAAGAAACATAACCTAATCCGTGATTGGACAAAGCAATTCGAAAAGAAAATGCAAGAATACAATATTCCAAAATGTAGATGGGGTACATGGTATAGGGTATTCGTACCAATAGAAAGTCAAAAACTACAAGAGATGATACCAGATATGTCAAGGGAAGACTATGAATATTATGAAACAAACATATCAACGCGCTATGTGAACTACTTCGGCACTCTAAAATTAGAAGTGCAAAATCTGAAACCGACCCCGAACAAGTCGTTTACCCAGTATATACAGGAAATAGAAGAATATTACAAAAAACTAATGTGTGAAATTAGAAGTACATACAACAATCAGGAAATATTAGAATTCTTAGTAGTGGAAAAACTTAAAGCAACACTCCCATCCGAATGCGGAAAATATTTAGAAGAACACAACACAGAGCCTATCAAAGAATTACTAAAGAAATGTTGCGAATATTACAACCAAATTAAAGACGCAGGGAAAACACTCCACAAAATAGCACTGTCAGAGCAACTGCATCTGCAGCCACAGACTGTCAAAACAAATCACAGAAAACAAAACCAGTACTGTGCAAACATTGTAGCACTCCACATACAGGAAATGGAATATGCGAAAAGAATCCCACTTATCAAGAATTCATTCATTGGCACCTTGCCGTCTTAAAAAGGCATAATAACTTTTAACTATGGCGGTAGCGAGTGTGACTGATAAGGCCAATTTGCGCTGTAAATGTCCGTTCACAGTGGGTGCACCTGAACACGTGGTCATTTCCACCATCATGCACCATCTTACGTCTCAAACGCTTGGTGTGTGACTTTTCTGCAATAATTTTCTCCTTTGAATTTATTCCATTTCTGATGTTTGCCCTCCATGCAACACGTTCAGCGGCGACTTGCTCCCAATGTGCATTATCAATGCCTGTATCAATCATGTCCCGCTTACACACGTCTTTGTATCGTAGTAGAGGCCGACCCTGAGATCTCTTACCCATCTGTAGTTCACCAAAAAAGATATCCTTTGGTATTCTACCATCATCCATCCTCCTAAGATGTCCTATCCATCTAAGTCTACGAAGACTGAGCATGGAATAAACTGTCACACAACCTGATCTTTCCAATACTTCAGTATTTGTGATTTTGTCTTGCCACTTAATACCAAGAATTCTTCGCAGACACCGCATATGAAAGCTGTTTAAATTGTTCTCTTGGTGTGAGTAAGTTGTCCAGGTTTCACTGCCATAGAGAAGAGTACTAAGGACACAGGCTTGATAGACAAGGACTTTTGTTTTGGCAGTAAGCTTCCTGTTCTCCCAGACTCTTTTTCTTAACCTGTTCATTGTTGTTGCTGCCTTACCAATCCGGATGTTGATTTCATGATCTAGGGATAATTTGCTATTTACCACTGATCCTAGATATGTAAAATGGTCTACTATCTCTAGTTCGGCGTCGTCAATAAAGATTGATGGTACCCCATGTGCACCTTGTGACATAATCTGTGTCTTCTTTTTGCTAATTGTTAAACCAAATTCAGAACAAGCATTGGAGAATGCAGATAGTAGACATTGCAATTCTTCCTCAGAGTGGGTCGTAACTGCAGCATCATCTGCAAAAAGCAACTCTTTGATCAGTACCCTCCTAATTTTGGTCTTAGCCTTCAATCTCTGAGCATTGTAGAGGCCGCCATCTGAGCGTGAGTGAATGTATATACCACCATCCTGATCACGAAATGCATATTTCAGTAGAAGTGAAAAGTATATTCCAAAGAGGGTGGGAGCTAGTACACAACCTTGCTTAACTCCACTCTTGATTTCAAATTCTTCAGAAGTTGCACCATCAAACTTGATTATACCCTTCATGCCTGTGTGGAACGATTCCACAATGGACAGAAGAGTTGGTGGGCAGCCAATCTTCTTTAATGCCTTGAACAGACCCTCACGACTGACCAAATCAAATGCCTTTGTGAGGTCGATGAAGGCAATAAACAGTGGTTGATTCTGTTCACGGCATTTTTCTTGCATTTGTCGCAATGAGAATATCATATCAGTGGTAGACCGGTTCTGTCGAAAGCCACACTGTGATTCGGGGTAGACTTGATCTCCTAGGACTTGAAGTCTGCGCAGAACAATTCTGGCAAATACTTTTCCAACAATACACAGAAGTGAGATACCCCTATAGTTGTTGCAGTCGCTCCGATCGCCCTTGTTCTTGTACAGTGTTATGATGCTTGAATCTTTGAAATCCTGTGGGACTTGTCCTTCACGCCAGCATAGCTTTATTAGCTGGTGGATCTGTATAGTGAGTGTGTCTTGCCCACTCCTGATAACCTCTATTGGAATCCCATCCTTACCTGGAGCCTTGCCAGATGCAAGTTCATTTATAGCACACTTAACTTCTGTTATGGTGGGAAGTGTGTCCAGGTGGTCAAGAGTTGGCAGGGCCTCTATGGCGTTGAGGGCATCATCCGCTAGCTTGGTCTCACTTGAGTAAAGCTCCAAATAGTGCTCTACCCATCTGTCCATCTGCTGTTTCTTATCAGTGATGACTTCTCCAGTCAAGGTTTTCAATGGTGCACTTCTTTTGATCACTGGACCACAGGCTTTCTTTATTCCTTCATACATGCTTCTTATGTCTCCCTTATCACTTGCGATTTGAATGGACTCACATAACTTGATCCAATAATCATTTGCACACTGCCTGGCAGCCTTTTGCACATCCTTCCTAGCTTGCCTTAGCTCACTCAGAGTGTTACGCGTTGGTCTTTCCTTGTTTCTTAAGAGAGCTTTCTTCTTCTTATCAATCAAGGGCTGCAGAGTCTCGCTGTTGGCCGCAAACCAGTCCTGCCTCTTATGATCCACAGTGCCGTAAACCCCTACGGCAGTTTTATAAAGAGTTTCCTTAATTTGACCCCACTTTTCATTTACTGTACAATTTTCTGGTGTATCAGTGAAAGCGTCTTCAAGTTGCTGTTGAAACTGAAAGCACTTTTCAGGATCATGAGTGTTAATAATATTAATCCTGGGGCTAGATTTGTGTTTAGCTGTGTAGATTCTCTTTGGTCTCAGTCTAACTCTTGCAACAACCAAAGAATGATCTGTATCACAGTCAGCACTGTGGTAACTACGAGTCAATGATATATGGTTCAGATGTTGTCTCCGTGTGATGATGAAGTCCAGCTGGTGCCAGTGGCCGGATCTTGGATGTTTCCATGTGACCTTATGCATCTCTTTTGTTTTAAAAAAAAGAGTTTGTAATACATAGGTCATTACTGGTGCAATGCTCCAGCAGCCTTTGCCCATTTTCATTCATGCGACCGATGTTGTATTTTCCAAGGGACACTGGCCATGAACTCGAGTCCTTGCCCACACGAGCATTGAAATCACCGAGCATATAAATGTAGTCAGATTTTGGAACTGCCTTGATCACGGAGTCTAACTCCTCATAGAACAAATCCTTCACATCATCAGAGGAATCGAGTGTCGGTGCGTATGCAGTAATAATGGTGGCAAACCCACAAGAGGTTGCCAAGCGCAGGGATAATAGTCTTTCATTTCCTCCTGCTGGAATTTCAATCATTCCCAGTAGCGAATTCTTCACTGCAAAGCCCACACCGTGTTGCCTTTTTTCTGCCTGCCCTCTACCCTTCCAGAAAAAGGTGTAGTTGTTTTCCCTGAGTGACCCTTCCTCAGCGAGGCGAGTCTCCTGCAGGCCAGCAATATCAATGTTAAGACGATTGAGTTCGGCATCAATCACAGCCGTTTTTCTCACATCGTCAATATTGGTCAAGTCAGTGGAAAATCCTGGACACATGGTTCTCACGTTCCAGGTTGCAAGCCGTAGCTTGAGGTTTCTATTGTTATTTTTGTTTGTACCTGGTGCATTGGTTTTACAGCCTGCGATTCAGATTTTGTCCTAGCCCCAAGCACCCATTGAAGCAGGCAGGCTGTGGCGGATCAGCACCCAATTGGCTGGGGGCTGCCCAGCTTGAGACGGGCGGTAGCTGATCAGTGACACCTATAGGTGTCTCCCACCGTCAGAGGCAACGCGTGGCGCCCCATGTCTACGCCAACTGACAAGGACTTATAACCCGTAACAGTTGCCTCTCGCTTTGATTCCGAGACCAGTTAAGACCAGGGATGGAGTTATTGCCTCTCCATAGCACAAAGCCTGGGCTAAAATATAGAGATCATGTGTTGCCCATGCAGCATGATCCCTCTCTCGGCCTGTCTAGTTCACTCCAGAGGAAAGGTAACACCCCTACATCTGGAACAAGACAAGCTGCAGAAGCTGCCGGATCAGCAAAGCAATGCTCTAACTGTCCGCCTGTCGGAGCTTCGATCCTAGACCAGTCGCCAACCAAGGCTTAGGGCCTGGTCTGCCCTGCCATGACAATTTTGTCTTTAGCTTGCATTTCCTCGCACCAGGGTAAGGCTTGTATCCTCCCAATTGCGCTCTTCCACCCGAAGCCGTTGGCACAATGTGGGGTGTCGGGTTTGGTAAGCGCCGCCCAACGTTCGGCGCTAACAGAAACCAGGTAGTACCGTCTACTGTTATAAGGTAGCTCAGTCATATCTGACTAAGACCTGACTAACATAACTTAGTCCATGACTAACATCAAGAATACCTAAACACTATTATAGCACAAAAACTGGGGAAGGTAAACCAAAGGAAATATAGAACAAAATGTCATTTTTGCCTTGCGTATGGCCACAGGCGTTTTGAATGTGAAGGTGTAAAAAGAATACAGAAACCAAAAGCAAATGCAGTCATAAACATTACAACTGACATTTCAGCAAAGAACTTAGAAAAAGTAAACATCACAGAGACGAAAACAAGACCAAACACTGAAAAGTCAGAACAGACTGAGTTTTACCCATCAGACTTTGTACCATATTTCAATAACGTTGTTAATATCACTACACAACGTTCATCTCCATCTATCAGTCACAACACTCTCGTTCTCTCGTTCTATCGCTCTCTAGATCTCCACACGTCCGTCTCTATTCGCTGCCTCACACACACTGACTCTCTCTCCTCGTTGACCTTCCCACATCACGTGGCTCTGTTCACGGGCTTCTTGCCTGACCGTCCGCTAGCCAAGCCGTGGTGTCTCTTACTGCCCTTTGACCTCAGCTATGCTTACACTGACTCTCGCTTACATACCGGCACTTACATTCTTCCTTACATATAAGACCATGACACTATTATTATTATCTACTATTATTATTTTATTATTATCTATTATTAATATAATCGTAAACTGATTAGAGATATTAGACGTAGACAGTCACAATTTCTTGGGTATGTTATGAGAAGAAATGAATTGGAGAGCTTGGTGACAACTGGCAAGATCGAAGGGAAGAGACCAAGGGGAAGACCAAGAATTAAATTCATGGATTGCTTGGCCACATGGCATGGTCGAGACTGAAACACTGAGCTGATCCACAACTCTGGTGATCGAGTGAGATGGCAGAACATGACCGCCCACGCTTATCGGCATGGCACATAATGGATGGATGGATTATTAATATATTGTTTGTTTCGTGTGTGTGTGTGTGCGTGTGTGTGTGTGTGTGTGTGTGTGTGTGTGCGCGCGCGCGCGTGTGTGTGTGTGTGTTTTTTTTGGGGTTTTTTTTTTTATCAATCCATCTAGCAAAGTTATCTGTATTTTTGATGTATTTGTATCCATCCATATTCTCTATTGTTGGTGTGTTTCTGTCTATTTTGTAATGTTATCTATTCTTGATGTATTTTTATCTCTGCATTGTGTAAAGTTATCTATTATTGGTGTATTATTATATATTGATTAAGCGCTGTTATTTGCACATTATGTATTGGGTTACCATATTAGTATATTATTAGCGTTTTGTTATCTTGTTTTGTATATTTTTATCCATTCTTAATATATATGTTGTTTTTCGTTTTTGTTATCCAATTGCAGTGTGTTGTGGTATATTTGCAGTGTATTGTTATCTACTTGCTGTGTAGTGTTATCTGTATATATTTGCAGTGTATTGTTATATTCTATTTGCAGTGTATGGCTTTCTATATCTATTTGCAGTGTATCGTTATCTACATATATTTGCAGTGTATTGTTATCTATATCTATGTGTAGTGTATTGTTATCTATTTGCAGTGTATAGTTATCTATTTGCAGTGTATTGTTATCTATATCTATGTGTAGTGTATTGGTATCTATATATATATATATATATATATATATATATATATATATATATATATATATATATATATTTTCAGTGTATTGTTATCTATATATATATATATTTGCAGTGTAGTGTTATCTATATATATATTTGCAGTGTATTGTTATCTATATATATATATATATATATATATATATATATATATATATATATATATATATATATGCAGTGTATTGTTATCTATATATATATTTGCAGCATAGTGTTATCTATATATATATTTGCAGTGTATTGTTATCTATATATATATTTGTAGTGTATAGTTATCTATTTGCAGTGTATTGTTATCTATATATATATTTGCAGTGTATTGTTATCTCTATATATATATTTGTAGTGTATAGTTATCTATTTGCAGTGTATTGTTATCTATATATACATTTGCAGTGTATTATTATCTATATATATATATATATATATATATATATATATATATATATATATATATATATATATTGTAGTGTATAGTTATCTATTTGCAGTGTATTGTTATCTATATATATATATATATATTTGCAGTGTATTGTTATCTATATATATATATATATTTGTTGTGTATAGTTATCTATTTGCAGTGTATTGTTATCTATATATACATTTGCAGTGTATTGTTATCTATATATATATATTTGTAGTGTATAGTTATCTATATATATATTTGCAGTGTATTGTTATCTATATATATATATATATATATATTTGTAGTGTATAGTTATCTATTTGCAGTGTATTGTTATCTATATATATATATGTGTAGTGTATAGTTATCTATTTGCAGTGTATTGTTATCTATATATATATATTTGCAGTGTATTGTTATCTTCTATTTGCAGAGTATGGTTATCTTTATTTCTTTGCAGTGTTTTGTTATCTATATCTATTTGCAGTGTATTGTTATCTATATCTATTTGCAGAGTGAGGCCAAATGTATTTAGCATATTGTTAACTAATATACCCGCAAGTACTAGAATACAACATTATTTCATTGTTGTGAATCACGCATCATTCGCTATGTATGTCTAACAGGGCTATGGCAGTGACTTCTCTACTAAGTTACCAATCCTAATAACGGATTAAAAGAGTGGTTAAAGACAAGATAATCTAATTCATTGCATTTGGTTCCATCCCATGTGGCTCGGTCGTCTTTCCGCAGGGAGGCCTGACGGGGGAGACGCATAGTGCACGAACTCTGTAGCTCAAGCGATGATTCCCGGGAATCTCCGGAAAAATTGCACTTGTGGGCTGAATGATGCTCACGGGGGAGCGACCCCGACCATCACACCGGGGGGAAGACTACTTAATAAGTTCGCCATGGAGACTCCAATAATAATAATAATAATAATAATAATAATAATAATAATAATAATAATAATAATAATAATAATAATAATAATAATAATAATAATAATAATACGGAGAATAATATAAATATAATAATAATTGTTTTTTCGATTGTTATTGTATTCAAGTGTAGTTCATACATGTTAGTACTATTTCTAGTGCACTGGACTGATTTTTGCGTGTGGATTAACTTTCCCAATAACTAGCATCCCTCGCTATCAGGCAAATCCACTCTGACTTCTGAAGTACTGGTAATTTACGTCACAAAATCAAGGAAGAAAAGTCATCATTTTCGTTCAGTTTAGTGTAACGACATCAGCACAGGGGGCGTTTAAGTGCCAGTGATCTTTTCTATTCGGCCGTACTGGGCTCTAAACCGATTGTAAGACAGAACACGATCAGGGACTTACCGTGGATTGTTTCTTCACTTTGTACGGAGCAGATCACAGCCAGCAGAAGGGCGGCGCATGCACAGCAAGAACCGTTGACCATTTTCAGACTTCTGAAATAAGAAAGATATTGTTTTACTGATCATGTTTCATAGTAAGCTTTTGGGGTGAATTCTATGACAATCATCATCATTATCATCTTCCGCTTTTGCCGTTAAGCGTCGTGGGGAGGAATAGTGTATTCCAGTGCCCGAAAGGTAGCACTGGATAGTGTAATTTCGTGTGATTGTACAATCGATTGTAAAATCAATTTTCTTCTCGGGTGTCCTCTTGTTCTCGTATCAGATGTTTTTTAATGTAGTGCCAGTGTTGGTAGTTGATGTTGTTGCATTCTAACAAGATTACCGAACCATTTGATCTTCAGCCATTCAGTACATGTGGTACAAGGTGTTGATCCCACTGTATGTCTGATAACGTCATTTCCTATTCGGTCTCTGATAGTTAAGATGGCAGCTCCTTTTAAGCATCTCATCTTGGAGGAGTTGATTTCGCGTAAGTGTTATTTGAATAGTGTTAATGTTTGACATTGGTAGCATAGAGATAGTGTGAATATGCTATTTATTATCTGTGGTTTTGTATACAAAAGTATATTTGGATGTTTCAGTATGTGTGATAGTTGATATACTAGAATGAGCTCACTTGCATTTTGACATCTCATTTCGATTTCTCTATCGATTCTGCCATCTTCAGTGATTAAACTTCTTAGATATTTCAATTCTTTAACACGATTCAGAGATTTGCTATTTATCAGTATATTTTGTGGACCAGGAGATCTGCTAATCAGCATTACTTCAGTTTTGTTTGCATTTATACTCTTATTGAAAGTTATTGTATCTGCCGCAATGAGATATCTACAGCATGTAAAGAAAACTTTAAAACGCAGGCATAATCCCAGCGAGGCCATAAATTCTGCGCTGTGAAAATTCATGACCTGGTGCCGTCGTAATCAGCTCTCCTCGAATGTCAGCAGAAAGCCATACGCTGTGACGATGGAATTGCCAACGCAATTAGTTATCCTACGTACCGAAACACAGCTGTGGGCGATTTGGAAGCAGACCGCTTGAGGTGGTTTTCATTCAATGGTATGAGTTCCGCCTGTTCAGAATGCAATGGCAAACTACTGAAGGTATTCTTTGAATTGAAATCACAAAAAGCCAAATACATGCTCTGGTTGACTGCCACGTTCTACAGTTGAGTTGAGTTGAGTTAAGAACTGACGTCATTGTACTCTAGACATTCCCATACATGCTCCGTCCCCTCGTTCAACAGCCAGCGAAGAGTCATACTACTAATCGTTCCCACGGCTATCTGATTAAAAGTTCTCCTGGTCTTCCCTCTCAGTTTTGAGATTCTTCCAGAACCCCAGCCGATCACATTCTTTCCACATATGGGTTCTCAATCTGTTTCCCCCGCCTTCTCCACATGGTCCTACAAGCACACGACCACCTTTCCTTTGTCCATAGGCAGTCTACCACCAAGAAGTGAATTCCCTGTCAGCCTAACAGCCTGTTCATTCCCTCGCACCCCTGCATGGCCAGCGGTATTCCGTTGGTCAGAGGAGACTACTGCAACACACATTGTATTCATTACGGATTCAAAGAGTATGCTTAGTAAGGTGGAGAAAGGAATGTTTCGTGTGGAATGGCTATCGTCGCTTCAGAGGTCACAGATTGTGAGAATTGTATTCATTTTTTGTGACGTTCTATAAAGAATATGCAACTAACTGATGTTAAGTTCCAGGTCCGTTCTTGGACACCCTTCTGGTTTCTGAGCTTGGAGAGGGGAAGGAGAGTGACGTACCACGGTCCCCGCTCAGATGGTATTTTGGTATCAGGTCGTAAGAAAAGTCTCTATACCGATCTCATTCTGACAGCTAAATCCGTTGTAACTGAACACCGTTGTATCGGATTTCAGAGTTAGAACTCACAGTTTCTCAGAGGACTGACAACCAGCTAACTAAGTAAGCAACCGATGTTGTGATATTTACATTACCATCATCATCATCATCCAGTGCCTTGCCGGCTGGCTTGGCAATCTTCTTCCCCAACATATTACGATCTCCTAGGGCATGGATCAATTCGTGTGTTGCCTCCCTTCAGTTTTATGACGCAAAACTGAAGAATTTTCTCACTTGTTTTCCTCTATCTCTCTTTCCAAAAATCTTTCCCGTTGTCACATGTTTCGATTTTTTTTTTCTCATAATGTGGCCAAATAAACATGATGACTGCTGCTTTCTGATGTTTGTGATATCTACAACATAACTTTAAATAAAATGTTGCATGTCCTTTGTTGCATGTTGTGACCATCTTCATTGTCAGGTTGATTTCCTATGCAATAATCAGTTCAGTAGTTTGCCATTGATTTCTGAAGCAGAAGCCAACGTTGAAGATGAAGGTCGCGGAAGCTTGAACGCATGAACCCGGCGGTCACGTAGACCTCAAATATAACAACTGACCAATAAAAAGATGTCATTTGCAACGAGAAAAAGAGTCTGGAGGTGTTACATAGAACCTGTACTTTTGTATGGATATGAAGCGGGGACAATGAGCAGTCAAGCTGAAAAAACATCTTATGGCTGTAGAAATGTGGTTTCTGAGGAGAACGTAAAGAATACCATGGGCATATAGAAAAACCAATGACCAAGTTCTACAAGAAACAAATGAAAATCGTAAACTGATTAGAGAAATTAGACATAGACAGTCATAATTTTTTTGCACATGTTATGAGAAGAAATAAATTAGAGAACTTGGTGACAACTGGCAAGATAGCGGGGAAGAGAACAAGAGGAAGACAGAGAAGTAAATACCTGGATGGCTTGGCAACGTTGTAGGGTCGATACAAGAATACTGAGTTGATCCACGACTCTGGTGATCGAGTGAGATGGCGAAATATGACCGCCAATGCTTACCGGCATAGCACATGATAGATGGCTGGATGATACTGCAGTTTTCATGCCAGGTCATATGACACATTCTTCTGTCTGGACAATTTAAAGACGTTTCTGAACATCCATCTTCTCCTTCTTCGTGTATTATTGATTGATGTACATGTTACATGCTTTTATAATGGATATTGTTTCCGTAATTGTCGTTGTTGTCCAAGATTAGTTTCGTAAGTACAGTATTTATAAATGAAATAATGTATGACAGCAGACAGATTAGAAAGACAGAATGTCACACGGGTCGGAGTGCCCAAGAACCATGAAAATAAAGGAAGGTCATTCGTTCGTTCGTTCGTTCGTTCGTTCGTTCGTTCGTTCGTTAGTTTGTTCGTTCTTTTTCTTCTTCTTTTCCTCCTCCTGCTTTTCTTGCTCTTATTCTGCTGCTGTTGCTTCTTCTTCTTCTTCTTCTTCTTCTTCTTCTTCTTCTTCTTCTTCTTCTTCTTCTTCTTCTTCTTCTTCTTCTTCTTCTTCTTCTTCTTCTTCTTTTCCCGCTCATGCGTTTCTTGCTCTTATTCTGCTGCTGTTGCTTCTTCTTCTTCTTCTTCTTCTTCTTCTTCTTCTTCTTCTTCTTCTTCTTCTTCTTCTTCTTCTTCTTCTTCTTCTTCTTCTTCTTCTTCTTCTTCTCCTCTTCCTCCTTCTTCTTCTTCTTCTTCTCCTCCTCCTCCTCCTTCTTCTCATTCTGCTCTCCTCTTCATCCTTCTACTTCTTCCCTACTCCTGCATTTTCGTGCTTTTCTTCCCCGACCTCCGAGTGAAGCATAGTCCCCCAATTAACTGACGTCAAGCCATGTATAGATTCGTCGATGATAAGTTGGATTTTATAGCTCAGGGTTTCTACACACAGAGGTCTTGGGACTACCAGAAACCCACCTAAATCACTTCTTGCAACAACCCACCTAAATCACCTCTTGTAACAACCCACCTAAATCACCTCTTGCAACAACCCACCTAACTCACCTCTTGCAACAACCCACGTGAACCACCTCTTGAAACAACCCACCTAAATCACGTCTTGCAACAAGCCACCTAAATCACCTCTTGCAACAAGCCACGTGAATCACCTCTTACAACAAGCCACGTGAATCACCTCTTGCAACAACCCACCTAAATCACCTCTTGCAACAAGCCACGTGAATCACCTCTTGCAACAAGCCACGTGAATCACCTCTTGCAACAAGCCACGTGAATCACCTCTTGCAACTTCCAGGGTAGGCTACAATATTACTGTTCCTTGCTTGGCTGATAGCCCTGCTACAGAACATATCACTCTCTATTCCAGAAGCTTCACTTGCACATAGTCCATTCCCGTTACGATAATGTGGCGGCTTCCCCTTGACGTCGGCTGTCACAGCTGCCTTTCACAGAAGTTGTCGGCGGTCAAGACAAGCAAGTTCCCTGCTCAGCTGAAGTCTAGACTTGTATCCTCGTGGATACGCTGTCCACAAAACTATGTATGTAACACTTGCCACAGCTGACCGCCCTCATGCAGATTCGAACTTTTGACCACTGGGTCTGCATGACAACCCCAATGCACTAAGCTATCGCACCACCACAGGTGTCCTATTATAGTTAGCTGCATGCCCTTTACAGAATATCGCAGTCAACCCCAGCATTTTTAGGCTATTCTGGTTGAATTTGCCTATTTTTTTTTTTTTAAATAGATTGCCATTGCTTTCTGAATGACCGACGTTCATGCCAGGGAAATCAACACAGGTCGGTCTGAATACACAGTGTCTGCACCTGATTTCAATCCTAGTTAGTTAGTTAGTTAGTTAGTTAGTTAGTTAGTCGACAGATCATCCTCGTTGCACATCGAACCATTCATTACATAAGTGCTCGGATCCTCTCCTCGGTAAATCCCGCAGCGTGTAGCAACTGACAACAAAACTTCTGTGTTGGTTTATCAATCTTCTTTGGCTTCCCGCGTAGTGTTCTTGTTTGGCCACCCTTCTTTTAATTTGCTGTTCTCGCAGTCTGGCCATGGTTGTAGATTCACAGTCATCACTTGGTTCTCGCAAAAGTCTTACTCCTCATAGAGCATTCTGAATGTCAGCCTGGTCCATGGACCGTCCGCCTTCCACAGTAGCCTTACCTGCAAGCTTGCCAGTCCGCTCATTCCCTCGTACACCCGCATGCCCTGGCACGAAAATGAAACTAATCATTTGCCAGTCGAGACCGCTCCAGAGACAGCAGCCACTCTCTTTGGACCCATCCTTTCTCTATACTCCTGAGCATACTCATTGAGTCACTAAGGACACATGCCCGATTGAATGTCTGTGTCTCGAGCCATTATGGCTTTACTTACTGCCATGACTTCCATAGTCAGGGTACTTGTAGTCAAAGCAAAAGCACCAGAATCTTCCTTCACAATTCTCCCTCCTGTCTGAGCCGTAAAAGCCCATGAACTTCTCACTTGCCGAACGACCAACCATCTGTGTAAATGACAGCATCACCCACAAAATTCTCGAAGATCAAAGCCTGTACTTCCGCCTCCACAGCAGTCGGATTTTCTTGTCTGCATTTTCTGTCTAGTTGGATGCAAACTAAAAAGGACGCACAGAAATATGTTGGCATTCGTACCCACTCCTCGCCAGGTTCTAAGTCCTCAAGTGAACACATCTGTTGTAGAATGTCTTTAGCTTGACCCATCCACGACTTTGCTCTTTTTAACCTGCTGCCCTTTGCCTTCTTAATTTCACTGTGCAGTGGATGTTGTGTGTTTGCGTTGCCACTGAGGTAGGCACGTACTCTTCAAATTTGTATTCTGTCTCCATATTTGGAAAATCAAGGAGGTAGCGCATCGCCCTGCATGCCGTAACTCTTGCACATCCGAGAATAATACGCATAGCTTCGTCCTGTATCCTTTCCATCCTTTCCTTCTGCTTACGGCTGATAGTCAGGATCGCAATGGCATACACCAAAACATAAAGGACAGGGCCCTCGTACAGGCCCATCACCCGCATCGCAGCCAAACCTCGCTTGGTCTTTACTATCACCCGGTCTATGTGCTCATGATACGCAAGACTTCGATCAAAGCGTATCTCCAGGTAGTTCATTGCCTGCGTTCTTTCCACCGTCACTGAACACAGATTTACAGTTAGTGTTGGAGTGTTGACAATATGGTTATTCAAAGAGAACCATGTCACTGCTGCCTTCGTTGGGTTGACCATTGCCCCAGATTTCACACACCAAGTGCGTATGCGATTTAGTTCTGTTTGATTTTAATCCTTCTACACGGTATGTCGAAAGGTGTTCACTGGCCCCTAAGCTAGTTTCCAATGCTTAGAGTTTGTGATTGTGAGTGAATAAACATGTATGCGAGGGAGTGTGTATTTGTTTGTTTTTGAATGGGTACCTAACTACGAGAGCTTGTATAAATGATGTATGTATGCAGGTATGTTTGTGTGGGTTTATGCATGTTTTTATACGTGCATCTGTGTTTAGCTGCTTGTTTGTCTCATTACATGATAATATGCATTGTTTGTGTTCACAACTTGCATTTGACAATTTATTTATTTTTTTCCTATGTAAATGTAACATGCACAGGAGGTAATTGATGAACGAAACATGAATGAATGGAAGGGCCGAATATACGACGGGCAGGCGTACCCAATTTTTGATCCTTTGAAAATAAAGTTGGTTGGTTATTTCTTTATACTTTGCCAAAAGTAAAACGTCATTTTCTAATAATGCTTCTATTTATTAGTAATTTCCTACAATGCATTTCATTTCTGAAATGTGTTAGTAATATCACACGATTTTGATTAATGAATCGTGACATATGACAACATTCCCAAAAGTGTTGATAACAGAAAATTGTCCGCTAGTTAAGAATCTGATTGATTCTGGTCGATGAGGCACAAATTGTGTCCGTGGTAAGCCGCTGATAGATTCTCATCGATGAACTACAAACATAGCCGACGACCCCAGGGAAGCGTGTCAACAGATACACCCGCGACATCATGAAGATGTGTTACTAGACAAAGTAAACAAATTATCTCCCTGGCCGCCAGTGGCGTCGTCACTCTTGAAATGAATGGGGGTTATTGTGTGGACTAATTTACTAATGTATTAATGCAGTCGTACTTCATGACCACGGCAAATCAGGCGATAATTGTTGAGACCAACTGACAAGAGTTACTATATTCTGTTTTTTAAACGCTTGCTGTGTTTACTGTCGATATTTGGTTGAAATTGAGATAATAGCGTGTTTTTGCTGTCATTACAATCAATTATATATATGGTGCGAATCCCTTCGACTGCCAAAGTAACTAACAACGAATGCTTTAAAGAGGCTAATGAAACTACAACATTATATACAACAATAAGAAAGAGGCAAACAGCTTTTTTTTTTTATCCTGTGATGAGAAGAGAGACATTGGAGAACATAGTGACAACTGGAAAGATCGAGGGGAAGAGAGGCAGAGGCAGACCAAGAGAACTGATGCTGGATGGATTGAAACGGTGGCATAAAGGAATGTCCACGGCAGAGTTGATCCCAGAAAACCAAAGACCGAGATCTGTGGAGAGTCATGAACGCCTACGCCAGTCGGCATGCCACTTGATGATGATATATATATATATGTGTGTGTGTGTGTGTGCGCGCGTGTGTATTGATGTCAGGTCGTAGTCAGATATGGCTGAGCTACCGTATGACAGCAGACAATACTCCATGCTTTCTGTTAGCGCCGAATGCTGCGCAGGCGCTCACCAAATCCGACACCCCACAATGTGTCAACGGCTTCGGACGGAGGAGCGCAATTGGGAGGGTACAACCCTAATCCTAGCGAGCACCCGTGGACTTGACCAGAGTGCAAGGATGATACTCCAACAGATAGCTAACTAACTAACTAACTATATTTTTAAAGAACTTTCCCATTTACTAGATTATTACATTTCTTGGCCGTTGGAAATATAAAAGATTAGACCAGTTAACTCACTGCGCAGGAAAAAAATAATCAAATTTAGAATCATCATCCTGTGCTTTGCTGTCTGGATTTGCCAAGAAATCACAAACCGTCAAAGAATGCTGGGGTTGGCTGCGACGTCATGTAAATGATATGCAACTAAATAACCCTGTTAAAAGCCTTTTTTTCTGAACTATAAACACAATATTCAGCTGGTCGCACCAGGCAGAAGTTAATATCGTTAATCTACGGCTTCATGTTTTCTTATCTCGCATTTGTCATGTCAACCCGAGCGGTTAATTATATTTAGCTATCAACATTATGTTTTTGATATGCGCCTTTTGCGTTCGGATGATTTATTGTATACTTCAGCTTTATATATGTTTTTTCTTTTCAAATAACGCATTAAAAATATTAAACATTAATTTTTTGAAGCGTCTCTTTCACTAAATATTCGTTATGTTCAATTTATTATCATCTTTAATATTATCCTTTCTTCTTTGATACATGTATAATGTATTTATGTTATTAAGTTAATTTCATCATTTTGTATCATATCCTGTGCTGAACGAAGCTCTCATGACGGCCTGCAGAAAGAAGTCTCGATCTATTGACAGTTCCTCTGCCTCATGCATGTTCATACTCCAGTTGTCTGGAATGCCATGTCCATCTTTGTGCTGGTCACGCCCTGCCTCTGTCCTTTCCCAGCCACTGTAATCTCTCATGTGGCAACTGTCTCAGCCACTGCGACCTCTCATGTGGCAACTGTAGTTCCGTTTCCTGTCCCAGCCACTGTAACCTCTCATGTGGCAACTGTAGTTCCGTTTCCAAGATGAAACTATTATGTTTATGAACCAGATTTCTTCCATGTTCATATATCGAAGATGCCGATGTTTATTCATCATCCCAGGGTGTCAATCTGTCCAGCATCTGCTCTTTTGGTTTTCCCTTGCCTCCCCTGCCCTTCAGAACTTTCAATGTCAGGACATACTCTGGTCTTGCCTGCTCATGGCAAGTCCAAAGAATGCCGACTGTCTCCTTCTGACGAGCGAGAAGAGCTTTCGTGGCTTTCTTTGCCCTAGAAAATGTGGGGACGTCCAAAAAAATTAAATCTAGTACCAATCAGAGCCATGTGCCACCAATGTCAAACTTGTACATTATCCAAATCACTGTTACGCAAAGTCAACATCTGTGAGTTTTGATGCTTAAGGAGAGTTGCCAACTTAGCTATCCAATAATGAATAAGAAATGTCGTTATCAGACATACAGTGGAATCTATATCTTGTGCCACATATACTGAAAGGCTGAAGATAAAATAATTTATCCATCTCTTTAGAATGCAACATCAAATACCTGCAATGGCCCTACACCAAAGAAGATCTGCTACGAGAGCAAAAGGACGCCCGAGAAGAAAATGGATAGAAAACATCAAAGACATTCTACAATCACAAGGGATGACACTATCCATTGCCACCTATTGGGTGCTGGAAAGCCAACTATTCCTCCTCATGACGCATGACGGCAAAAAGTGGAAGCTGATGATGATGATGATGATGATGATGATGATGATGATGATGATGATGATGATGATAATGATGATGATGATGATGATCATGATCATGATCATGATCATGATGATGATCATGATGATGATCATGATGATGATGTCTGTTGATTTCTTGGCAAGATTACGCTCAGTAGTTTGCCATTGCTTTCTGAGCGGCCGGCTCAGCTATCCCGCAAGTCACCAGCGGGGGACGAACCGCTCCCAGCTCTCGCCCACTTACGAGACTCTGCGTGATAAACGGGATTACGGAGAAAGTGTTGTAACCCCTCGGCCAGAGAGACCGGCACTATTAAACCACAAGCATGAATTACCTGGTGCCTCTCTAGAATGGAAGGACTCAAGTATCAGAATCAGTCGTGTGGAGCTTACGGACAGAATTCGAGAGATTCCGCAACGCAGGAAAACAGAAAACGACGGTGATGCTGGACAGAACACACACTAAGAACATCTAATAATAGTATAACTATACACTGTTTTTCTTGGTCATTGGTGAGTGCGGGGGAAAGGACAGGCTGATAGGCTGGCAGGGATGCACCTCTCTGTGGTATATTACCTATGGGCAAAGGAGAGGTGGTCGGACGCCTGTGGGATCAAGTGGAGAAAGCGAGGGAACAGGCAGAGAACCCGTAAGTGGAGATAAATATATAGCTGGGGATCGGAAGAGCTTTTGGGCGAATTTCAAAACTGAGAGGGGAGACCAGAAGAACTTTCAATCAGATGGCAGTTGGAAACATTAACAAAATGACTCTTTGCTGGCTGTTGAACGAGGGGACGGAACACGTGTGGGAATGGCCTGACAGCAATGATGTAGTTTCTGAGCTCAACTCAACTCAACTCTTGGAGCCTAAAAGTCAACAGAAATAAAGAGACACCTAAAACACACGGAACATGACTTTGAGACAGCAAAGAATAATACAGACATTGAATGAATCACCAAAAAACGAGAAGTAGATTGTGGTCTTTACTAGAGCACGATTACAAGGAACAAAATGGACTTTGCGGCTCAAGCCTTCATCAGCACAGAACAAACAAACACAAAGTGACACACAACTACACGAAAAACACTACATGAAAATACAAAGGTTACTTATCTGAATCCTTGTTTGGTTACCGCTTGATGAGCATGGAAAGAACCGGATGTATGGTTCAAGCGGGTCAATGGACTAAAGACCAGTGACGTCAGAAGCTCAGGGATTGGCTTAGCCGCCCGATGGTAGTGATGGGGGGACGCTCATGTGAGCGAATAGTAAAAGGGGGATTAGCAGTGAACTATAGCCGGCTCTGTGGCGAAGGTGTAGTTCGCAATTCCTCATACCGCATTCGAAACACAGCTGCGGGCACTTTGAATGCAGTCCGTCCTGCGTTAGTTTGCATAGAATGCATGAGTGCCAGTCTCTCAGAAAGCAATGACAAGCCACTGAACGCAAACCTGCCCAGAAATCACCAACAACTAAAGCAAACGTAAGGCGGGGTTGACTGCGCCGTCCTGTAAAGTATATGCTACCACCTTTTTCAAGTCGACTATACAACTTCGGGAATGGGGGTGGGGGGGGGGGGGTAGGAAGTTACATGAAACTATGTTGGACACTGAGGCCGTGAGGGGAGAGTGAACCTAACTGGAAGACGGGGCGGTTTTCCAATGTCTTACGATCACGTTCATGAAATGTGCACGATTTGATCGCCGTGACCTGTATGTCGGCCATTCCACGGTGGTCAGAACTGTTGAAGTGTATGGATAATACGGGGAGAGATTGACGAGAGATGCAGCAGATAGCAAACGACTTGACGCGCCTTGTTTGAGATTGTATGCTCCAATGGAAGATAACGTGCAGAAGCAGGAAGAAGAGAATAACAACGCATGCATTTCGACGCATGGCATAAAATGCCGCAAGGATAGCCCTCTCGATTTATGTCCCTCTAAAAACATGACATGGTAACCCCAGGGTGCGAACTGTTTCATGTCACTCACGCAGCGATATGCCATCTGCGCTAACTCTACACCTTTCCCCTCTGTCGCATTAAGACCTCTGTCCAGACAACCCGTTAATTTTTCTGTCACATCTGTCCCCCAACCCACCCAGCGACCCAGGCCGCTTCACTTACCGTTTCTATAATGATATTAATTCACTTTACATCTTAGATGAAAGACATCCGTGGACATTATCTTTCCTGAAATGCTCTAATGGAAATTTGCCTAATTCTTGTCACTGATCTTGAAATCTGCATAAACCCTCCAGAGAGTCCCTCCTGCCCCAGGGGCGGATCTTCTTGTCCACATTATCGGGCTAAAGTGCCATTTTTGTGTCCTGGCAGATGGCATTTCTAGTCCGTTTTTACACTTATCTTCCAGTTTAATTTTATTTTTCTAACTTGCATTTACAAAACTTGTTATTTCAACATGCTAATTTTGCGTGTTGATTCGTCTGAATATAATTCATAGTGAATCGCTTTCTTATTAAGTAGTTCGGATTCTGATATTCTTTATCATCATGTGCCTTTCCAGCTGGCATAGGCGTCCATGTCTCTCACCAGATCTAGGTCCTTGGTGCCGTGGATCAACTCTATAATGATATCATCCCTCAATATCCCTCAATACCAGTCTCAGTCAGTCCAGCTTCGTTTTTCTTCGCCTGCGTCTTATCCCCTCGATCTGTCCAGTCTTCACTGTTGTCCTCCAATATCTGTCTTCTCACCACACGACCTAAGAATGTTGTTTATCTTTTTCCTATATTTGTATATAATGTTCTAGTTTCATTATCCTCTTCTAGGCAGTCGTCGTTAGTTACTCTGGCAATTCAAGGAATTCGCAATATTCTTCTCAGAAACCACATCTCTGTTGTTTCCAAGTTCTTTCTACCTGATTGCCATGAAATTATAAACAGTCTCATTTAAACTTCCCGTAACTGCCATGGGTTTATAAATCCACCCATAGTTAAAATATCAATGCAGTAGTTTTTACAATGAAATGACCTTTAATTTGAGATATAAAACAACATGTCTGCTACCATACTAACAACTGTTAAGTCATAACTATGAGACACCCAACGGCTCATTTTCCACTTCTCATTTTTTTTTTTTTTGGGGTAGGCCCAAATCAACATTTTTGTTTGCCACCAAATCTGTTAATTTGTTCACTCATGCTAATAAGTGAGCTCCGTAACCACATATGTGCCACTTCTAAAGTTCAATCATACATCAAAAGTTTAAGTGCCGCAAGCGTTTTAGTTTCTGAAATAAGGAAGTGTTTATTCGCAGACGGGGCTGGCCACGTGACGTCTATCTTCTTATATATAAAAAAGGATCTCCGTCCAAATGTATGTATCTCTGTATGTCCTTTATACGTTCGCGAACGGCCCATCCGATTGAGATGAAATTTTCTACACGCCTTCCTTTCATTCCAGAGCTGCCAACTGTGATATTTTGTTAGTGTGAAATCGCCTGCTTACTCAGTATTATTTCATTTTTCATTTTTCATCATAATTTCATATATCTCAGGGGACCTAACTCTGTAAAAGTTATTTCAAGGGGCATAACTTTTCTGTATAACTTATAGTCATATTGTGGCATCATTTTCAAAGATTTATAAACTCTTTGTCCATAGTTATGTACCGGCATATGAGTTATAATAAATAATGATACAATCTGTAAGGCATTTTCAAAGTTTTCATAAAAATAATGCACAATGCATAACATTGTAACTCATCTTTTTTTGCTTAAGAAGTTACTGTAGTCATGCAGGTGATTAGAAAGAGTTTTCATTAAAAATAATGGATGGTGTGTGGGAGGACATTCTTTTAAGTTACTTTTTTTGTTGTATGAATTTAATGAGAACTTATATGACTACTTATATGAATTAAATGAGATGCTCCCCACCAGGGACTGGGCGAAGCCGGACAGGGTCAGGCAGACAGATAGACAGACAGACAGACAGATAGACAGACAGACAGACAGATAGACAGTCGGGAACAGGAACTTATATGACTACTTATATAAATTAAATGAGATGCTCAACATCAGGGTCTGGGCGAAGCCGGGCCGGGTCAGTCAGACAGACAGACAGACAGAAAGACAGACAGACAGACAGACAGATTGTCGGTAACGGGAACGAGAACTTATATGACTACTTATATGAATTAAATGAGATGCTCCCCACCAGGGTCTGGGCGAAGCCGGGCCGGGTCAGACAGACAGACAGACAGACAGACAGACAGACAGACAGACAGACAGACAGACAGACAGACAGACAGACAGACAGACAGACAGTCGGTAACGGGAACGAGAACTTATATGACTACTTATATGAATTAAATGAGATGCTCCCCACCAGGGTCTGGGCGAAGCCGGGCCGGGTCAGCTAGTCTTCTATATTAGAGAGCAGTACAAACTGGCATATCGTTGGGGGCCAGTATAATGTATTAAGTTAGGGTTAGGATTAGGGTTAGTGAATACATGGTAGTAATACATGTTCCAGTGCCCCATCTGCGAATAAACTCTCCCTTCTGAGAAACAACCTCAGTTTCAAACTTCAATGATTTATTTGTTTATTTATCATCATCATCATGTGCCATGCCGACAGGTGTGGGCGGACTTGGTCCGCCATCTCACACGGTCACCAGAGTCTCGAATCAGATCTGTGTTGTTGTCCCGACTATGCATCGCTGCCAGACCATCAAGGTATTTATCCTTTTGTCTTTCCTTTGCTCCTTCCCCATCAAGCTTGTCAGTTTTCACGACATTTTCACGTCCATTTCTCCTCATAACACGTCGAACAAATATTGTCTACGTCTAGTTTCTCCAATCAATATCCATTGTTCGTTAGTCTCCCTAAGGTATGACTCATTTGATTTTCTCTCCGTCCATGGTATTCTTTGCATTTTCTAACAAACCACATTTCCAAAGCCATGTCTGTTAATTGTCCATGTTTCACACACATACAGCAATATTGGTTCTATATAGCACTTCAACACTCTTTTTCTCACTGAAATTGACAACATTTTGTTGGTATATGTGTTTCCCATTTTGCAGAAGGCCACCTTTCCCATGGCAATTCTTGATCTAATCTCTGCAAGGCATCTCCCATCAGATGTTACAACTGTTCAAAGACAGTTACACCGATTCACCTGTTTAAGAATATTTCCATTCACTTAGATGTTACAATGTGGTATTTCTTCCTTCTTGGAGACGACCATGATCTCTGTTTTCTTACAATTCAATTCCAAACCTAGTCTCTCACTATGTATGATAACCGCATCTATCAAATGTTGTAGATCATGCTTGTTGTCAGCAATCAATACTGTATCATCCGCACATTTTACAACTATATTATTGATGTTGTGCCCTCCGAATGCAACTTCTTTCATATCCTCTATATTGCTAATAATATTTTTACTATACAGGGAAAAAACATCTGGAGACATTACATATCTGTGTTTATTTGTATTTATTATCTAAGCCGTATTTCAGATATTCCCTAAAGTATGAATCCAGTTTTGGATAACAACAGATGGATAAAATCCACCTACAAAGTCGAGTAAATGTTAATATACATCCCAAATACGATCGTTCTTTGGCAGTTAAAAGATTCATTTGCCTTTTAAGAAAAGAGCAAAAATGAACGACAATGCATTTCGAAATAATTAACATTCGAGAATAGTTTCGAGACAAATGTTGACTTAGGGTGTGTCCCAGATGATTGTAAAACGGCCTGGTGGGATCGCATGCATATTTGCCTTAATCAGGGTTTGACTTAATGGTGACTTCCCATTTAGTGGAACATTACGGTCTGGGAGTCCTAGACAAAACCGATTATCTGGATAACAATGTGCGTGAAGACCAGGTATAAAAACCGGAAACCAGGTTAGAGCCGAGTGGGCCGGGAGAAATTTGCGTTTCTTGTTCTTATTCTGGTTTTCGATGTTGTGGTTGTAAAGTAGATTCGAACCCTGACCGCACTAAGAGACATGTTAAGAACACTTTTGTTGTGTTGTTGTTGGATGAAGAATGACTTGCGCGATGGAATGAATTAAATTTAGGAAGAGTTGCGCAATTCGAACTCACTTTCTCGCCTGAGTCCATCTGAGCCCAGTGGCAAGACAAGTCAAGACATCTGGAGACGAATACAGGTGCAGTGGATGACCAGGGCGCTCTACGTGCCTTGCCGTGCTAATTACGTTCCACAACGATTTGCAGGTAAACGCCGTCTTGCCCGTTGAATCATGAATGATTTCTTCCGTGCCGTAAAAGGACACTTTTACTCGTTTTAAAGCACACTAGATATATGGTGCTAGTGCCATTTTTGTGGAGAGCAATCGTGCTCGGTGTGTGATGTAGACAGTACCACACAGGATGCCTTTACTTGCAAGACATGTTCTGGTAGCAATAGAAGGCTGGGTCCACCTCGGAGACCAGGTCTCTTATAAACACCTACCGTTTTCCGGATTGGGTGGGTGTGTGCAGTGGATTGGGTGGCTGATGGGTGGATGGGTGCATGTATGTGTGCCTGGAGTGTGTGGGTGGGCGAGGGGATGTGTGTGGGGGGATGTGTGGTGAGTGGGAGATGTTTGTGTGGGTAGGAAGATGTGTGTAGGTGGGGCGTGTGTGTGGGTGTGGGATGTGAGGGATGGGTTGGTGGGTGGGGGAATGTATGTGTGCCTGGGGTGTATGTGTGTGGTTGGGTGGGGGATGTGTGTGTGGGGGATGTGTGGGTGGGGGATGTGTGGGTGGATGCGGGATGGGTGGGTGGGTGGGGGATGTTTCTCCTAACATGGTAATATGCATTGTTTATGTTTACAACATTTTTTTGACAATGTTGTTTTCCTTTGTGAATGTATTATGCACTATTGACTACCGAAAGATAAGTGATTGGAAGGGCCGAATGTAAGACGGGCCTGCGTTCCCAATTTATTACCCTGTGAAAATAAAGTCCGTTCATTCATTCGTTCGTTCGGATTCAAACCCATACCACATAGCTGGTAGACGAGCGTCCAGGCACTAGGCTACAGCGGCGCCCTGGGATCACACATCGGTCAAATAAACCTATCACTGTTGGGAGCTGAACCTTGACCACAGCTTATGGAGACCGTGGCAATTAGGCATCTAAGTCCTGGGTTGTGCTGACAGAAAGGTTTCACGGTGAATCTGATCTCCGTGAGCATAACATTGCATCACATACGAACAGTATTTTAGACTATGTGTGTTGTTTATTTTCAGCCAAAATAAGATGCATCCATTCACTTCATACGAAGTATAACTCTTCAGTATGCACCTCGCGAGATGCAGCGAAATATGCCAGGCAATAAATTGTACATCCTAATGTTTGTTGCTTTTGTGTTTCTTCTTTTTCCTTGGCTTGTGGACTTGGGGAATTATAACTACCCCTGAAGACCGAGTGGGTTCGCTTGATGGCTAGGGACACTGGTAACAGAGAAAGCTAATACACTCGTAAAAATCATTCCAGTGCATTATAAGTACGTATGTTGACTACGCTTGAGATCAAAGCTAGCGAGCGAAAAAAAATCCCTCTTGTATGGTCAACTTCTTGTCAATTTTCTCATTTTAAATATCCTACTTATCAATCAGTCAACATTGCGTGGCAAGACCTCTGAGGTTTGTCGAGACTCCTGTCTGTTCCACTTCTCACACGGGGCAGTGAGTAGTATTTTTAATGATATTCACTGACACAGGAACGAAGCATAATGGGGTGACCCTTTGCAGTGAAGTTGGAACAGCGACTAACTAATTAACTAACTAACTAACTAACTAACTAACTAACTAACTAGGATTAACGTGTTATTTATTTGGTTTCGCGGTACCTTTCCCAAATTTAATGCCATTTTTTTTGTTCGCATATTCTTTACAGGACATCGCTGTCAACATCAACATCTTTCAGCTGATTGTTGATTTCTTGGCAAAATTACGCTCAGTAGATTGTCATTGCTTTCTGAGCGGCCGGCTCACATACCCCTAAGTCACCAACCCGGCGAGAACCGCTACCGATTGTCGCGCAGGTTATGTTCCTCACGTGGATATATGTGATTACGGAGACGGTCGCTAACCACTAGGCCATGGAGACGGCATTTTAATGCTTAGAGAACGGAAATTTACATAATAATACTTGTCCATTTGATTGTGCACCATGTTTAGCCCAAACCTATATTTTTGTTTGGCTCTGAAACAGTTAAGTCCACGGAGTTCGTGCTTTATGCGACACTTTCGGCTGGTCGCCCTGCGGTAAAAGACCGAGCCATGTGAGAAAACCCGCGTCAATGAGGTCTTTCTGGTGACTGCCGAGTCCATCGACGATGAACTGGGGTTTTGGTGGATTAATTTTGTGTTAGCATTCTGGCGGCGGCATTAAGCACAGTGTACCTGTGCGGGCTGTTGGATTGCCGAGACTCTTGCCTATTCCACTTTTCACATTGGACAGTGGGGAGCATTTTGTGGGATATTCACTGGCACAGGAACGGAGCATAATGGGGATGACCCGTTGCCGTGAAGTTGGAACCTGGACTAACTACCTAACTAACAGTTAAGTCCAATCGTCCGATTTTCTTCTGTTGCGATTGTAAAATTGTTCGTGACTCACATGCATACGTCGTCACAGGAAAGATGAATGCTCTAAAACATGTCTCTTTAATTTGTTTCTTGGCACATCGTCACAGGCTCTGAATACTGTAAAACTTCTGCTTTGCTAGAGGCATAGTATTCAACATCCCTGAGAGTTGTTGGTTATTGAAGTGAGATATTCACTGTTTGTGACATTACCAATCATTAGCTGGTTATTATTTTTTTTTTTCCACGTTCTTCGTAGCCCCAAGCCATTAATTCAGCAATTATTATTTTATTTATTAAACAATTCATTTCTCGCTTATAATAACCTAAGGGGAAAGGACAAATACGAAAATTACACTTCTTTCTGTTGCTTTCTTGTTGTTTTCTCTTGGTGGGTTTATTTAAATTTCCGTAATTGTTTATTTTCATCTTGCTGTTCTTAATTCTGCGTCAGTAATTGCCATTACCTTAAAGAGAAAAGCGGCAGTTTTGTTGGGTAAACATGAGCAAATAGTTATAATGTACAATCTTACACAGCGTGAGTAAGTGCAAAGACAATCGGTTAATAACAAACGTATTCTAGCAATAATAACATCAAATGGAAGATGCTTGTCAGAGATTAAGAGCAGAAAAGGTCAAAGAAAGACTGCATTTCAGAAAATGAAAAGTATTGTATGCAATAAGTCACTATCATTGAATGTCAGCTAGAGTCATTATCAAGTGCCGTGTCGACTGGCGTAGGCGTTCATTACTCTCCAAAGATCTCTGTCTTTGGTTTTCTGGATCAACTCTGCTGTTGATATTCCTCCATGCCACAGTCGCAATCCGTCAGCATCATTTCTCGTGGTCTGCCTCTGCCTCTCTTCCCCTCGATCTTTCCAGTTGTCACTATGTTCTCCAGCACCACTCTTCTCATCACATGACCAAAAAAAAGCTGTTTGTCTCTTTCTTATTGTTGTATATAATGTTCTATTTTCGCCAGCCTCTTTAAGGCATTCTTCGTTAGTTACTTTGGCAGTCCAAGGAATTCGCAACATTGGTCTAAGGAACCACATCTCTGTTGCTTCCAATCTCTTCCTAATTTGTTCATTTATATTCCAAGATTCACAGCCATACAAAAACAGGTTCTATATAGCTCTTCAGCACTCTCTTTCCTACATTCAATGATAGAGACTTATTGCATAAGAGATTCTTCATTTTTTTAAATGCAGCCTTTGCGTGCCCTATTCTGCTCTTAATCTCTGTTGTGCATCTTCCATCTGATGTTATAAATGTCCCTAGATATTTAAAACTATCCTAGATTACTGAAATTATACATATAACCTGTTTTGCTGTATGTCAGTGAATCATGGAATGCGAATACAGGAAAGTAGTAAAACCTTCAAAGCAACAGAGGTGTGGTTCCTAAGACGAAAGTTGCGAATTCCTTGGACTGCCAGAGTAACTAACAAGGATTGCTTGGAAGACACCAATGAAACCATAATATTATATACAACAATAAGAAAGAGACAAAGAGTATTCTTTAGTCATATAATGAGAAAAGAGGAAGTGGCAAACACCGTGACAACTGGAAACACGGAAAAAGAGGCAGAGGCAGACAGAGAGAATGATGCTGGAAGGGCTTAGACGGTGGCATGGAGGGATATAATCAGCAGAGTTGATCCAGAACACCAAAGACCGAGATCTGTGGAGAGACATGCACGCCTACACCAGTTGGCAGGGCACTTGATGATGATCATTCTGGCATCACATTGTGACAATGAGATCAGAAAGTCCGACTAGGCGTTGGCTTAAAAGGGGTTGACAATGAAATACTTGAAATCTGTTGGTGAAATATCGTCCTGGCCCAAATCTCAGCGAGTCCATATTTGTTATGATGTGACGTGATGTGGTGTGACGTGACGTGGTGTGGTGTGTTGTGGTGAGACATGATATGCTGTGCCGTGGCGAAGCGTGACGTGGTGAGGTGTTATGTGATGTGACATGATGTAATGTTGCGTGGTTTGACGTGACGTGACGTGCTGTGATATGACGCGATGCATCATGATATGACGTGAAGTGATGGATCATGACCTGATTACAGCCTAGCATGCTTATTCACAGATATGATGTTTCATCACCAGACTTGCATAAACAGCTTCTTGTTTGTCGGCATGGCGCTTGATGATGATGATGACGATAATAACCTTAATAATGGCACATCATCAATGTCACATAGCATCAATTCTACACATCATTAATAATTTACACCATCAACGACACACCATTAATGTTACACAACGTCAATGTTATACATTACCAACACGACACATCATCACCGACACATCATTAACGCCCCATATCACCGACACGTTACAGCATTAACACACACATCATCAACATCCCACACCATCAACACCAAACATCATTAACACCACACATCATCAATACCACACATCATCAATACCACAGATCTTCACCAACACACATCAACATCCCACATCATCAAGACCATACAACTTCAATGACACATAATGAACACCAAACATCATTATCACCACACATCTTCAAGGACACACATCAACTTCCCACATCATCAACACCACACATTATCAACTCCACACATCACGAACACTACACATCTTCTGCGACACACCTCTTCAACGATACATCACCAACACCACACATCACCAACACCACACATATTCAACGACACACATCAACACCACACATCACCAACACCACACGTCACCAACACCACACATCACCAACACCACACATCACCAACACCACACATCACCAACACCACACATATTCAACGACACACATCAACACCACACATCACCAACACCACACATCACCAACACCACACATCACCAACACCACACATCACCAACACCACACATCACAAACACCACATATCACCAACACCACACATATTCAACGACACACATCACCAACACCACACATCACCAACACCACATATCACAAACACCACATATAACCAACACCACACATCACAAACACCACATATCACCAACACCACACATCACCAACACCACACATCACCAATACCACATATCACAAACACCACATATCACCAACACCACATATCACCAACACGACACATCACAAACACCACATATCACCAACACGACACATCACAAACACCACATATCACCAACACCACATATCACAAACACCACATATCACCAACACCACACATCACCAACACCACATATCACCAACACCACATATCACCAACACCACATATCACAAACACCACACATTACCAACACCACACATCACCAACACCACACATCACCAACACCACATATCACAAACACCACACATCACCAACACCACATATCACCAACACCACACATCACCAACACCACACATCACCAACACCACACATCACCAACACCACACATCACCAACACCACACATCACCAACACCACACATCACCAACACCACACATCACCAACACCACATATCACCAACACCACACATATTCAACGACACCACACATATTCAACACCACACATCACCAACACCACACATCACCAACACCACATATCACCAACACCACACATCACCAACACCACATATCACCAACACCACACATCACCAACACCACATATCACAAACACCACACATCACCAACACCACATATCACCAACACCACACATCACCAACACCACATATCACAAACACCACATATCACCAACACCACACATATTCAACGACACACATCACCAACACCACACATCACCAACACCACACATCACCAACACCACACATCACAAACACCACACATCACCAACACCACACATCACCAACACCACACATCACCAACACCACACATCACAAACACCACACATCACCAACACCACACATCACCAACACCACATATCACCAACACCACATATCACAAACACCACATATCACCAACACCACATATCACCAACACCACACATCACCAACACCACATATCACAAACACCACATATCACCAACACCACATATCACCAACACCACACATCACCAACACCACACATCACCAACACCACACATATTCAACGACACACATCAACACCACACATCATCAACACCACACATCACCAACACCACATATATTCAACGATGCATCATCAACACGACACATCATCAATGACACACCCCAGCAACACCCCACATCTTCAACGATGCATCATCAACACCACATTAGCATCCGTGTCACAAATCATCAACGACACACACCATCAATGGCACACACCAGCAAATGCACACACCAACAATGGTATTGATGATAAATAAAAACAAAACCTGTGAAATTACATGGAAATAAATCACGGGGGACGAAATGAAAGAAATAACCGCCTTGGTGTGATGTTCTCTCTCGGGATATCTAATACGCTTTCTAATTTCTAACGAATTAATCCGATGACTTTGCCTCTCTTCTTCTAATTATCCACACAGTATCAGCTTTTGTGCTATTCCGTTAACTAAACAAGAACCGTTAACTAAACACGAAGTGTTAACTACACACGAACCGTTATCTAAACACAGACCGTTAACTAAAAAACGACAATATTATGGGACAATGTGTATTTGTGCATATCACCCGGGCGGTTTTCATCTCGCGTTATCGGTTAGTGTGTACTGATCGTTAACTTCAATTTATTCAACTCAAGTAAATTAACACAGAGTAACGTGACATCAATCGTCAGATAACGGCTGTGTAAACACACTGTACACCTCATCAATGTCTCTAGCGGGGTATCAACTACTTCATTATTATTATAGCCTGTTGGACAAAACACGGTCCATGATTTAGCGACAGTAACAGGGAAAATGCATCAACGTTTCTTATCAAATTACCAGAGAGTTTTATTCACGGCCTGGTTAAGATATTTCAGTGTCAAATAAATGTTATTGATTTAAACGTATACAGTGGGATAGAAGAAAACACCGAACTGTACAAGAAAGTTAGACTAAACGAGGAAATAATGAGAGACAAAACTAGACAGGCGGAAAAGGTTAAATTAGACAGGAAGGAAGGACTAAATTAGACAAGAAGAACATATGATACTAGACTGGAGGTAGAGACTAAAATAGATAAGAATTAAAGACACGAAAAATGTAGAACAAACTAGACAAAACATAAATAACATTAGACAGGTAGTAAGGGTTAAACTAGTCAAGAAGTAAGAACCACACTAGACATGACCCACGAGTTAATCTAGACAGAAGGTTGAGACTAAAATAGATACAAATTATAGACTAATGAAAGCAAGAAGTATAGACTAAATTAGTCATAAAATAAACACCACACAAGACAAAACTGAGCAATGAGTAAAGGCCAAATTAGACAAATTGAAAAGGTCAAACTTCACAAAAAGTAAAAATCAAACTACACAATAATTAAAAATCTAACTAGACAAGAAAAATGAACAAAACAAAATATAGCATGACCTGCGGTAGTTTCCTGATGTGGATTTGTCATGTAATAACGCCTTCTCATTTTGTAGGTCTGAATGTACTTAGGAATAGTTTGGGCAGTTTTTCCTTCATTTTTCCAGGCGAAGAGAAATGAACAAACTAGACCAGAAGTAATGAACACAGTACACAAGATGTAATAAATAAAACTAGACAAGAAGTAACGAGCAAACTAGGCCATAAGTAATGAACAAACTAGACCATATGTAATGAATAAACTAGACAAGAAGTAATAAACACAGTACACAAGATGTAATAAATAAAACTAGTCAAGAAGTCAAGAACAGATTAGACATGAAGTAATGAACACACTAGACAAGAAGTAACGAGCAAACTAGACCATAAGTAATGAACAAACTAGACCATATGTAATGAACAAACTAGACAAGAAGTAATGAACACACTAGACAAGAAGTCATGAACAAACTAGGCAAGAAGTAATGAACAAACTAGACAAAAAGTGATAAACAAACTAGACAAGAAGTAATGAACACACTAGACAAGAAGTAATGAACAAACTAGACCATAAGTAATGAACAAACTAGACAAGAAGTAATGAACAAACTTCACAAGAAGTGATGAACAAACTATAGAAGAAGTAATGAACACACTAGACCATAAGTAATGAACGAACTAGACCATATGTAATTAACAAACTAGACAAGAATAATGAACACACTAGACAAGAAGAATTTTTATGAAAAAAAAAAAAACTAGACAAGAAGAAATGAACAAACTAGACAAGAAGTGATGAACAAACTAGACAAGAAGTAATGAACAAGCTAGATAAGAAGTAAAGTACAAACAAGACAAGAAGTAATGAACAACCTAGCTAAGAAGTAATGAATAAATTAGACAAGAAGTAAAGAACAAACTATACAAGAAGTAATGAACAAACTATACAATAAGTGAACGAACGAACGAACGAACGAACGAACTTTATTTTCAAAGGGTTAAGAATTGGGCTCGTCTAAAATTCTGCCCTTCTATCACTCTCTTTCATACATGATTTCATTCATACTTCATACCTAGACAAGATGTAAAGTACAAACTAGACAAGAAGTAAAGAACAAACTAGGCAAGAATTAATGAACAAACTAGGCAAGAAATAATGAACAGACAAGACTAGAAATCAGATTCAAACTAGACAAGAAAGAAAGAGAAAATGAAACCTAAGTGACGGCTAAACTAGGCAACAACAAATTAACACACCCGAAAACAAGAAAGACGAAAGTGGAAGTAACTAAACAGCTAGAGCAAACAGAAAGACCAGCATGAACGAAAAGTTCAAACAAAAGCAGAAAAGAAAGAAAAACAACACTAGACAAAACATAAATACTAAACTCATAATCATCATTTGCCATGCCGATAAGCTTGGCGGTGAATGTTTTGCCATCTCACAAGATCACCAGAGTCGAGAATTTTCCTCCGTGTTCTTGTCCCGACCATGCCACATGGTCAAGTCATCCGGGTATTTACTTGTCTGCCTTCCCCTAGTATTTTCGCCTCACTTTTGCCTGTTGTTACC
>OY992897.1:78219522-78267760 GCA_963921405.1 Cepaea hortensis
ACCAAAGGTCCTCTACCAAACCAAAGGTCCTCTACCAAACCAAAGGTCCTCTACCAAACCAAACTCCTGACTGACAGACATGCAGATAGATGGGTAGAAATGTAAATAAAAAGCTAGATAATTGGCTAAAATAAGAATACAGACGGCCAGACAGACAGAGAGACGAAGAAAAAAAAAAGACAGACAGACAGACAGACAGACAGACAGACAGACAGACCAAACCAAAGGTCCTCTTCCAAACCACACCAAACCGTCCTGTTTCTTGCTGTCCCCTGCAGCCCCCCCCCCCCCCCCCCGTCCATGTCCTCCCAGTGTCTAGTTGGTCATGCGTCGAAGTACACTTGTTCCTGCAGCGAAACGCCGTGGTCATTTAGAGGTGACAGGTTCGAATCCCGGTCGGTAAATATAGCTTTCAATTGTTATGTTGTCTAGCGCGTCACGCAGTCTCTATTTCCTTCTTCTCACATCCATGAGCGTCAGACACTAATATATGTATGTTTATTTATAATCTCTCCAAGGCACTTCCCATCAGATGTTATGACTGTTCCGAGATAGTTTTACCGAATCATCGAGATACTTACATTTTGTGTCCATTCCTTTTTTCGGTATCATATCTCTAGCGGTGCCCCCCCCCCCCCCCCCCACCTTTCCCCCTTTTCCATAATGTTTAATTGTGTATGGATATGTGTAATTAAACACCGTTACCCGGTTTATCTAGTTTTTGCTCCGAATGTCCGGAGTTTTCCAGCAATTACCCACACAACCTCCTCAAAATTGCGAGCATGTCTTCATTACACCCCCATTTCTCTGACGCCCCTTTCCCCTCTCTTTGCTAGCCCAGATTGAACTAGCTCAAATCTTTTCCAGCTGAGACGTTTCTAGAAGTAGTTTTGTCCTTTTCTAATCTACCCGCTTAGTACTTTTTTAAATGCCGGGTGTTTCTGTCGGTTATGATGCTTCCCCACAATATAATATCCTCCATTTCACACAGGAACGAAAACTTGGAGGCATCAAAACTATCAGATATCTTCAGAATTTCTTGTTTACCGAAATTCTTATACATAAAAATACAGCTGTCTAGAAATCACCAGGCCATAGAAATACGATGATATGTTGGCTTGGTTCAAGGGGCTGTGTATATTTGCGTTAAGAAATAGAGGTCGTTTTTTTTGCGTCAGTTCGTGGCTCGTTCGTATTTCTACATATGCCATATCGCTCCGAACTGCATATAGCTCCGAGTAACACATCGCCCCAAGTAGCAATTTATAATATTTTTATTGGCATCCGCGTGTAAAGGGTCTTACAAACTGCCGCACAGATAGCATTTCGGTATGGTTTATTTAGTTCATAATGCATTCCGGTAAAGGTTAATTTAGATACAAATGTCGTCCGGTATAGGTTCATTCAGTTAAAAATACATTCCGGTATAGGTTCATTCAGTTAAAAATGCATTCCGGTATAGGTTCATTCAGTTAAAAATGCATTCCGGTATAGGTTTATTTAGATAAAAATGCATTCCTTTATATGTTCATTTAGTTGAAAAAACATTCCAATACAAGTTCATATTGTTCAATACATATTCCGGCATAGGTTCATACAGTTTAATAAATATTCCAGTATAGGTTCCTATAGCTAAATAAACATTCCGGCACAGATCCATATAGTTAAATAAACATTCCGGTGTAAGTTCATACAGTTAAATAAATGTTCCGGCGCAGGTTAATATTTTTTTTTTTCATATCCCTTACAGGATGTTGCAGTCAACATCATCATATTTCAGCTGCTGTTGATGTACTAGGCAAGATTACGCTTAGTAGTTTGCCATTGCTTTCTGAGAACCGGCTCACATACCCCGTAAGTTACCAACACGGGGAGAACCGCTACCGATTCTCGCGCAGGTTACGTTACTCACGAGAATATACGGGATTACCGAGAAAGACGTTAACGCCTAGGCCAGGGAGACCGGCACAGGTTAATGTAGTCTTAAAACCAAAAACATTCCGGCAGAGGTTCATATAGTTAAATAAACATTCCAGTATAGGTTCATATAGTTAAATAAACATTCCGGCATAGGTTCATACAGTTAAATAAACATTCCAGCATAGGTTCATACAGTTAAATAAACATTCCGGCATAGGTTCATACATTTAAATAAACATTCTAGCATTGGTTCATATAGTTAAATAAACATTACGGCATAGGTTCATACAGTTACATAAACATTAAAGCATAGGCTCATATAATTATATAAACATTCCGGTATAGGTTCACATAGTTAAATAAACATTCCAGCATAGGTTCATATAATTAAATAAACATTCCGGCATAGATTCATACAAGCATAAAGCACATGTATTTCTGTGCTGGTTTCTGTGTTATGTTTAAACAGCTAAGATGTGTTTATGACTGCATGTTTATGATTGTCCAAATAAATATAAACTCCCATATTCTCTATTTTTCCCTCGACTTGTATGAGTGCCGATCAATACCTTAAATTTCATTTTTAAGCTTGGTATACAATGTAGCCAATCGGAGTTCTGCTTTCAAATTTGTTGATGTTAGTATTGAAGCTATAGCAACATTGCACAAGTTGAATGGAGTGGAGTGGAGTGGAGTGGAATAGAATGGAGTGGAGTGGACTTGAGTTGAGCTGAGTGGAGCTGAGTTGAGTGGAGCTGAGGCTGAGTGGAGCTGAGTTGAGTGGAGCTGAGGCTGAGTGGAGCTGAGTTGAGTGGAGCTGAGTTGAGGTGAGTTGAGGTGAGTGGAGTTGAGTTGAGTGGAGTGGAGAACCGATATCACAGCACTCGGGACATTCCCATGCCTGCTCCGACCTTATCTGCAACAGTCAGCGAAGAGTTCCAATGCTAATTGTACCAGTTGCAATCTGATTATGTTTCCGTCTGGCTTTTCCAAGAACTTAGTAATGTCCGGAATCGCCAGAGGTACTTGTAATTTGCGTCCCCAAGTCAAGGACGAGAAGTCAACATTTAATGATTATACCGATGAAGACTATGGCGATAATTATGATTTTGATGACAACTATGGTGAAATATTGTTAATTATGATTTTGATGACAACTATGGTGATATATCGTTACTTATGATTTTGATGACAACTATGGTGATATATTGTTAATTATGATTTTGATGACAACTATGGTGGTAATGATGATTTTGATAACAACTATGGTGAAATGTTTTTTTTTTATGATTTTGATGACAAATATGGTGATATATTGTTAATTATGATTTTGATTACAACTATGGTGAAATATTGTTAATTATTATTTTGATTACAAATATGGTGATATATTGTTAATTATGATATGATGACAACTGTGGTGACAATGATGATGCTGATAACATATGTTTTGATCATGAAGGTTTTGATGATAAGTATGGTGATAATGGTGATTTTGATGGCAACTATGGTGATAATCTTGATGCTAATGACTACTATGATGATAATGATGATGACGAAGGTGATGATGAAGCGGATGACGATGGTGACGGTGGTAACAACTATGGGGGTGATAATAAAGAAGATGACGATGATGGTGGTGGTGGTGTCAATGCTGATGGCGACGACAGCAGCGATGATGATGGTCGTGTGGACGAAGACGGCATTGATGATATTACCAACCAACGTCCACAACGCCGACCTACACCACCACTACTACCACCGCCACTACCACCACCGCCACTACCACCAAACACAATTAAATACAACAAGAAGAACCAGTTGTTTTCGCCGTATCACACAGCCACCAACATCTATTGGCAATCAATATCACACAGACAGGCGTAAGTGACTACCCATGTCCTTAACTCCCTCCTACCACTACCACAACACCAGAAACAAGTCACACCAGGAGTACGGCCTTTGACAGTCGCGGGCCATCGACTAACTTCCGGGTCACAGTGGAGTCTCTCAGAATCTTAACGCTTGTTGATGTCGATGACAGTCCGTGCTTGCATGTATCCGCCTCTCATTTCAACTATATTCGGTGTTCTTGTCCGTTCTTGTTTTTCTTCATTATCAAGTGCTTTGCCGACTGGCGTAGGCGTTCCTGCTTTTCTATCTCGCGACTCAAAGAAAATGTGCAAATCCGTGTGTTTGCGTGTTTATAATACATGTCCGCTACCATATTGACAGCTTTTCAGTCATAATTGTGACATTACCTAATTCCCATTTCCTGCATCCATTTTTGGTTGATCCATGCCTTTTTCTTGTTTGGCGTTGACATGTTAAATCGAGTTGAGAAATCATGACATATCTAGAGGAAGGTCACCATGGCCGAATGGAAAAGATCGCTCGTTTGTAAACATTTGGTGTGTTGATGCCGAGGTAGAGGGTTCAGCCCTTACACCGGTCAGTTGACCTTTAATGTTGACTTCTTGTCCTTGACTTGTGGATGTAAATTACAAGTACCTCAGAAGTTGGAGCGGGCTCGTCTGATGGCGAGTGACATTGGTGATAGGGAAAGCTAATCCACACATAAAACATCAGCCCAGTGGGCTGAAATAGTAGCACTCATATGGACTACGCTTGAGTTCAAATCGGGTTTAACGAGCGCATAAAAGCCTGTTTCGTCTTATCTCATCATGTTCCTCTTGTACCTTGAGGTGTTGAGGTGAAGTATAAACAGCGGGAGAGTGCCCGCTCATGGGCTTCATGTATTGATATCCCCATGGACTCTGTTATTCCCTGCGTCCATCGTTTACATGGTCGGCCTCTTCCTCTGCTTCCCTCTGGTCTGTACATCATTGCTTGTTGTGGTATGCTGTTAGTTGGTAACCTACTTGCACGGCCAAACCATTTGACTTGCTGCTTTCTAATAAAATCTAGTGCAGCTACAACCCTCACTTTAGTCCTGATTTCTTCATTTCTGATACATTGAATATTCTTCTCAGGAATCTCATTTCCGTTATTGTGATTTTCTTTTCTCTTTTTCTGTCATTGTCCAGGTTTGGCATTCGTAACATAGAGTTGGTAGGAAGATTGTGTTGTAAAGTGCTTTCTTAGTAGCTATTGATACATGTTTGTTCTTTAGTATTGGTGCCATTTGTCCAATGCGTTGGTTTGCCTTATTGCATTTATTTTTGATCTCGTCTTCTGATCTGCCATTTGATGATATTATACTTCCTAGGTACTTGAAACTCTTTACGTATGTTCGTTTAGGTGAATTGTTGTTGTTGTTTTCTTCTTTAGTTATAGTCATTACCTCTGTTTTACTTGTGCTAATTTTCATGTTATGTTCCCTACACATTTCGTTTAGACTATTCATGTGGTCTTGTAATTCAGCTTCTGATTTTGCTATTAGTGCTTGGTCGTCCGCAAACAGGAGTTCTCTAATTGTGTAATTTGCAGGTGGTTCTTCTTCTGTGTTCTCGTCATGCGGTGTTCTTGCAGTCTCTTGTTTCTTTACATATGTTGTCTATATATGTTATGAATAAGAGAGGGGACAGGACACAACCTTGTCGTACTCCGGATATTATGGTGGAGAGATCTGAGTGTCCTCCAATTTCTCTCACCATGCATTTACTGTTGTTGTATAAGCTTCTACATAGGTTTGTTAGATGTGTACTCACTCCATATTGTTTAAGGATTTCCCACAGCTTGTTTCTATCTACTCTATCAAATGCCGTTTCTTGGTCGACAAAGGCTAAGTATAGTGTTTCATTGAATTCGATTGATTTTTCTATAAGTTGCCTAAGAGCAAAAATGGCATCTGTGCATCCTTTGTTTTTCCTAAAGCCAAGCTGTGTTTTGCTTAGCTGGGGTTCTAAAGTAGTTCATAATCTTTTCTAAAGAATTTAGCCAAATGTTTTCCCAGTATGACTCAAGAGAGAAATGCCTCTGCATTGTGTGCAGTCTCTTTTACTGCCTTTGTTTTTCGAAATTGGGATAATTATGGCGTTTCCGCAGTTTCGTGGTGTCTATTGTTCTACCCAAACATGGTTGAACAGCTATGTATAGCCATGCTGTTCCTACTTCTCTTGCTGCTTTAATCAGTTCATTTGGTATTTCATCTTGTCCCGGTGATTTGTTCAACGGGGCTAATCTGACGGCTTCTATAATTTCTTCTTTCAGTATGTCAGGTCCTAGTTCTTCGGTGGCATCTGCGTCGGTTTCTTGAATTCCTGTGACATCTGATGGTATATTGAGAAGTTTTTCGAAGTACTGTTTCCATCTTATTACGATTTGTTTTTGTTCACTTATTGATTATCTATTTTCGCTGCTAATTATTTCAGTTGGGTCAAATGGTTCTCCTCGGGTTCTCATTGCACTTAAAACTAAAACCCGTTTACTTTCCTTTATTTACAGACAAATAACGGTGCGAAATTTTCAGAGATTTACAAACAATTTCCCTTACAGCTCGAAAAGGTTAATGATATCGGGACATTAGAACAAAGATAATCAATGTGGGATTGCACAATGTCGTAAATAACGGACAGCAATTATAAACTAAATACACACGGTTTTATAAGTGTGTGTGGGTGTGTGTGTGTGTGTTTGTGTGTGTGTCTGTGTGTGTGTGTGTCTGTGTGTGTGTGTGTGTGTGTGTGTGTGTGTGTGTGTGTGTGTGTGTGTGTGTGTGTGTGTGTGTGTGTGTGTGTGTGTGTGTAAAACCAATTGTGCTGTATGGCAGTGAATCTATGAATGTAAATGAACAAATTAGGAAGAACTTAGAAGCAACAGAAATGTGGACGAATGTTGCGAATTCCTTGGACTGCCATGGTAACTAACAATGATTGCCTGAAAGAGGCTAATGAAACTAGAACACTATATACAACAATAAGAAAGAGACAAACAGATTATTTCTTTGGTCATGTGATGAGAAGAGAGGCATTGGAGAACATCGTGACAACTGGAAAGATCGAGGGGAAGAGAGGCAGACCAAGAGAAATGATTCTGGATGGATTGATACGGTGGCATGGGGGAATATCATCAGCATAGTTGATCCGGAACACCAAAGACCGAGATCTGTGGAGAGCCATGAACGCCTACGCCAGCTGACAGGGCACTTGATGATGATGATGATGATGATGATGATAATGATATATATATATATATATATATATATATATATATATATATATATATATATATATATATATATATAATTTTAAAATCATTAAAAACACACCATGTAAATATATATATATGTGTGTGTGTGTGTGTGTGTGTGTGTGTGTGTGTGTGTGTGTGTGTGTGTGTGCGTGTGTGTGTACTCGGACATGTATATATATAATTAAACGACTTAGTACCCCAGTCCAAGATTAAAAAGCATTTCCATGTTAAATAGAACATTTGACCGTCGGGCTAGGTATGGGGTGGGGGAAGGGTTCCCCATATATTTTCACAACTAGTCCCCATTCTCTTACTTTAAACGAGCCATTCTTTCATTGCAACACTTCCTTTCTGTAGAATTTACATTCACAACCACATCCGCGTACACAGTCAAGGAAAGAATGTGATATTTCCGGAAAGCTTGGTGATTCGGCAATGTCGGAACACGCACCATTACTATTCAAAGCACAGTCTTGATAGCTGGTCGCTCTCAGTTTAACCCAATAGTGAACTTAACCAGGGGTATTCTTCCGCCAGTCTAGCATGCTTAATAAATTGAACTAATTTAACCAGCGGCCCGTCTGGATATCCGCATACACAAATAGTCCCAATCAGCATAGCTACTTTAGTCTCAATGAAACTTAGATTGAGCTAAAATGAGTTAAACAAAATGGCGGGTGAAGGTGTCTGTTTGAACTAAAAGCACCCAGGGACTTTTATTGGCTACTTTCACGTTTGAATGCAACCAATCATATTGCTCAATTGAACTTTGTTACAGCCAATGGGATATTTTAACCTCGTTGGGGCTAGAACCAATCATATTACTCAAATGAACTTCATTACAGCCAATGGGAATTTGTAACCAAATATTCGTTAGTCTTCTGGTAAAGATCCCTAGGTCAGACTCCAAGGCAGTAAAGGATGCTAAAGACGACGAAATGAGTTGAATTCAGTCAGAATTTGACGTAGAATTAGATGCATTCATCTAGATACCCCAGTATATAGGGCGCAAAAGGGGATGACAAAGTTTGTTTTTCGTATATTGATTAGGTTCTGGGACAACCTAGCACTCCAATATTAGTTACCCTTTTTGATGGATCTCCTTCTTCTTCTTTCTTTTGTAGCTCTCTATTCCTCATTGGGACATAGGCTGTCAAGCCACTCATCCTAATCGCCTTATTTTTAGCTTTCTCATGCGATTCTGTCTATGCCACTTCTGTTTCTGTTTCTCTCCCTCATGACTGTTTAGGTCTTTCTCTATTCCTTTTTACTTGTGGAATCGAGATTAAGGCGTTTCATGTCATACTCATCAACATTAAATGCCATTCCAGATGGCGTAGGCGTTTATGACTCTCCAGAGATCTCGGTCTTTGGTGTTCTTGATCAACTCTTCTATTGATATATTTCCATGCCACCGTCCCAATCCATCAAGCATAATTTCTCTGGGTCTACCTCTCCCTCTCTGGGTGTGGGGGATGAGTGTGGGGGGTGTCTGTGAATGGGATATGTCTGTGTGGGTGGGAGTGTGTGAGTGTAGATGGGGTAAGTGTGAGTTGGTGGCGGATGTATGTGTGGGTGGTGAGGATGTTTGTAGGTGGGGGATGTGTGGGTGGGTGGGGATATGTGTGAGTGGGTGAGAGATGTGTGGGCGGGGATGTGTATGAGGAATGCATGTGGGGGATGTGTGTGTGGGGGGAATGTGTTTATGGGTGAAGTTTTGTGTGGGAGGGGAGATGTGTGAGAGGTGGAGGAGGTGTGGGATGTGCAGGTGGATGATGGATGTATGTGAGGATGGGGGATGTGTGTTTGACTGGATGATTGGGATGTGTGTGTGTGTGTGGGAGGGTAGATGAGAGATGCATGTGTTGATAGGCGGGTGGGTGATGTGTGGGTGTGAGTGGTGGTTGATGGATGAGAACGTGAGTGGGTGGATGTGTGTGAGAGATGAGTGTATGGTTGGTGGATGTGTGTGTTTGTGGGAAGATGTGTGTGAGCGGCGGATGTGTGTGGGTGGGGTATATGTGGGTGGTGAGGTGTGTGTGGGTGGGAGGTATGTGTTTTTTTGGGTGTTTATGGGTGGGGGATATGTGTGGGCAGGTGGGTAGATGTGTTTATGAATGGGGATGTGTGTATAGGTGGTGAATGTGTAGTTGAGAGGTGGCGGATATTGGGTAGGTGAGTGGGTGTAGGTTGGCTGATGTGTGTGAGGGTGGGTGGGGAAAATTGTGAGGGTGCGGGATGTATGTGTGGATAAGTGCGGGATGTGTGGGTTGACGGGGGTATGTGTGTGTGGTTTTGTGGTGTGTGTTTTCCTGGGTGGTTTCGGGTGTGTGGGTGGGTGATGGAGAATATGTGGGTGGCTGTGTGCGTGTCGGATATGGGATGGGTGGGGGATGTATGTGTGGGTGGGGAAATGTGTGTGGGTGGGGGATCAGTGGGTGGGTGGCGGCATGTATGTTTGCCTGAGACTGTGTGAGTGCGTGGATGTATGTGTGGGTGGGTGGGGTGTGGTGTGTGGGGGGTGTGTGGGTGGCTGAGGGATGTGTGGGTGGCTACGGGGTGTGAGAGTGGATGGGGGATGTGTCTCACAACATTGCAATATGCACTGTTTATGTTTACAACTTTCATTTGACAATGCCCCCCCCCCCCCCCATGTGAATGTACCATGCGTGATATGCATTGTTTATGCTTACAAAATCCATTTGACAATGTGTTTTTTTTTCCTATGTAATTGTAACATGCACATTTGATGAATGAAAGATGAGTGATTGAAAGGGCCGAATGTAAGACGGGCCTGCGTGCCCAATTTGTTACCCTTTTAAAATAAAGTTTGTTCGTTCGTTGGTTCGTTCGTTCGTTCTCTTCTCCTCGATCTTTCCAGTTGTTACGATGTTCTCCAATGCCTCTCTTCTCATGACACGACCCAGGGAATTTGTTTGCTACTTTCTTATTATTGTATATACTGTTCTAGTTTCATTAGCCTCTTTGTTATACTATTCTCAGATTTTCTCAACGTACCTCCAATCCAGCGCCAGTATCCTTCGTTTACCTCTTGTTTCACTGGTATTTGTCTTGTCTTGGGAGTCTCCGTGGTGAAGTGGTCAAGCCGTCTGAATCGGGCTCCGAAAATTGTGGGTTCGATTCCGGGCCGTGTCCTTTGGTTCACGAGTGAAATTTTTCGGCGACGTCTGTGGGTAGTCGTTAGAGGTACGGAGTTCGTGCTTTGTGCAACGCTTTCCGAGCTGCGGAAAGAGACCGAGTCATATGGGATAAACCCGGTGCAATGAAGTCGACCCTGTCGTCTTTAAGCGCCTTTTTTCGTATTTGTCTTGTTGGTAAGATGGGTCGCCCTGAGATCCCGGGTTCATTTTTAACATCCGACCACCCATGCACGGGTGAATACATGTCCACTTTTCCTCTGTTGGAGTACAATGAAGACAGGACTGGAACCCTTATCCGTCCGCACTCATAGCAACAACGCTAACGCACCCGCCAAATAAAACATGCAAGTTTAATATTTTAATTTCGCGAATTTGAATAAAGACGACGTTTAGATTTTTAACAAACCAGGGGAACTCACTCTTCTGGAATAAACGTAATAAAGAGAAGACAGAAATAAGAAATAAATCACGGCGGAAACTCGGCGATTACCTTGTGTCATTGAATCGTTTTCCTCCGCTCTACACGCCACGATAACAAAATCAAAGACTCCGAGAAGGAAGGAAAAAACACACCGTGTTTACTAGCTATGATTAGAATGAAAGAGATTAAAATTCTATTAAGGATGAGAGTAGATTCCCCTGAAAGATTATGGCGGCGATGCCTGGCCTTTCAACTGTTTTTTTTTTTTTTTCTTTTTCTCTGGGAGATCCTGTGGCTCTAGTCTCAGGATGGGGAGGAATCCGGTACTGGTTAGGGAAGGTGGGAGACAGAGACAGGAAGAAAACAGAGAAATGAAGGGAGAGAGAATGTGAGAAAGTGGGGGAGAGAGGGAGTGAAGGTTCTTGCTTGGGGCAATAATCTGAAGCTGGGGGTGAAATCCCCCTAGAACGAGGTGACCAGTACTGGTTAGAGAGGTGGAGAGACAAAGAAATACAAAACATAGAGAGAGAGAGAGGGGGGAGCAACAGACAGACAGAGAGAAAACATACAGAATGGGGTGAAAGGAAAGGGGGGGGGGTATACTGACAGACAGACAGACAGATATAAAATATATAGAGATACTTGGGACAGACAAAGAAACAGATTCTGTGGGAGACATAATATAGAGAACAAGAAAGGTGAAAGACTGTGATTGTGTGATAATAGGGAAAAACAGAGAGAGAGAGAAGAGAGAGAGAGAGAGAGAGAGAGAGAGAGAGAGAGAGAGAGAGAGTTTAAGATGGAAGAGTAAAGATATCAGGAAATTTAACAAAATATGCGTATGTGTAAACGCTAGGTAGGAAAGAATGAAGAAGAAGAAGAAGAAGAAGAAGAAGAAGAAGAAGAAGAAGAAGAAGAAGAAGAAGAAGAAGAAGAAGAAGAAGAAGAAGAAGAAGAAGAAGAAGAAGAAAGAAGAAAGAAGAAGAAGGAATAAGAAGAAGAAGAAGAAGAAGAAGAAGAAGAAGAAGAAGAAGAAGAAGAAGAAGAAGAAGAAGAAGAAGAAGAAGAAGAAGAAGAAGAAGAAGAAGAAGAAGAATGTATTCAAATCCACATGGAAGCGGATGTTCGCAACTGAGGTCGTTAAAGTGGGTACCACGGAAATGTCTTGGGCAGTAAAGGCAACAGACATGATATTAAGCAGTTGACCCACTGAGTGGGTTGTACCAATATGGCGCTAGCGGCGAGAAAATGTCTTTTACAATGACGTATCCATTCTACTCTTTCCATTTTGTTCTCAGCGGATGCACTGGACCTCCCAGTTTTCCGCCCTTGTCCGAGGCGGCGCTAGAATCACTGCCCAAGCATCAGAAAGAGAGTATACCACTCGTTTCTACATTTGTAAAGATCAATACACACTAGAACTAGAACGTCGAACATTTTAAACCTATCCGCCCTAAGAAATCTAGTTTGGTGTGTTCGGTTAGAAAATGCTCAGAAATCAACAGCACGCAGGGATAAGCAAGTGACCAACCAACCAGCTAGCCAACCATACAATCATCCAGCAAGCCAGCTAATCAACTAACCAACCAATGAACCAGCTAGCCACCCATGAAATCAGCCAGCTAATCAACTAACAAATCACTGAATCAGCTAGCCAACCATGCTATCAGCCAGCTAATGAACTAACCACTCATTTATCAACCAGCTAGTCAACCATGCAATCAGCCAGCTAATCAACTAACCAACAAATGAACCATCCAACATACCGGCAATGAGGGACATAGGGTGAAAGTTGTTAAATGATTAAATGCTCGCCGTAATCTTGGATTCTTGGTTCAACGGAGGAGTGAACGAACGAACGAACCAACCAACCAACTAACTTTATTTTCAAAGGGTTAAGAATTGGGCACGCAGGCCCGTCTAACATTCTGCCCTTCTATCACCCTCTTTCAGGAAAGAATGTCAAGGTATAAAAATTTGAAACCTTAAATAGAAACAAATAAATGGAGAAATGCGAAAGTAAATCATTGAAAGATCTAAATTCTATTAAAGAATAAAAGACACTGAATTGAAAGATTGAGATGACCGACCACACAAATGCAGAGAAGCGAGTCAACAAAAGAAATGGAATTCACGAAATTGCAGAGCTTGAAATAAAAATTGAGGATTGGTCGAGTTAAATGGTGGAAGGTTGCATAACCTTCATTGTGGAGCAAACACAACATGGGGTATCTGAGCGTCATATGTTGTTTACTCTCCTACGAATTTTCGGATATTTTATCTTCAATACATCCTCTGCGATAGGGTCCTTTGAGTTATGACTCAATATGTGCTTCTCCGGTTGTACTTTCACACTTTGTAAGTTCTACTTATTTCATCGTCATATTTGATAGCGCTATTGCTATCCTCGAGAAGGCCAAAGACATGAATCAGCTGCTTTGTGAGTCGGTTTTATTTTCCCCACGGCACCTTTTGCCTAGAACGGGAGAAACCAGCTTCTTTGTCGGGTATTTAGCCTATGTTTTGCAACCTCAGTAGCCGCGGTTGACACGACAACAACTAGAGTCCGTTCACAAATTATTGCCCTCATTCACGATCAATTTTTATGAAAACTGTCTGTTGCATAGTTATGAAATTTTTCCTGCCATCTTATATTTACCCCCACCCAAGGAATATGTCTTTGTTAGGTCTAAATGCTACTAAAATCATGGAAAGCGGCGACATTTTGTTGTTGTTGATGTTGTGGCCAAAAAAGCAGTGAATCCATGCTAACAAATGTGTTTTACAGTAATGCAGGTCAATTCAGATAACGACGCCAGGTGTATCCATATTGGTATGGGAGTGAGTGCAATGTGTAATACACATAACAGACAGAGAATTAACAGAGGCATGAGGTACATAATGCAGAATAGAAATGAAATTGGACAGGAAAGTAGAAGGAATATATGTATTACCTTATTTTTCATTTCAATCTTGTTTCTTCAGCTGCTGGTTAATAATTTGTACAGAATGAGACCTGTTACTAGGATGTATTTAGCTTTTTCTGTAGAGTTCGTGAAAGCTTCCAAACAGCTGTGCGTTAATGTGCGTATGACGTGACCAGAGATGATACCGCAATTTAGTCATCGTGTGTCAGTTTTTAATGATCTGTTCAGACCCTTGGTCTCCTCCCTTCGATCTTGCCAGTTGTCACCAAGTTTTACAATTCATTTCTTCTCATAACATGCCCAAAAAATTTGGACTGTCTACGTCTAATGTCTCTAATCAGTTTATGATCTTCATTTGTTGAGTGCTTGTGGAACTGAAAATTCATCGGTGTGGAATACGAATTGTTCTCATTAACAAGGTTTTTTTTGTTTCTTTTTTGCCGATGCTGTACTGTTTAGGCCTGCAATTCTTCATTAAGTATAGTTGGAGCAAAATATTCAAGGTGTGCATGTGGATTCATGCCTGCGATCTGCTCAGACTTTAGTCTATGAGGGACGATTCCAGAAGGTTGATGACTTCTCTCGGTTGCATAACATTAAATCCATCCTTTCTCCAATAGTCATCTTCCTATTTCAACACATGGTCCTCACATTTTTTCCAGTAACTTGTCAATATTTAATAGTGCGGACTGGGTTAGTATCTTGACGTCAGACAATTCGAATGTAGTATTGTCAGCTGCCACCTGTCCTTTAATTTTAGCCCACACAAGTTCTATAGGGTTTAAATGAGAATGTTACGGAGGAAGGGTAAAGCACCTGTGGCCATGCTCTTCTATCAACTTGTCGATCTGATATTTTTTGCTTTTTTGCAAGTGTTTTAAAAGGAACAATACTTCTAGCTTGAAATACGTTTCTCGACATTGTATATTTTCCTTTCGGAACCATATCTTTGTTGCAGTATGTATTTTGTCTTCTAGGGCAACAACTATGTAATATGATGCATTGTCTATAATTTAGCAAGATGATCTATCTAGAGATGGGAGCACTGTATTCTCGAGCCAATCTCTAAATACATTACCATTCATCTCATTAGGCTAATCCCTATTGTCTGTATGCTTTGATACTAACATGAGTCCAGCATTCCATTATGCGAACTACCAGCATGGGCTATGACCAAACGCTGTCTTTTACTAATTGGAACATATCGCTTTATCTTTCCATCCACTGATTGTCATTCCTTTTCACTTGTGTGGTGCGCATTGATCAAGGCTTCATCCAAATACACTATGTCATTATTTTCTTTGCGCATTTCACTTATTTCACGTAGGAACTTGCTTTTCATGGCTCCTAAATGCGGTTGCTCGCAAATGATATTTCCACCTCGCTTGCACTTTCTAAACGCGAAGCCTAATGTCCTTATAATTTTCCACAAAGTTGTTTCGGATAGCTCTATCACATTATTCGTTCTCAACGACACCATAAGTTATCTTACAGTCACTGCTTCTTTGGTATCAAGCATTTATTTTTTTTTTAAATAATAGCTCGCCTTATAACGTCCTTGTCAAAGCCGTCTGCAATTACCTTTCTACCTACCGTTTGCTTATTGCATGGTGATTTTATTCCATATTCTTGCACCCATCGACGAAATGACTATTTACTCACAACTAATGCATACACTGTTTTTTTTCCTCGGGATTTGTAATAGTATGAAAAGTTGCCTGCGATCAGCTTCTTGGCGAAAATATGTATACAACTTCAAAGCGATCTTTGAAGTGTGCACAATTTCACATTCAATCCCATTCGACGATATTCACACTTTCAGATGTTAGCGACAAATGGTAATATGTATAAAATAATCACGTTTCATGAAAGAACACATTATAGATAGAATTATTGACGACACCTCTGAGCACTCCCGTTCCACTATGTGACGTTCTTCTTATAAGGAAATTCCCGTGCATCACGGTAAAAATTCACTCTTGAGCGCTGATGTTTCCGTGTGAAGGTGCAATGCATTTCATAATATGGACTTGATTTCTGGCCCGTAAATTATATACCGCATAAAGACAAACATTGAAATCTGCTGTACAATCTCCAGGACAAAAATGTTTTTGTTGTGTGTACATAATGTTAAGGTTATATGCTAAATTTAATCATTTTCCTTCAGTTAGTTACTGAGATATGGATTTTTATATTGGGGCAAACAAATGTGAGCGTACTATAGCGCCTTGATACATTGTTCGTCCGTACCTCAAGGGAAGCCAGTCCTCCCTCTCGGCTACAATAACACTTGTATTTATGGGCTGGGTCATTCCAATCTTCACCTTTATTACTGCATCTAAAATCAGCCTTCGTATGGCATCCTGCTCAATCGTTGCCTAGAGACACATACTTTCAGACTCCCCCGACATGCCGAGTTTAGAATTCGAAATCAGATTTCGAAGCAGACCACTTTGGGTTAATTTCTGTGGTATGAGGTGTCGGCTGTTCAGAAATCAATGGCAAACTACAGAACGTAACATTGCCTGGTAAATCACAAACCGCCGATAGATGCTGGAGTTGACTGCAACATCCTGTAAAGTACACCCACCATTGTGTGTGGTCAACCACAGTTGCTCCACCACAAACACAATCTTCCAGTATTGTCCTTTCCCAGCGACTTAGACTTTCGATATTGTCAGTTTGTTTTAGCTTCCGAGACATGATACTCTTGGAGGGCCAGGTTTCTTCCGATTTCAGATCTTGTAGAATATTTTTTCCACTGCTTCCCTGGCACGCTGAGAATTGTATGGGAATATTCCAGTTTCAAAGCCTGAACGTTGTGTAGTGTTTGTAAAATGGTGCATGATTTACGTCACCCTTTTGTCACAGGCAAGATGCATGATCTCAAAAGGTGTATTATTATTGTTTTAATCGCTAGCTGAGGAAACTGCAAAGAATACCATGGACAGATAGAAAAAGCAATGAGCAAGTCCTACAAGAGGCAAATAAAAACCGCGAACTGATTAGAGAAACGGGGCACGTTATGACAAGAAATAAACTAGAGAACTTGTTGACAACTGGTAAGATTTATGGATAAAGTACAAGAGAAAGGCAGAGAGTTAAATACCTGGATGTCTTGACTATATGGCATGGTCGAGACAAGAACACAGAGCTGATCCACGACTCTGGTGATCGTGTTAGATAACGAAACGTGGGCTATTTGGGGGTGGGGAGGGGGGATTAGACTGGAGCACTTGTGGGGATATCTGTGTGTGGTGAAAATGATACCCAAGACCAAACACACACACACATACACGCAAACACACACACACGTATATACACACAAACACACATAAACAAACACACATACACAAACACACGCAAACACACTGCATACACACAAACACACATACACAAACACACATACACAAACACACATACACAAACACACATACACAAACACACGCAGACACACACACACACGTACATAGACGCAAACACACATACACAAACACACGCAAATACACTGCATACACACAAACACACACACACATATACAAAAATACACACACACATACACACAAATACGCACACGAACACATACACATACATACACACATATATACACACCCTTACACACACACATACCCACTCACACACATGCAACGTTTAATATTGTATTATATTTGTTGTTTCCCTCCAAGTTTTGTACCGGATCTACCCCCCCCCCCCCCCCTCCCCTTCTACCCCTGTAGCGACTGGCGAGAAATCAACAGAAAGCAAATTATAGCGTAGTCAAGGAAGCGACCGACCTAAATAGCATGTTTGCCCGGGGCTCTAAACCCGAACAGTCTGTCTTGGTATGAAAACGCTACCACCAGCAAGTTAAGGAAACACCATTTGATGCTACAGTTCGGTAATAGTTTTAAGAATCTTGTCTTTCCTTGGGACTAGTTTCAAATGCGGAGTGTTTCCTGTTTGGAAGACAATTGCCATTAGTTGCATTTGATGTAGGTTGTAGGAAGTGCAGAATTAAACTTAATAGCTTGTTTGTGTGTGCGAGCCTGGGGAAGAGGGAGGGAAGGAGGAGGCTGAGAGAGAGAGAGAGGGGGGAGAGAGACGGAGAGAGATAGCCAGAGAGAGATAGCCAGAGAGAGAGAGAGAGAGAGAGAGAGAGACGAAGAGAGCTAGCGAGAGGGAAATAGCTATAGAAATAGAGAGAGAGATGCAGTGAGAGATAGCGAGAGAGAGCGAGAGAGAGAGAGGGGGGCAGAGAGATAGCCAGAGAGAGATAGCGAGAGAGAGAGAGAGAAAGAGAGAGAGAGAGAGAGACGAAGAGAGCTGGCGAGAGGGAAATAGCTATAGAAATAGAGAGAGAGATGCAGTGAGAGATAGCTAGACAGAGCGAGAGAGAGAGAGAGGGGCAGAGAGATAGCGAGAGAGAGAGAAAAATAGCGAGAAAGATGGAGTGCATGTGTGATTTGGAGAAAGGGTGTGTGTATGATTGTGTATGAGAGAGGCGGAGAGAGAGAGAGATAGTGAGAGATAGTGAGATAGATATAGAGAGATAACGGGAGAGAGAGGGGGAGATAGAGAGAGAGATAGTGAGAGATAGCGGGAGAGATAGAGAGGTGGAGGCAGAGAGAGATGAAGAGAGATAGAGTGCATGTGTGATTTGGAGAAAGGGTGTGTGTATGATTGTGTATGAGAGAGGCGGAGAGAGAGAGATAGTGAGAGATAGTGAGATAGATATAGAGAGATAACGGGAAAGAGAGGGGGAGATAGAGAGAGATAGTGAGAGATAGCGGGAGAAATAGAGAGGTGGAGGCAGAGACCGATAGCGAGAGAGAGTGCGTATGTAATTGGGAGAGAGGATGTGTGTATGATTGCGACATAGAGTGAGAGAGTATGTGATTGAAAGAAAGAGAGAATGCTATAGAGAGTGACAAGGAGGGGGGGGGGGGGGAGAGAGAACGAAGTAACTTTAATTGATTAGTTAGTTGGTTAGTCGACAAATCATCCTCATTGCACATCGAACCATTCAGTCCATAAGTGCTCGGATCCCCTCCTCAGCAAATCCCCCAGCGTGTAGCGGTTCACGACCCCAGTTCTTTGTTGGTTCATTACTCTGTTTTTGGCTTCCTGTCTATTGTTCTTGTTTGGCCACACCTCTTTTAACTTGCAGTTCTTGCAGCCTGACCATGGTTGTAGATTCACAGTCATCGCTTGGTTCTCGTAAACGACTTACTTCTCGTAGAGCATTCAGAATGCCTGCGTGGTCCATGGCGCGTCCGCAGTAGCCCTAATTGCAAGCCTGTCAACCCGCTCATTTCCTTGTACACCCGCATGCCCTGGCACGAAGATGAAACTAATCTTTGCCACCCGAGACCGCTCCAGAGGCAGCATCCACTCTCTTCGGATCCCCCAATCTCTACCCTCCTCTTCAGCATATTCATTGAGTCACTTTAATTGCAAAGGTTTAAGACAGAGGAAGAGAATGAGAGAGAGAGAGAGAGAGAGAGAGAGAGAGAGAGAGAGAGAGAGAGAGAGAGAGAGAGAGAGAGAGAGAGAGAGAGAGAGATTAACACTAAGGATCCGGAAGAAAAGATCATATATTAGTTACTGAGACAACAAGATAAAAGAAATGCATGATTCCTTCTGTTCTCTGGGGTTATCAATGTCTTGAACACACGCAAACGGCAAATTAAAACAACAGGGAGCAAGAGAAAGTAAGAGAATTACACCGGACAGACAGACAGACAGATACACAGACAGACAGGCAGATTGGCAGACAGACAGACAGGCAGGAGGCAGGTAGACAGACATACAGACAGGCATGTAGTCAGACTGACAGACAAACACACATATACACAGAATCAGAAAGACATAGAGAGAATATCACACACACACACACACACACACACACACACACACACACACACACACACACACACACACATGTACACACTTGGTAATCAGCACACATAGGTAGGAGTGATTGAACAAATGAACAATGTAATGCGTTAACACCAACTTAATTAAATAACAAAAGTAATATTGAAAGAATGAAATAATTAACCATCATCATTAAGTAGCTTGCTGACCATAGCGTGGACGACCATGCCCCTTCACATCTGACAATCTACAACAGCACGTGTGTTGACAGCTTTCCGTATCATGACACAATCGGTAAGGGAATTTTTTTTTTTTTTGGGTTTTAAATTGACATAGGCTGCCTGATGGACTCAACCTAAATTTTTTGACAGGATGTGTTCTGCGAAAATATGTAGCTGGCAACATATACACAATACACCATAAGGGGTGAAACAGAACTGTTATTTTTTTATTACGCTGGGAGGTGTAACGGGTACGCCACTAAGTTATAGAGTAATGGATCGACGTATCTGCTGACACTTACTGGGAACTGAGGGGGCGCGCTGAGCGATGTTACTCTTGGCCTGCGTGTACATGAATAGTCCCAGTCTGTGCCATAAGCTCCGTGGCAAAGGCGTTATGAGCATACCGTGTTGGAAACACAGCTACGGTCGATTTGGCAGCAGACCGCTTTCGTCGGTTTTCATAAAATGATATGAGTGCCTGAGGTTCGGAAAGTAATGGCAAACTATTGAACGTAAATTTGGCAAGAAATCACAAACACCGCTATGTCCTGTAGAGCATATGCAAGTAACTGACGCTTAGAATGAGAACGTTTATGACAAGCGGACATGCGATTAATGACTTACAGAGAAAATCGGCTTACTAAAATATTGTATGCTTTGTCTGTCGTTCCGTATGGGTGTGAATGTTGTATGTATTTGTCTTTCTCTAGGGGTTTGAATGTTGTATGTTGTTGTCCTTTTGTATGGTTGTGAATGTTGTATGTTGTTGTCCTTTTGTATGGGTGTGAATGTAGTATGTGTATTTCCTTTTTTATGTTATCTCTCTTTCTCCATGGAAGTGACGGTATATGTAGCCTGCCTTTCTGTATAAATTGGAATGTTGTATGTAGTATGTCCTTATGTATGTAAGTGTATGGTCTGTCTTGCTGTATGGATGTCAACGTTGTATGTAGTCTGTCCTTGTGAAGGGATGTGAATTTTGTATGTAGTCTATCCTTGTGAAGGGATGTGAATTTTGTATGTAGTCTATCCTTGTGTAGGGATGTGAATGTTGTATGTAGTCTGTCCATCTGTGTGGCAATGAATAAAGGACAAAGAGCAATGAAACTGTCAAGAGACTGCAAGCACTGGCGATGTACACTTCAAGAATAATGTTGAAAATTGTTGAAAAAGCTAAAAATGGCACGTGAAGAAATAGCCAAGAAATAATTTAGTGAATCGATGAAAGTCAGTAAGTAATTTAATTAATTAATTAATTAATTACTTAATATGTTTAGACTTTTGTGGAATAAACTGACTGAACAAATGAATGAATTAATTAATTAATTAATGAGAAACAGTAATTGAATTAATGAGAATCAGTAATTAATTGCATGAATGAGAATAAGCACATAAATAGTCGTAAATTAAAAAAACCAATGAATGAGAATCAGTAATTGAATGAATTAATGAAATTTCAAAAACTGGCATGACTGAATGAATGAATGAATGAATGAATGAATGAATGAATGAATGAATGAATGAATGAATGAATGAATGAATATAAGTACATGAATGACAAATAAGAGTACCGTGCAATTGGATATAATACACAGACAACCACTGAAAGCAGATTACTGGACAAAAAAGGAGGAATTGGTGTTATTTTCACACCTCGGGAATTCAATGTGGGGTAAACACAAATATACATGGGAAACAGAGTTTAAACGACCAAAGGCTCGATTTCATTGTATCGGGTGTTATCCTATACGCCCAGGTCTCTTTCCTCATCAAGCACGAACTCCGTAGCTCCAGCGACGATCCCCAGGAGACCCCAAGAATGTTATAATCGTGAACTGAACGAAGTAGACCGCAATCGAACCCACAACCTTCGGAGAGTGAGTCGAACGGCGTAAACCACATCGCCACGGAGACTCCCCAAAAATACATGAATGGAAGGAGTGGAGAGGGAAGGGGGTGGGGTGGAGGATGAGTGAATAGGGTTATACATAAATAAATATCAACAATAATTATAGTGTGAACTGCCTTATATAGTCAAGATAATACAGTAACAATAGGCCGGTCGATAGACAGGTTAGCTGATAAACAAGCAGACATGGAGGGAGATAACAAACATGTAGGACAGAAAGAAAGAAAGAAAGAAAGAAAGAAAGAAAGAAAGAAAGAAAGAAAGAAAGAAAGAAAGAAAGAAAGAAAGAAAGAAAGGTAGGTAGGTAGATAGGTAGGTAGGTAGGTAGGTAGGTACACAGCAGGCAATATATCGGATGTTTGTAAAGTCTCACTACACTGTGTATGTAGAACAATTTTGAAAAATGAAGTACATGACGTCATAAAAAATATGCTCCAAAGTCCATCGTGAAGCAATAAGCAGTGAATGGATATTTATTGGAGTAATTCTCTGCACTACAAACAGAAAGGTGTTATCAACAGAAGAAAGAATTGTTCAAAGATATATAGCAAGATTTCCTAATAAACAGCCTCCTCAACGCATTACAGTTAGAAATGTGCTGACTAAGTTATAATAAATACTTCATTGGTATTTTCCAGTTTGCCCAGATCAGCGTTAGACCATAGCAGTAAATATTATAATTAATTTAATGAATATTTTAGCACATTTTTGATGACGTCATGTACATATTTTTTCAGAATTGTTCTACATACGAAGCGCAGTGAGATTTTACAAACACTGTTTAGTTATATAGATAATTCGGTACTTATTTATGTAGATTAAATGTTAGTTGCATGTCCTTTACAGAACGTTGCAATCACCCCCAGCATTCATTGGATGGTTGTGATGTATCGGACAGTTGTTTAGTTCAGTAGTTTGACAGCGCTTTATGTACGGCCGACGCCTCACATCATCGACATCAACGCAAAGAGCGCTGCTTCCACATAGCAGTGGGCTGATCTCCAACCCTGGACTCGCTACCCCTGAGCCACATACCCGGCTAGTTATGTAGGTATGTTGCTAAATATGTAGGACAGCAGGCAGTTAGGTGTGTAGCCAGGTAGCTGGTTGTTTAGATAGTTAAGTAGATAAGTACGTTGGTAGGTATTTTCCATAAGAAAATCCTGCTAGAGGCAACGATTTTTTATATCGAAGTAAGAAATGTCTAACTATTAATTAGTTAGTTAGTCGCGGTTCCTACTTCACGGTAAAGGGGCATCCATATAATGCTCCTTTCCTGTGCCAGTGAATATCACATATAGCTATTAATGAATGTGTCAGATAAGTTCAAATATTTTCATTCAACAAAGTGTCATTCTATTTAATATGTTCAGTAATTGGTTCACTTCACATGCTGGTCAATTATACGTGAGCATTGACTTCTCATTCAGAAATCAATGGCAAACTACTGAACCTAAAATCAACAAGCAAATCACAAGATGTCAACAGAGGTTGTCATAATTGCCACATCGTGCAAAGAACAAGCAATTATAATTTTTTTACATGTTTGATAAGCTGTTTATAAAATGACATGATTCGCTTAGGAGGACATAACATCATTAATTTAAGATTTGCAGATGGTATAATATTGATTGCGGACAAAAACAGAATATGCAGCAATTAGTAGATACGGTTATTGTACACAGTGAGCAAATAGGGTTAGAATAACATAGTTTGAAAACACAGATTACGGTAGTCTCTCCCCCCCCCCCCCCCCCCCCCCAAGAAAGAAAGAAAGAAAGAAATTGCACATTATAACGTCTGATTGGAGGTGCCTTCCAGAGATTAGAACAAAAATCACTTTTGCAAAGGTAGTCTTTTGCAAGATTGTAAACATTGCTGACCAGTAAAAGGCTATCAATTACAAATAAGTAGGTTGATACGTAGGTAGGTAGGTAGGTAGGTAGGTAGGTAGGCAGGCAGACAGGCAGGCAGGTAGGTAGGTAGGTAGGTAGGTAGGTAGGTATTATGGTAGGTAGGTAGGTGGAGAGTTAGGTATATATACATGTATGTACGTATATAGGTGAATATATCGGTAGGTAGGTAGGCATTAGGTAGTTATATATGTACGCAGGTAGGTAAGTAGGTACACAGTCAGTCAATTATGTGGGTTGATAGGTAGGTCGATGGGTAGGTCGATGGGTAGACAGGTAGGTAGGTAGGCAGGTGGATGGGTGGTGGGTAGGTAAGTAGGTACACAGGCAGACACTTATGTGGGTAAGTAAGTTGGTGGGTGCATGGATAGGTAGTTAGGTAGGTAGGCAGGCAGGCTGCTATATAAGAAGTTAAGTAGGCAATTAAGTATCTAGCTATGTAGCGGGCTTATTATATAGGAAGATCGGTAAGTTGGTATCCTGTCAGTATAGTTATTAAGGATGTCAAGAGTGTTAAGTACGTACCATCACGATGCAGGCGAATAAGGTGACGTCATGTGGTCAGTTTAAATATGGCCGCCCCACTTTTCACTTGCACCAAACAGGAACAGCGTTGAGTTATCTGGGGGTTTTTTATCAGTGAAGAGGTGAAACCTATAGACATTCATCGGCGAATGGAGGTCCAGTATGGTGATGCATGCCTGTCATTCCAGCAAGTGTATGAGTGGAGTGGGAAGTTTCAAAACTTTTTGGTCTGATGAAGAGGTACAGCAGGTGGTGCATGAGTGGTTTCACACGCTAGTAAAATGTTTTTTTGTTTTTTTTTTCTACAGGGATCCAAGAATTTTATCGGCGCTGGAATCTTAATTCAACATGCTCTATCAAACGAGGGGAATTCAAATATTTGTCTGCATTGTGATGTCACGTGCTTAACACTCTTGACATCCTTAACAATAATCTTGATAGGTTACAAGACAACGGTATGGTTATTGTAATTTCTATCACAATTTTAAGGTTTTCATTTGAAGCTGCCTTGTATTTGGCCAATGTATGATAAAATGTTGTCCCTTGAAGGTTGTTTAAATTTAATGTTGGATTATTTAACTAAAGATTATATTGTCCATGATGTTGTTGTCTAGGCGTTCTATTCAAGTAATTAGATCAGAATAAGGTAAATAATCTATCAAATTAACAACCCTTATCCCTTATGTACATAGAGCCTGTACTTTTGTTTGGATGTGAACCGCGGACAATGAGCAGATAAGCTTAAAAACATCAAATTTTAGTGAAAATGTGATTTCTAAGGAATATGCAAAGAATGCAATGGAGAGACAAAAAAAAAAAACAATGAGCAAGTCCTACAAGAGGCAGATTAAAACAGTAAACTGATTAGAGAAATTAGAAGTAGACAGTCAACATTTTTGGGCAGGTTATGCGAAGAAATAAACTAGGGCACTTGATAACAACTGGAAAGATTAAGGAGGGAAAAACTGGGGAAAGCAGAGAAGTAAATAGCTGGATGGCTTGGCCACGTGCCATGGTCGAGACAAGAACGGAGAGCTGATCCACGACTCTGGTGATCGAGTGAGATGGTGATAGCTGACCGTCCACGCTTATCGGCATGGCCCATGATGATTATATCCTTTGATATTTGTACTATTTCTGGTGTCTGCGGGGAATATGTCCAGGCTGAGTTATAAAGGTCGTTTGCCAAAGCAGTCACCACGCAATATATATGGTATCTTACCCCCATATATTCAATCAATCAATCAATGATTGATTGATTGATTGATTGAATATATGGGGGTAAGATAAGTGAAATGTCCAAGTACACTGCTCTTGCAGCTAGGCAAAAGGTTCGAATCCCAATGTGACAAATATTGCTTTCAAAGTTTATGTTTTCTAGTGCGTCCTTATGTGTTAAGGAAGCTAAGTGGAGAATGCATTCATTCAGAGCCTCGCTCCCATAACAACCATCCGAAAAACTTCTCGGTCATAAGCAAGATGTCCCGTGTCAGAGACACCAATCTGGAGATCATCTGCCACATCCTGCACCCATCTTCTCTTTGGCCTTCCTCTTCTTCTTTTCCCGGGCATATACCCTTCGATGATTGTTCTCTCCAAACTTTCATGAAGTTTTAAGTGAACTAGATATTTCAATTTCTTTGTTGTATCGTCTTTAGTATCACACCTTCTTCAATAGTCAGCTCTTGAAGTATGGATGCATTTGTACTTTTTATATTCAACCCTATTTATGTGCTGCTCAGCTTGTTTAGTAAGTGTCTAGGTCTCACAGGCATATGTTTCAATGGGAAAGATGCATGCTCTTAAAAGTCTGATTTTTTTAGTTCTGTCTGTGCCATTCCACAATTGATTCATTTGCTTTAGTTTTTGAAGAGCAATAGATATGCGTCTTTTAATGTAAGAGTTTAATAGCCCAAGCACAAGCATTATTTCACTGGATGAAGAATATTCTCTGTAATTTATCATCGTCAATTCAGGTAACGAAGAGAGCTCTAAGAGCTATATTGAGCATTGTGTGATATACGGAAGCTAATCATGGACTATTAGCAGACTAGTGAGATGAGGTGTTATAGAAGAATTGTGAGAACACCGTGGACTGATGGACAGAGCAATGACGAAATCTCGGAAGAAGAAATCAAAAAGAGAACTGTTTACTCGCATCAGAAGAAATCCTTTCTTTCATTCTTTGGGCATGCCATGAGAAGAGGCAAGATGGAGTATGTCGTAGCAACTGGAAAGGTGAAGGGCAGGAGTAACGGCGGGAGATCAGGGGAGAAGATGCTGGGCAGTTTGACATCATGTCATGGAGGAACATCGGCGTTATAAATTATTCACAGTGCGCGAGATAGATGGCCGTGGACAGACATGATCACCAACGAGACGCGGCATATACCATAAGAAGTGTATCCTCTAATCTCTACTTCTTTCTTCGACGTTTATCAGTGCTAATCAAACCTTTTGCATTTGTCTCAGACATCTCAGGTTTTCCCTAACGATTGATGATTTAATACACTGGGCAGCATTTTTACTCCACACCAAACAATAGACAACAGAATTACAAGGGGGCGTCACGTGAAAACTGTAAAAGTGTGATAGAAATTACAATAACCATGCCATTGTCTTGTAACCTGTCAATATGGTTGTTAAAAAGGTGTCAAGTGAGTTAAGCTCGTGACATTACAGAGCAGACGTAGCGGTGACGTCATAATGAAAGTGTATAGATGGCCGCCTACTTTTAACATGCACCAAAGAGAAACAGCGTTCTGTTGTCCGTTTTTAATCAGTGAAAGGGTAAAACCTATAGAAATTCATTGACAAATGAAGGTCAAGTATAATGATGCATGCCTATCAGTCCAGGAAGTGTATGAGTGGAGTAGGAAGTTTTAAAACGGCGTGACTTCTGTGACAGACTGTTTACGACCCGGTCAGGCACACCGAGCAGTGACTCCAGAGTCGATTGTAACCGTTGAAGACTTCGTAAGGAAAACCACCGATTGATTGTGAGTGACATTGCCGCACATCTTGACATCAGTTAAGGTTCAGCACACCACATCATCCATGATGTGCTACAGTACTGCAAAGTGTCGGCAAGGTGGGTGCCACAGCAGCTTGCTCAAGAATTGAAACAATGACGCATTGATGCTTTTCAAGAACTTTTGCAATGCTTAGAAGCGGAAGGTGGTGTTTTTCTATCAAAAATTGTTACTGGAGATGAAACCTGAGTTCACTACAACGGGGCGGAAACGAAGTGAGCGAGCAAGAAATGGCGCCATCCCCTCCCCACCCCCCTCACCAAAACCAAAGTAGTTTTTCATGCAGCCATTTGCAAGGAAGGTTACGCTGGCCCTCTTTTGGGAAGAACGAGGCGTTAATTTAGAGCACAACATGCACGGAGGGGAAACTATCACCAGCGATATGTATACTGATCTTCTCTGGAATCATCTTTGGCCCGTAATCAAATCCAAACGACGTGGACTTTGAGTAAAGGTGTCATTTTGAAACACGACAATGCTCGACCCCATACTGCCCGTGCAACGGCTGAAACCATAGAAGACCTCCACTTTCAGTGTATACCACATCCCTCATACTCGCCAGACCTAGTCCCAGGTGATTTCCACTTGTTTGGAATAACTGAGAGAGCAACTTAGAGGAAAGACTTTTCGGACCGATGAAGATGTACAGCAGGTGGTGCATGAGTGGTTACACACGCGACCAAGAAATTTTTTTTTTTTTTTTTTTCTACAGGAATTAAAGCACTTTATCAGCGCTGGAGGACTTGCATAGAACGCAGTGGTGACTACATCGAATAACGAACAATGATACATTTATTCTTTACTTTTTTTAGAATATATATCACGTTTTCATTTGAAGCCCAGCCGTAGAACAGTTTTAAGTTGGCGTATTGACCTAATTTAAAACACATTGTTTAGACAATAATATTACTAAAAGCATAACAGACATGCATATTAATAGATGTATGTGCACAGTTAAGCACAGAATCAAGCAGAATGATGGAAAATTAGGAAGGCACACAAACAGATAGACAGTCAGAGAGCACGCAGACAGGCAGACAAAGACACGCATAGATAGACACATAAATAGAACGATGGACGGTGAATAGACTGACATCAGGAAAATAGATATAGTGACTGACTGACTGACTGACTGACTGACTAACTGCTGGCCGGCTGGCTATCCGACAGACAAAATCACTCATAAGTAAACATATAAATGGAGAGACGTATGGTGAACAGAATAACAGTGGGAAACATGAAAGACGGGCTGTTGACTGACAAACTGAATTACTGACTAAATGATTTGGTGGCCGGACAGTCAGAATAAAAGAATAAAAATGCACATGTCCAGAAAGCAATGGCAAACTACTGAACGTAAACTTGCCAAGACATCAACAACAGCAGTGCTGGTGTTGACAGCGATGACCTGTAAATAGGATATGCACACACACAAAATAAATAAATAAATAAAATAAGAGAGAGAAAGTCAAGAAACAGTATAACAACTCCTATTATTACTTACCTCAATATAAGACAGGTAATAAACGAAAATTCTAATGAATCTGTTTATGCAGGTGGATGAAGCTCGTGTTTCTTCTGGCCGCTTCTGGATATCTATTGCGTGTGTCTTTGTTGGCCCTTATGGTCCCAGACTTGGCTACTGTTTCTTCTGTTGGAGCTGAGTTCCTTTTAAGCACATTTAAATTAATATCTTTCTTTCTTGCCACTCCCTGCTACGGTTCTAAACTTTAAATGAGCTTGCCACTAATGGATTTTTCCACTTTTTATATTTCCTGGACTAGGACATCCGCGCGCACGTGGGCCACACAATGCGCGTCATGTAAGGTGAAAGAGAGGTGGGAGAAACTTTCAATAGCCGTGATCTGATTGGTTCCTGGCTATGCACGTGATCGCACAAGCCCGGACAGTAATGAGACAGTATTTGAACCCTGGTTTATGATTGGTGTGGGTTAGTTCGTCCACCTACGACAACTTATTGCATCACTAAAATGTCCTTAAAAACAAGGCAATTCGTAAATTAGTTTTGGCGTAGTGTCTTATCATCCCTCCTTTGTGTGTTTTATTTACTGAAGTAATACATTATTGCTTTGAACCTTTTGTTTCGAAATAAAATTGCGCCGTTTTTGTTTTCTTTTTGTTTCGTTTTTTTTTTTTTTTTGGTTCGTTGCATGAAGATTTTTGGTTTCTCGGTTTGAAGAATGTAATGAGTGAATGACCAAATAACGAGAGTTAGATTGTGAAATTTACTAGAACACGATTTTTTTTTTTAAGTTGCATATCTTTAATGGCTCGGAAGCCTGGACATTGAACAAGCAACTAGAAAGACGCATAGAAGCCCTGGAGATGTGGATATACAGACGAATAGGTCGTATTTCGTGGAAACAAAAACAATCAAATGCAGAGGTTCTAGAAAAACTGGGAATGAAGAGAGAGTTGATGAAAGAAATAAAGAGGAGACAAGTGAAATATTTTGGTCACGTTAAAAGACATGATACTCTTATAAAAAACCATACTGGAAGGCAAGTTTGAGGGCAAGCGAGCAAGAGGTAGACAACGATACAAATAGGAGAATAACATCAAGAGATGGACGAACATCAGCCTGACAGAATGTACAGTCAAGACGAGAGACAGTGTTGGAGATCCATTGCAGCCAACCTTCATTGCGGAGACGGCACCTGATTGATTGATATCTTGGATATGCTTGCAGATCTACAAATGGATGCGAAAGACACTAGACTTATAAAAAACATATATTGGAAACAACAAGCTGCCATAAGGATTGACAATGAAGTGGGACAATATCAGCCTATTGAGAGAGGTATTCGGCAGGGATGTGTAATGTCTCCAGATCTATTTTTCCTATAAAGTAAAAATATTTTCAGAAATGTAGAAGATATAAATGGAATCAGCATTGGAGGAAGAAACATCAATAACATTAGATATGCAGATGATACAGTATTGATTGCAGACAATGCGCAGGATCTGCAACAATTAGTAGATGCGGTTGTTGTACACAGTGAGCAGCTGGAGTTAGAATTAAATTGTAAAAAGACACAGGTTATGGTCGTCACTAGGAAGAACGAAGTACCACAATGTAATATTATATATACAAGTAAATGGGAATATTCTTCAACAAGTGAATCGATACAATTATCTCGGAACAGTCATAACATCTGATGGGAGATGCCTTGAAGAGATTAGATCAAGAATCGCCATGACGAAAGTAGCCTTTAGCAAGATGAAAAACATTCTGACCAATAAAAAGATGTCAATTGAAACGAGAAAAAGAGTGTTGAGGGGATGCATAGAGCCTGTTCTTTTGTATGGATGTGAAACTTGGACAATGAGTAGTCAAGATGAAAAACATTTGATGGCTGCAGAAATGTGGTTTCTGAGGAAAATGCAAAGAATACCCCGGACAGACAGAAAAACCAATGACCAAGTACTACAGGAGACAAATGACAATCGTAAATTGATTAGAGAAATTAGACGTAGAGAGTCACAATTTTTTGGACATGTTATGAGAAGAAATGAATTGGAGAACTTAGTGACAACTGGCAAGATCGAAGGGAACATACCAAGAGGAAGACCGAGAGGAAAATACCTGGATGGCTTGGTCACATGGCATGGGCGAGACAGGAACACTGAGCTGATCGACGACTCTGGTGATCGAGTGAAATGGCGAGTCATGATCGCCCACGCTTTCCGGCATGGCACATGATTGATTGATTGATATCTCTTACAGGACGTTGCAGTCAACACCAGCATTTTTCAGCTGCCACTGATGTTCTTGACAGATTACGCACAGTAGTTTTCCATTGCTTTCTGAGCGAAATCTCACATATCCCGTAAGTAACCAACGCGACGCGATCCGCTGCCGAATCTCGCGCAATTGTGATCCTCGCGTGGATACACCGGATTATGGAGAAAGTCGTTAACTCCTTCGCCGAGTAAAACACCAGCACACGATTACAAGAAACAAAATGGATGTTGCGGCTAAAGCCTTCGTCAGCACAGAACAAACAAACACAAACCGACACAACTACATGAAAAACACTACAGGAACATTTAAAAGTTACTTATCTGTGTCCTTGTTGTGGCTGGATACGTCTTAAACGATCAAGGCGTATGATGACTATCAATGGAGTTCTAAGAATCAACGTCATATCACTCAGTGCAAACACAGAAGTGCATCGTTTCCCACAAAACATGGCGTAAGCTGTAAATAATGATAGATCCCATATGGGTGTCCCAGTGGCAAAGTGGTTAAACTACCAGTTCACGCTCTAAAAGCTGTGGGTTGGTCCCCCGAACTGCGTTGTTCGGGTCACTAGTGCAGTTTTACCGGAGACCCCTGAGGTCAATGCTGGAGCTACGGAGTTCATGCTTTGTGCGATGCTCTCGGCTTGGAGCTTATAATGTTGAGAGAAACAGAGTCAGATAGAGCAAACCCGGTGCAATGAAATCCACCTTCTTGACTTTAGTACTTAGTACTTTAGTTGTAATGATGCACATTCTTGGCTTTAGTACTTTGTACTTTAGATGTAATGACGAACCTTCTTGACTTTAGTACTTAGTACTTTAGATGCAATGACGCCTGTTGTAAACATTTTAGACTCGTCTCCTGGTGAGATTCACCTTCATGGAGCCGAGACGCACCTTGATGGAGTTAGAGACCCACCTTGATGGAATCGAAACCAACCTTCATGGAACAGAGACCCATATGGATGGATTAAGACCCGTCTTGATGGAGTCGAGACGCACCTTGATGGAACCGAGACCCACTTTGATGGATCAAGACTCACCTTGATGGTACAGAGATCCATCTTGATGGAGTCGAGACCCACCTTGATGGAGCAGAGGCCCACTTTGATGGAGCAGAAACCCACCTTGATGGAGCAGAGACCCACCTTGATGAAGCAGAGACCCACATTGATGGAGCGGAGACCCACCTTGATGAAGCAGAGACCCATATTGATGGAGCAGGGACCCACATTAATGGATCAAAACCCACCTTGATGGAGCAGAGACCCACCTTGATGGTGCAGAGACTCACCTTTATTGATCCGAGACACATCTTGATGGAACATAGACCTACCTACCTTATGAGCAGAGACCTACCTTGATGGAGTTGAGACCAACCTTAATGGAATAGAGACCCATCTTAATGGAACAGAGACTCAACTTATGAGAAGAGACCCATCTTGATGACACCGAGGTAACTAAATTGGGCATGTTTTCATCACGGGTTGCAGTAGTTCACTGTAGTAGTTCACTGTAGTAGTTCACTGTACTATTTCACTGTAGTAGTTCACTGTAGTAAGTTGCTGTAGTAGGTCACTGTATAAGGTCACTGTAGTAGGTCATTAAATTGGTCATGTTTCCGTTACGGGTTGCAGTAGGTCACTGTAGTAGGTCACAGTAGTAGATCACGGTAGCAGGTCGATGTTGTAGGTCACTGTAGTAGGTCACTGTAGCAGGTCACTGTAGTAGGTCACCGTAGTAGGTCGCTGTAGTAGGTCACTGTAGTAGGTAGCTGTAGTATTTCACTGTAGCAGGTCGCTGTAGTAGGTCGCTGTAGTAGGTCACTGTAGTAGGTCACTGTAGTAGGTCACTGGTAGTAGGTCACTGTAGTAGGTCGCTGTAGTAGGTCACTGTATTAGGTCACTGTACAGCCATTTGTGACTTACTTATTAACTTACCCTCGTACATAGATTAACGGCTTCTAAAGGGAAACAGCAGGGTTCTGGCACACATGAGACGTGTTCAGGGCACAACAGAAAACATGGCTGGCCGTCGTGGAAGAGAATGCAACCTCACCACGTAATATCCCAAAGACAGTAATAGAAATACGTTGAGAGTGTAGCAACGATTTGGGTAACTCTGTCGCCCTCCCCCTCAACCCTTCATCCTTTCCTTCCTAGAGATGAGCCTGTTGTAAATATTCTCAGGGAAGAGACAACTCCTAAAGTTAATAAAACAATGAATAATGACGAATTCTTTTGAAAGGGTGCATTCAGCCAAATCCTACCTGAAAATTAGAAGTCTGAAAATCGGTACGTAGAACGTACGCAACCTGTACCAATTGGGAAAATGTTATAACATAATTTCAGAACTGAAAAACAAAATAATAATTTGGATTATTTAGGTGTAAATCAAATCAAATCAAATCAACTTTATTAGGGTCACAAATTGGGCGCGCAGGCCCGTCTTACATTCGGCCCTTCCAATCACTCGTCTTTCGTTCATCAAGAGCATTATACATTTACATAGGAAGAAAAATAACATTGTGAAATGAATGTTGTAAACATAAACAAGGCTAAACATGGAGAAAAAATGTGTACATAAAAAGTATGTGACGTAAAAGTAGTGATGCCAGCGCGTCCCACACACACACACACACACACACACACACACACACACACACACACACCACTCTCTCTCTCTCTCTCATTCACTCTTACTCTCACTCATTCACTCACACACACACACACACACACACACACACACACCACTCTCTCTCTCTCTCATTCACTCTCACTCTCACTCATTCACTCACACACACACTCTCTCACTCATTCACTCTCCCGCTCACTCATTCACTCTCCCGTTCACTCATTCACTCTCCCGCTCACTCATTCACTCTCCCGCTCACTCATTCACTCTCCCGCTCACTCATTCACTCTCCCGCTCACTCATTCACTCTCACGCTCACTCATTCTGTCTCTCCCGCTCACTCATTCACTCTCCTGCTCACTCATTCACTCTCCCGTACTCTCACGCTCACTCATTCACTCTCACGCTCACTCATTCACTCTCACGCTCACTCATTCCTTCTCACGCTCACTCATTCACTCTCACTCATTCACTCTCACGCTCACTCATTCACTCTCACTCATTCACTCTCACTCATTCACTCTCACGCTCACTCATTCACTCTCACTCATTCACTCTCACGCTCACTCATTCACTCTCCCGCTCAAATCATTTACTCTCCCGCTCACTCATTCACTCTCCCGCTCACTCATTCACTCTCCCGCTCACTCATTCACTCTCCCGCTCACTCATTCACTCTCCCGCTCACTCATTCACTCTCCCGCTCACTCATTCACTCTCCCGCTCACTCATTCACTCTCACGCTCACTCATTCACTCTCACGCTCACTCATTCACTCTCACTCATTCACTCACACACACAGACACTCTCACTCATTCACTCTCCCGCTCACTCATTCGCTCTCACGCTCACTCATTCACTCTCCCGCTCACTCATTCACCCTCACGCTCACTCATTCACTCTCACTCATTCACTCTCCCGCTCACTCATTCACTCTCACTCATTCACTCTCCCGCTCACTCATTCATTCTCCCGCTCACTCATTCACTCTCACGCATTCTGTCTCTCCCGCTCACTCATTCACTCTCCCGCTGTATCGGAAACAAGATGGACAAATAATTATCTGTACAATAGATAATTTATATAATAAACTAGTATAATAGTTAATAATGAGAGACGATTGCATATCCATCAACTCGGGAGGAGATCATCACGAATCATGAGTAGGAATTTTAGTAAAAAGAGTTTTAGAGAAAAATATTAGTGGACTCTGGGCCAATAAAAATAGAAATATACTACTCAAAATTAAGACAAGACCTTTCAACATAGTAATTCTATAAACATATGTTCCGGCAAATGATTATAGCGATTAACAGTCAGAAGAATGCTATGAAGACCTTCAACAAACACTGAAAGGTATAAAATCATCAGAGGTTCTACTTGTCATGCGAGACATGAACGCAAATGGAAAAACTAAATATAAGCAGATAGTAGGGCAACATGGTATGGGAAACAGAAACGACAGAGGAGACTGGCTGATACAGTTCTGTGAAGAGAATAATTGTAATATTTGTAACACTTTCCCAGCATGACCTTAGGAAATTGTCATAAATGTCATTTACTGCCAATATAGTACCTTGCGGTGTATGGCATAGGAGCCCGAGGAATTAAGGCCGCCTGGCTAGTGCAATCGCCGCGAACTGTGCAGGTTAGGATTTCCTTTTTGCTCCCAACAGAAAAAAATCCCTCATCTTACCGAGGAATCGAACCCGGGTCTCCTGAATGAGAGTCCGGCGTTCTAGCCACTTGGCCAGCCGCTCCTCTTAGGAAATTGTTTACGTGAAAAATCCTGTAGATAGAATGAGAATCCAAAATGACTACATTATGATTAGACATAGATTTGAAAACAATGTTAAAAACATGTCAAAGCATACACTGATGCTGATATCAACTCTGGCCACAATCCTGTAGTTAAACCGTAGGAATAAGGACATCGAGGACGCCTCAAATAGATAAACAACCAGACATAAGTCAACTATACCTGGTCGAAGTCAACAATAAATGTGATAGGCGAATCGTTGAAAGCATGGAACAATAAAGACATGAAACTTCCGAGAAGACATTTAATGTAAACAGCGTATGTGTAAAAACTAGCATACAGATTGTAAATACCAACTTATCAGTAAAGGATAGTTAAACACTATCATCACAGGGTTGCAAATGAAAACCTTAAAAGTACAGATGGTCGATATTATTATTGATTTTAGCGGGTATAGCTTAGTGAAATTCGTTGGTGAGGGGTGGGTAGCGGCTATTAGTGCTATGTAGAGGGTCGTAGTGACCTATACACTATCATCATACGGGTTACAAATGAAAACCTTAAAAAGTAAAAAGGGTCGATAATATTGATTGCAGCGGATATAGCTTAGTGAAATTCGTTGCTAAGGGGTGGGTAGTGGTTATTAGTCGTCTGTAGAGGGTCACCGTGGCGTTTTTACTATCATCATAGGGTTACAAATGAAAACCTTAAAAAGTAAAGACGGCCGATATTAATGATTTTAGCGGGTATAGCTTAGTGAAATTTAATGTTAAGAGGTGGGTAGCGGCTAGTAGTGATCCGTAGGGGGTCGTAGTGACCAATACACTATCAACATAAGGGTTACAAATGAAAATATTAAAAAGTAAAGATGGTCCATATTATTGATTGTCTCGGGTATGGCTTAGTGAAATTCGTTGGTAAGGGGTGGGTAGCGACTATTAGTGATCAGTATAGGGATGTATTGGCCTATACACTATCATCATACGGTTACAAATGAAAACCTTAAAATGTAATGATGGCCGGTATTATTGGTTGTAATGGGTATGGCTTAGTGAAACTCGATTGCGGTGGGTATGGCTTAGTGAAACTCGGTGATAAGCGGTGGATACCAGTTATTAGTGATCTATTGAGGGAAGTAATGGCCTATACATTATCATCATACGGTTACAAATGAAAACATTACAATGTAAAGATGGCCGGTAATATTGGTTGCTGTGGGTATGGCTTGGTGTCATTCGTTGATAAAGAGTGGGTAGAGGTTATTAGTGCTAGTTAGAGGGTTGTAGTGGTATTACAGTATTATCATAGGGTTATAAATGAAAATCTTAAAAAGTAAAGATGGTCGGTATTAGTGGTTGTAGTGTGTACGGGATAGTGTTATTCGTTGTCAGGGGGTGGATAGTGGTTATTAGTGATATGTAGAGGGTGAGTGGTATATATACTATTAGCATACGGGTACAAATGAAAACCTTTTAAAAATACAGATGACCTTATTATTGGTTGTAGTGGTATGGCTTAGTGAAATTAGATGTTAAGGGTGGGTGAGTGGATACGTAGCTAGATAAGTACTCGAACACTAACATCATACGATTTCAGATCGGTAAATCAAAATCTAATATATATATCTTTCTCTCTCCCCCTTGTGTCTACACGGGTCTTTGCTTCGTTCCCCCAGAAACCCATTTCCAAGACCAATATTTGTTCTCAAACTTGGGAAATTTTAGGGAAAAAGTGATTGTAATGATATGGTGATGATTAAAGGGTGGTAAATTAGTGGTCAAGCAGTGGTCAAGCAGTGGGCAGGTGGTGGTCAACTGAGGAAATTTTAGGGGAAAAGTGGTTGTAATGATATGATGATGATTAAAGGGTGGTAAATTAGAGGTCAAGCAGTGGTCAAGTGGTGGTCATGTGAGGACATTTTAGGGGAAAGTGGTTGTAATGATATGGTGATGATTAAAGGGTGGTAAATTAGTGGTCAAGCAGTTGTCAAGTAGTGGTAAAGTGAGAAAATTTTAGGGAAAAATGATTGTAATGATATGGTGATGATTAAAGGGTGGTAAATTAGTGGTCAAGCAATGGTCAAGTAGTGGTCAAGTAGTGGCCAAGTACCGGGCAAGTAGGGGTTAAGTTGTCGAGTGACCACTTAAATTGTAGGGGAAAGTACGTGTAGTGAACCTGTGTTTGTTAAAGTGATCGATGACGTGGACAAGTAGTGGTTAAGTAGTGGTAAATGGCCAAGTGACTACTTAAATTGTCTGTGAAAGTAGGTATAGTGACATGGTGATGATCAAGAGGTGGTCAAGTGGTGTTCAAATAGTGGTCAAGTAGTGGTCAAGTAGTCGAATGACCACTTAAATTGTAGGGTATGGTACGCGTAGTGAAACGGTGATGGTAAAATAAGTAATGACATGGTCAAATAGTGGTCAAGTAGTGTTCAAGTAGTGGTCAAATGGTCGAATGATCACTTAAAATGTAGAGGAAAGTATGTGTAGTGAAACGGTGTTGGTTAAAGTGATCGATGAGGTGGTCAAGTAATGGTCAAGTTGTGGTCAAGTAGTGATCAAGTGGTCGAAGGATCACTTAAATTGTAGGGTATGGTATGTGTAGTGACATGATGAAGGTTAAAGTGATCGATGAAATGATCAAGACGTTATGCCGACTGCTAAGCTCAGAAAGTAATGTCCTTACTATCGGCAATTTCCCTGACAGGAGCGCCTCGAGCACTGATATTGTATTGATCAATAGCACCTAGTGGTACAGTCGACACACATGGACAATAGTTACAGCCGGACAAAGATGGCGTCGCACCCTATCACACATGGGTAATTGCTACAACCAGACTACGTTTCATTCGCTAAAACTGGTCAAATATGGACTTGCAGTCGATCCCATGTGTAATGGTACATCCAAGAAAAGGCTCACTGACTAAAACAATCAAAGAATTCCCTGCTTCCGATAACATGTATAATGGTACACCCAGAACACGGGGTTAATGATTCAACCGGTCAAAGATGGCGATGGATCCAGTGACACGCATAACGATACACGTGGAACACGTCGCTAATAACCGAAATGTTCAAAGACGGCGGCGAATCCGGTCACAGGGGTAATGGGACATCTGAGACACGTGGTTAAGAGGGAAACTATAGAAAAAGGGTGTCCTATCGGTTGTCGAGTCAGGGAACCTAACGTATGATGATCACTGTGTATAGGAGTGAATACACTGCATCATCAACATTGCATCCGAAGGCTAAAAGGGTCACCCTTCTCTCTCTCTCTCTCTTTTCTATAACCGTGTAGTCCTAGTGTTATCCGGTTACACCAAAGGACACTCGGGCATCAATACAACATAAACTGGTCTCGAAAACCCCATACGCTCATGTAAACAAATCACCACAGTGTCCGACTAAGCCTTTCTCATATTCATAGTACAGAGCTGTGATCACCGAGGCTAGTCGGGGAAATCGTATCTGTACGTAACAACTATCGGGTCATACAGCGACGAGTGGGTAGTGGGTGTTAACAGATGCACACAAACACAACAAACTGCCCCGATTCAACCTTAGGCAATGCACGTAACATGACAGGTCACATGTCCGCCGTCATAATCAGCGACGTTATCACGTATCAAATTAGATAGCCACACTTTCATTTCCTTTCTATGTGTCCATAGTATCTTTACATCTTTCGCCAGAAAACCATTTCCAAGACCACTATATGTTTTTTTGTCAGTGTACCTGCTCAGTGCCACATTTCACAACCAGACAAAAGTACACGTTCTATGTACCACTTCAACCGTCAAATAAGAAAATATGTTAGACAAAATATTAAAATTATTGGTCAAATACAGAAATATATCACCCAAACTTATAAAAAGTAGGAACATACGTTAATCAAATGGAAAATATCTTGGCCAAATAGGAAAATTTGTTAGCCAAATGGGGAAAATATTGTCCAAGTAACGAAATATCCCCCAACAAACTTAGGAAAAGTACGAAACTTTGTTAAGCAAGTATGAAAAGGTATCGACCAAACAGAGAAATATATCACCCAAACTTATAAAAAGTAGGAACATATGTTAACCAAATGGAAAATATCTTGACCAAATAATAAAATTTGTTAGCCAAATAGAAAAAAAAAATATTGTCCAAGTAACGATATATCTTGTCCACACTTATGAAAAGTAGGGAAATTTGTTAGTCAAATGAGAAAAAAAAAAAGATTGACCAAGTAACGAAATACCCCCTACCAAACTTATGAAAAGTACGAAACTTTGTTAAGCAAGTATGAAAATGTATCGACCAAACAGAGAAATATATCACCCAAACTTATAAAAAAGTAGGAACATTTGTCAGCCAAATGGGGAAAAGGTCGGCCAAATACAGAAATATCGCAATCAAACTTATAAAAAGAAGGAAAATATTGACCAAGTAACGAAATACCTCGTCGAAACTTATAAAAATGTAGGAAACTTTGTTAACCAAATGTGAAAAAACAAAACATATTTATCAAGTAAAGAAATAACTCCTCCAAATCTATGAAAAGTACGAAACCTTGGTACCCAAATCCGACAAATATAGGTCAAATACTGAAATATTTCATCCAAACTTATGAAAGGTAAAAAATTGTCTTAACCAACTGGGGTAAATATTGCTCAAATTAAGAAACATGTCGACCGAAGTAGGAAATTACGTGAACCAAAGTAATAAAATTGTTGGCCAAATACGAAAAAGTATCGGTCAAACTTATAGATGTCGCGTTTAAACTTATAACATGTATGAACATTTGTTAGGTAAAGGTGAAAGATATTGGCCAAGTAATGAAATATCGCATCCGAACTTATAAATTGTACGAGTTAACCAAAGGCAAAAAGGCCAAAATACGAAATGTCTCGACCAAGCTTATAAAAATCTAGGAAAAAATATTACAACTAAAATATTGATCAAAAATTATAACTTCAAACATTATAAAAATAACCAAATGTGAAAAACATCATCCAAAGACAGAAATATTTCAACTAAACTTATAAATAAGTCACCAAAAGGGAAAAGGGCAAGTACAGAAATAGCTATGGAAAAAGTAAGTCTACAAAACTAAGAAAAAAAAATGTAACTTCTGTAGTCAAATGTGTCTTGAAGTTTTATCTGAAAAGACATTTCACAATACATAATCAGCACCACTTTCCTTGTTTTACGTTACCGAAGGGCTTCATCGTATCTGGTACAGAAACCCTTATACAGCACTCATCTCTCCACACTCTTGGTTTCTTTCTAATACAAAGTGGTCACATCACCAAGAACTTCAAACCTCCATTGTACACGTGCTCCATTGAAACACCCATGACAGTTAACAACATGTATAGCCATGTAATCTGTGAGTCCATCGGGATAGTTCATCCGAGTATTCATCACCAAAGATCCATTTCCCACGGCTGACAGCTTCAACTTGGTATATCACATCTTATTCTAACATATACTTTACATGAAATTTCCCAAATTTGGGGATCTATTAAAGAATACGTAATGAGATACACAAAGACACCAAGAACATATCAGACAAAACAACTCACAAACCAGACTTAGAACTAAAACTTAAACCATATCAGATGAACCACCCAACAAGTACTACTAGAACTCAAAACATAACGATATTAAGGAAACGCATACTAGTTTATTTCTGTTTATAACTGTTTTAATATGGCAGAGAGAAACATGGTAATTAGACTATATCTGCCTTCTTCACTGCTGTTCTTTGTTCGATGACTTTTCTTCTTTGCTTGTCCTTCAGAACTGGATTCAATTTTTTTTTCCAAGTCTTGTACACGCCTTTCAAAATGCTCACGTTCTCTGATTACATGGTGCCAGTTACCATGGCGTTCTTCGGTGCCAACAGTATGGACTGTCAAGAAGTGAGGTTCTGGTGCAAAATTAACCTGTGGAGGGTAAATAAAACACATTGAAACTTACAAGACGGCCACACATACTACTTCACTAAAGAAAAAAAACAGTAACAAAATTCATGATGAGAAGTGGTAAAAGGCATAAAAAAACAGACTGTCGACATTCTGTTGGTCACGTCTTGAGAAAAGGTAATGGTATAGTCACTGATGGTTTGTAGTATAGAGAGATGTACATAAAAAAACATGTATACCAGCTAGGTCTTCTGTATTAGACATGTTTACAAAAATACACATGTGAACTATGATCATTACTACCCATACACACCTTATTCGTCGATAACGAACACCTTCGGACACCGACAGTAGGATAGTTTTCGTTCCACAACACATTAATTTTCTTGAGAGACTCTGGGGCATGACTATTATCCAAAAGGTAAATATCTTCATCTGAAGACGAATCATCACCCCAAGCAAAGGTTGTCTCTGGTACATCTAAAGCTGGCTGGGTGCCACGAGTAGGTTTCTGCCAGAACAATTTTTTTTTTCGATTGATTATTTTTATAAGTGTGGTTGAGATATTTCTTATTTTGGTCTTTTCATACTTGGTTAACTTCTACTTTTTATACATTTGACTGAAATATTTCTGTATTTGTCATAACTTCTTCTAAGACTTTGTTCATGTCTGGTAATGTAAGCTCTGTTCCATCAAGAAAAAAGACAACGTCATGAACACAACCCACTAAAGAAAAGCAACAACAAAAAATCTTGGTTTCAATATTTAATCACCAAAATATGTTATGTCATTGATTCTTTCTTACGATATATCACTAAACTGTTTTGATGAATAAATATTGAAACCTAGATTTTTTGTTGTTGATTTTCTTTAGTGGGTTGTGTTCATGACGTTGTCTTTTTTCTTGATGGAACAGAGCTTACATTACCAGACATGAACAAAGTCTTAGAAGAAGTTATGACAAATACAGAAATATTTCAGTCAAATGTATAAAAAGTAGAAGTTAACCAAGTATGAAAAGACCAAAATAAGAAATATCTCAACCACACTTATAAAAATAATCAATCGAAAAAAAAAATTGTTCTGGCAGAAACCTACTCGTGGCACCCAGCCAGCTTTAGATGTACCAGAGACAACCTTTGCTTGGGGTGATGATTCGTCTTCAGATGAAGATATTTACCTTTTGGATAATAGTCATGCCCCAGAGTCTCTCAAGAAAATTAATGTGTTGTGGAACGAAAACTATCCTACTGTCGGTGTCCGAAGGTGTTCGTTATCGACGAATAAGGTGTGTATGGGTAGTAATGATCATAGTTCACATGTGTATTTTTGTAAACATGTCTAATACAGAAGACCTAGCTGGTATACATGTTTTTTTATGTACATCTCTCTATACTACAAACCATCAGTGACTATACCATTACCTTTTCTCAAGACGTGACCAATAGAATGTCGACAGTCTGTTTTTTTATGCCTTTTACCACTTCTCATCATGAATTTTGTTACTGTTTTTTTTCTTTAGTGAAGTAGTATGTGTGGCCGTCTTGTAAGTTTCAATGTGTTTTATTTACCCTCCACAGGTTAATTTTGCACCAGAACCTCACTTCTTGACAGTCCATACTGTTGGCACCGAAGAACGCCATGGTAACTGGCACCATGTAATCAGAGAACGTGAGCATTTTGAAAGGCGTGTACAAGACTTGGAAAAAAAATTGAATCCAGTTCTGAAGGACAAGCAAAGAAGAAAAGTCATCGAACAAAGAACAGCAGTGAAGAAGGCAGATATAGTCTAATTACCATGTTTCTCTCTGTCATATTAAAACAGTTATAAACAGAAATAAACTAGTATGCGTTTCCTTAATATCGTTATGTTTTGAGTTCTAGTAGTACTTGTTGGGTGGTTCATCTGATATGGTTTAAGTTTTAGTTCTAAGTCTGGTTTGTGAGTTGTTTTGTCTGATATGTTCTTGGTGTCTTTGTGTATCTCATTACGTATTCTTTAATAGATCCCCAAATTTGGGAAATTTCATGTAAAGTATATGTTAGAATAAGATGTGATATACCAAGTTGAAGCTGTCAGCCGTGGGAAATGGATCTTTGGTGATGAATACTCGGATGAACTATCCCGATGGACTCACAGATTACATGGCTATACATGTTGTTAACTGTCATGGGTGTTTCAATGGAGCACGTGTACAATGGAGGTTTGAAGTTCTTGGTGATGTGACCACTTTGTATTAGAAAGAAACCAAGAGTGTGGAGAGATGAGTGCTGTATAAGGGTTTCTGTACCAGATACGATGAAGCCCTTCGGTAACGTAAAACAAGGAAAGTGGTGCTGATTATGTATTGTGAAATGTCTTTTCAGATAAAACTTCAAGACACATTTGACTACAGAAGTTACATTTTTTTTTCTTAGTTTTGTAGACTTACTTTTTCCATAGCTATTTCTGTACTTGCCCTTTTCCCTTTTGGTGACTTATTTATAAGTTTAGTTGAAATATTTCTGTCTTTGGATGATGTTTTTCACATTTGGTTATTTTTATAATGTTTGAAGTTATAATTTTTGATCAATATTTTAGTTGTAATATTTTTTCCTAGATTTTTATAAGCTTGGTCGAGACATTTCGTATTTTGGCCTTTTTGCCTTTGGTTAACTCGTACAGTTTATAAGTTCGGATGCGATATTTCATTACTTGGCCAATATCTTTCACCTTTACCTAACAAATGTTCATACATGCTATAAGTTTAAACGCGACATCTATAAGTTTGACCGATACTTTTTCGTATTTGGCCAACAATTTTATTACTTTGGTTCACGTAATTTCCTACTTCGGTCGACATGTTTCTTAATTTGAGCAATATTTACCCCAGTTGGTTAAGACAATTTTTTACCTTTCATAAGTTTGGATGAAATATTTCAGTATTTGACCTATATTTGTCGGATTTGGGTACCAAGGTTTCGTACTTTTCATAGATTTGGAGGAGTTATTTCTTTACTTGATAAATATGTTTTGTTTTTTCACATTTGGTTAACAAAGTTTCCTACATTTTTATAAGTTTCGACGAGGTATTTCGTTACTTGGTCAATATTTTCCTTCTTTTTATAAGTTTGATTGCGATATTTCTGTATTTGGCCGACCTTTTCCCCATTTGGCTGACAAATGTTCCTACTTTTTTATAAGTTTGGGTGATATATTTCTCTGTTTGGTCGATACATTTTCATACTTGCTTAACAAAGTTTCGTACTTTTCATAAGTTTGGTAGGGGGTATTTCGTTACTTGGTCAATCTTTTTTTTTTCTCATTTGACTAACAAATTTCCCTACTTTTCATAAGTGTGGACAAGATATATCGTTACTTGGACAATATTTTTTTTTTCTATTTGGCTAACAAATTTTATTATTTGGTCAAGATATTTTCCATTTGGTTAACATATGTTCCTACTTTTTATAAGTTTGGGTGATATATTTCTCTGTTTGGTCGATACCTTTTCATACTTGCTTAACAAAGTTTCGTACTTTTCCTAAGTTTGTTGGGGGATATTTCGTTACTTGGACAATATTTTCCCCATTTGGCTAACAAATTTTCCTATTTGGCCAAGATATTTTCCATTTGATTAACGTATGTTCCTACTTTTTATAAGTTTGGGTGATATATTTCTGTATTTGACCAATAATTTTAATATTTTGTCTAACATATTTTCTTATTTGACGGTTGAAGTGGTACATAGAACGTGTACTTTTGTCTGGTTGTGAAATGTGGCACTGAGCAGGTACACTGACAAAAAAACATATAGTGGTCTTGGAAATGGTTTTCTGGCGAAAGATGTAAAGATACTATGGACACATAGAAAGGAAATGAAAGTGTGGCTATCTAATTTGATACGTGATAACGTCGCTGATTATGACGGCGGACATGTGACCTGTCATGTTACGTGCATTGCCTAAGGTTGAATCGGGGCAGTTTGTTGTGTTTGTGTGCATCTGTTAACACCCACTACCCACTCGTCGCTGTATGACCCGATAGTTGTTACGTACAGATACGATTTCCCCGACTAGCCTCGGTGATCACAGCTCTGTACTATGAATATGAGAAAGGCTTAGTCGGACACTGTGGTGATTTGTTTACATGAGCGTATGGGGTTTTCGAGACCAGTTTATGTTGTATTGATGCCCGAGTGTCCTTTGGTGTAACCGGATAACACTAGGACTACACGGTTATAGAAAAGAGAGAGAGAGAGAGAAGGGTGACCCTTTTAGCCTTCGGATGCAATGTTGATGATGCAGTGTATTCACTCCTATACACAGTGATCATCATACGTTAGGTTCCCTGACTCGACAACCGATAGGACACCCTTTTTCTATAGTTTCCCTCTTAACCACGTGTCTCAGATGTCCCATTACCCCTGTGACCGGATTCGCCGCCGTCTTTGAACATTTCGGTTATTAGCGACGTGTTCCACGTGTATCGTTATGCGTGTCACTGGATCCACCGCCATCTTTGACCGGTTGAATCATTAACCCCGTGTTCTGGGTGTACCATTATACATGTTATCGGAAGCAGGGAATTCTTTGATTGTTTTAGTCAGTGAGCCTTTTCTTGGATGTACCATTACACATGGGATCGACTGCAAGTCCATATTTGACCAGTTTTAGCGAATGAAACGTAGTCTGGTTGTAGCAATTACCCATGTGTGATAGGGTGCGACGCCATCTTTGTCCGGCTGTAACTATTGTCCATGTGTGTCGACTGTACCACTAGGTGCTATTGATCAATACAATATCAGTGCTCGAGGCGCTCCTGTCAGGGAAATTGCCGATAGTAAGGACATTACTTTCTGAGCTTAGCAGTCGGCATAACGTCTTGATCATTTCATCGATCACTTTAACCTTCATCATGTCACTACACATACCATACCCTACAATTTAAGTGATCCTTCGACCACTTGATCACTACTTGACCACAACTTGACCATTACTTGACCACCTCATCGATCACTTTAACCAACACCGTTTCACTACACATACTTTCCTCTACATTTTAAGTGATCATTCAACCATTTGACCACTACTTGAACACTACTTGACCACTATTTGACCATGTCATTACTTATTTTACCATCACCGTTTCACTACGCGTACCATACCCTACAATTTAAGTGGTCATTCGACTACTTGACCACTACTTGACCACTACTTGACCACTATTTGAACACCACTTGACCACCTCTTGATCATCACCATGTCACTATACCTACTTTCAAAGACAATTTAAGTAGTCACTTGGCCATTAACCACTACTTAACCACTACTTGTCCACGTCATCGATCACTTTAACAAACACAGGTTCACTACACGTACTTTCCCCTACAATTTAAGTGGTCACTCGACCACTTAACCCCTACTTGCCCGGTACTTGGCCACTACTTGACCACTACTTGACCATTGCTTGACCACTAATTTACCACCCTTTAATCATCACCATATCATTACAATCACTTTTCCCTAAAATTTTCTCACTTTACCACTACTTGACAACTGCTTGACCACTAATTTACCACCCTTTAATCATCACCATATCATTACAACCACTTTCCCCTAAAATGTCCTCACATGACCACCACTTGACCACTGCTTGACCACTAATTAACCACCCTTTAATCATCATCATATCATTACAACCACTTTTTCCCTAAAATTTCCTCAGTTGACCACCACCTGCCCACTGCTTGACCACTGCTTGACCACTAATTTACCACCCTTTAATCATCACCATATCATTACAATCACTTTTTCCCTAAAATTTCCCAAGTTTGAGAACAAATATTGGTCTTGGAAATGGGTTTCTGGGGGAACGAAGCAAAGACCCGTGTAGACACAAGGGGGAGAGAGAAAGATATATATATTAGATTTTGATTTACCGATCTGAAATCGTATGATGTTAGTGTTCGAGTACTTATCTAGCTACGTATCCACTCACCCACCCTTAACATCTAATTTCACTAAGCCATACCACTACAACCAATAATAAGGTCATCTGTATTTTTAAAAGGTTTTCATTTGTACCCGTATGCTAATAGTATATATACCACTCACCCTCTACATATCACTAATAACCACTATCCACCCCCTGACAACGAATAACACTATCCCGTACACACTACAACCACTAATACCGACCATCTTTACTTTTTAAGATTTTCATTTATAATCCTATGATAATACTGTAATACCACTACAACCCTCTAACTAGCACTAATAACCTCTACCCACTCTTTATCAACGAATGACACCAAGCCATACCCACAGCAACCAATATTACCGGCCATCTTTACATTGTAATGTTTTCATTTGTAACCGTATGATGATAATGTATAGGCCATTACTTCCCTCAATAGATCACTAATAACTGGTATCCACCGCTTATCACCGAGTTTCACTAAGCCATACCCACCGCAATCGAGTTTCACTAAGCCATACCCATTACAACCAATAATACCGGCCATCATTACATTTTAAGGTTTTCATTTGTAACCGTATGATGATAGTGTATAGGCCAATACATCCCTATACTGATCACTAATAGTCGCTACCCACCCCTTACCAACGAATTTCACTAAGCCATACCCGAGACAATCAATAATATGGACCATCTTTACTTTTTAATATTTTCATTTGTAACCCTTATGTTGATAGTGTATTGGTCACTACGACCCCCTACGGATCACTACTAGCCGCTACCCACCTCTTAACATTAAATTTCACTAAGCTATACCCGCTAAAATCATTAATATCGGCCGTCTTTACTTTTTAAGGTTTTCATTTGTAACCCTATGATGATAGTAAAAACGCCACGGTGACCCTCTACAGACGACTAATAACCACTACCCACCCCTTAGCAACGAATTTCACTAAGCTATATCCGCTGCAATCAATATTATCGACCCTTTTTACTTTTTAAGGTTTTCATTTGTAACCCGTATGATGATAGTGTATAGGTCACTACGACCCTCTACATAGCACTAATAGCCGCTACCCACCCCTCACCAACGAATTTCACTAAGCTATACCCGCTAAAATCAATAATAATATCGACCATCTGTAC
>OY992897.1:78267960-78497960 GCA_963921405.1 Cepaea hortensis
GAGTCAATAAGTATATCACCACAGTTCTTTGGGACGATTACATAATAGACACACATAATATTATTTGGCGCTCACAGAAGAAGAAGAAGGAAATAGACATTAGAAGACGCACTAGACAATATAACATTTGAAAGCTATAATTGTTACCTACCGGGTTCGAACCTGTCGCGTCGAAAGACGACGGCGCCTCGCTGCAGGAACAAGTGTACTACGACGTACGACCAACTAGACATTCCAAGAAAGTGTCTTTCTAGACACTCTTATTTTCTTAGTTCTGTGGGATGGCAGTTAAATGTAGTTGGTACTTTCTACATGTGTCATTGGGTGACAGCAACATCGAACTTTTTATTCCCGTTCGTCAGGTGGAGCTAGGTGTCTCATGCGCATGTGCAAAGCATAAACAAAATGGCAACTGTACTTACGGAGTGTACAACCAAAGAGCAACGTGCTGTTGTGCGTTTGTTTTTTTGTTTTTTAGGAGGGGGGGGGGGGGGCAAAAGGACTGCCTGCAAAGGACATTCATAAAGAAATGCTTCTGTTTATGCTGACAAATGTGTGTCCCGTAAAGCGGTGCATTGCTGGGTAGAAACATTTTCTCAAGATAGCTCTAAAATTGTTGATGAAATCCGATCTGGTCGTCCTGTTGAGATTGCAAAAGAAGCATCCGTGCAGCGGGTGGACGAGATGATTAGAGGTGACAGGCGAGTAACGATAGACTCTGTAGTATCTGTAACAGGGTGCTCGCATGGTTCAGCATACAGCATAATGCATGATCGATTGAAATTTACAAAAGCGTGCTCAAGGTGGGTAACCAAACAATTGAAGGAGGAACACAAAATGAACCGATTTAACCTGTCCTTGCATCATCTCTGTCGATACGAAGATGAAGGAGAAGACATGCTGAACTGGATTGTTACTGGGGACGATTCATGGGTGCATCACTACCAGCCGGAATCATAGCGTGCTTCAATGCAATGGAAACATCCTTCTTCGCCTCATGTCCAAAATTCAAGGTTACGCCATCAGCAGGGAAGGTTATGCTGACAGTGTTCTGGGATTGGTCAAGGAGTGCTTTTAACCAATTTCAAGAAGAAAGGTGACAATGGGAATTCTGAATCGTACTGTGAAGTTCTATCTTTGCTTCTTGGTGCAATTCGAAAATAAAACGTCCAGGACTGCTGACTAGAGGAGTGTTGCTTCTTCATGACAATGCCAGACCACATAACTCATGAGAAAATTAACCAACTAAGGTCGGAAGTTCTGGACATCCACCATACAGCCCTGACTTAGCCATAGCGATTTCTTCCCTTTTGGTCCACTGAAAACCCAACATGCCGGGAGACATTTCGAGAATGACACCGAAGTTGAAAGTGAAGTGAAAACGTGGTTTAGAAAACAGAGTACAGAGTTCTATGCAGCCGGTTTGGGAGGACTGATAAAACGATGGTATACGTGCATCAATGTTGGTGGAAATTATGTTGAGAAATAAAGGGACAATGTATTTATACAAATAAACTGGTTTCAAGTTGTTATCATATTTAGTTATATTTGTACATCCATTTGTGACTTACTTATTGACTTCCCATTCTACAATCAAAGTGAGAGACAGACTGTGTTGGAAATCCCTTTCAGCCAGTCGTCATTGTTGAGACGGCACCTGATTGATTGATAGTCTTAAACGCTGAAAGCATTAGGAAATAAATATAATTTGTAGGCACTCCGAAGGTGCATGTATGCAGTGGTAAGCCCGCTTTTCTGCCGGTCCATTTGGCATGTGTGCGTGTCTACATCGAGAGAGATTTCTTCTTAATAGACCCGGGTCGATACAATCTGTAATAAGTAAATAATTAAATAAGTAAGGTAATTCAGTCAGCGAGCAAGAAGTAATTATGTATGTAAGTAAGTATTTATATAAGTAAGTAAATAAGTAAGAAAGTAAGTAAGTAAGAAAGTAAGTAAGAAAGTAAGTAAGTAAGAAAGTAAGTAAGTAAGAAAGTATGTCAGTAAGTATTATGTAAGTCTGTATTATGTAAGTATTATGTAAGTATGTATTATGTAAGTATGTATGTATTTACGTAAGTAAGTAAGTATGTTAAGTAAGTTAAGTAAGTAATTAAGCAAGTACGTAAGTAAGTATGGTAAATATGTATGTAAGTAACTAAGCAGGTAATAGTAAGCGGGTAAGTATGTAAGTATGTAAGTAAGTAAGTGAGTAAGTGAGTGAGTGAGGGAGTGAGTGAGTGAGTGAGTGCGTGAAGTGAGTGAGTGAGTGAATGAGTGAGTGCGTGCGTGCGTGCGTGAGTGAGTGAGTGAGTGAGTGAGTGAGTGAGTGCGTGCGTGAGTGAGTGAGTGAGTGAGTGAGTGAGTGATGTGCGTGCGTGCGTGCGTGCGTGCGTGAGGTGAGTGGAGTGAGTGAGTGAGTGACTGAGTGAGTGAGTGCGTGCGTGCGTGCGTGGTGAGTGAGTGAGTGAGTGAGAGAGTAAGAAAGTAAGAAAGTAAGTAAGAAAGTAAGTAAGTAAGAAAGTAAGTAAGTATGAAATTAAGTAAGTAAGAAAGTAAGAAAGTAAGTAAGTAAGTAAGTAAGTAAGTAAGAAAGTAAGAAAGTAAGAAAGTAAGAAAGTAAGAAAGTAAGAAAGTAAGTAAGTAAGTAAGAAAGAAAGTAAGTAAGTAAGAAAGAAAGTAAGTAAGAAAGTAAGTAAGTAAGTAAGTAAGTAAGTAAGAAAGTAAGTAAGTAAGAAAGTAAGAAAGTAAGTAAGCAAGTAAGTAAGCAAGTAAGTAAGCCAGTAAGTAAGCAAGTGAGTAAGTGAGTGAGTAAGTGAGTAAGTGAGTGAGTAAGTGAGTGAGTAAGTAAGAAAGTAAGTAAGTAAGTAAGTAAGTAAGCCAGTCAGTCAGTCAGTCAGTCAGTCAGCCATTCGGTCAGTCAGTCAGTCAGTAAATAAATAAGTTTTTAAGTCAGTTAGAAAGTACGTTAAGTAACATAGTCTTGCTCAGATTTAGTTGTGATCCATTTCTTTGAAAGCTACCTTCTTTCTGGACACGCTATCTTAACTTCATTGTTCCACCAATGTTTTGCCCTGGCCATGCGGGTGTACGGGGGAATGAACAGGCTGATATGCTAGCAGGGAATGCACCTCTTGGTGGTATTTTGCCTATGGACAATGGGGACGTTGTCGTGCGCTTGTGGGACCAGGTGAAAAGGCGGAGGAACAGATTGAGAACCCATATGTGGAAAGAATGAGATTCCGGGGGATCGGCAGGGGTTCTGGAAGAATCTCAAAACTGAGATGGAAGACCAGGAGAACTTTTAATCCGATAGCGGTGGGAACTATTAGTAGTATGACCCTTCGCTGGCTGTTGAACGAGGGGACTGAGCACGTACGGGAATGTCCTGAGTGCAGTGATGTCGGTTCTTAACTCAGCTCAACTCACTCAACTGTTCTACCAAGCTGTTCTTAATCTTTTGTCCTGCCCTACTTTCTTGGTTCCACATGTTTTTTTGTCCAGTGTGTCGAGCATGGCAGCATTGAAAATTGCCCATTCCTTTATCAACACTTGAATAATCATAAGGGATATACTTATGCGGCTTTTTCATTTTCTTGATTGAATTCGTCTTTGACCGTATTTTCCTGAAGCTTCCTATAATTGATGATATCTGTTGTTACCTTTATTGTGTGTGTTTTTCTTTTTTGTGGGGGGGGGGGGGGGGGTGTATTGTAAATGGTTTGTGATCAGTATCAATGTCTGTATTTTGGAGAGCTCTTGAATCAATTAGCAGTTTGTTTTCTCTTTGATTTGCTAAGTAGAATACAGCCAGTTTGTGATGTTCCCTGTATACCAAGTTTTGGTGTGATCGCGACGATATTGGAAAGAACTATTTGCTATTATAAGTCCTTGTTCGGAGCACGTGTTAAGTAGGGTTCACCATTAGTATTGCATTCAGTTACTGTGTCGCTGAATGGCCTCATGCATTCATCCCATGCTGTTCTTCTTGTGCTTATACGTCGTTCATTGTAGTATATCTGGAGTCACACAAAGTACACCAGCTAGGCACGTGCTAGACGTATGCTAGCGTGTGCTAGTCTGGTGTACTTTGTGTGACTCCAGATATACTACTTCCGTTGAAATTACCCACCACAATACGTTCTTCTGTCTCACTGACGTGGTTTAACGTGTCTGTCATCAACATCATCATCATCATCATCATCATCATCATCAACATCATCATCATCATCTTCCACTTCTGCCGTCAAACGTCGTGGGGAGGAATAATTTGTGTTCCAGCGCCCGGTGGGCGGCACTGGATAGTGTCATTCCGTGTGGTTGTACAAGTCTTTGATGTCGTCAATCCATTTTCTTCTTGGATGTCCTTTTGGTCTCATCGCAGGTGATCTTTGATGTAAGACCAGTGATGGTAGTTGTTGGTGTTGCATTCTAATGACCTGTCCAAACCACTTGATCTTCTGCCTTTCAATAATTGTGGCACAAGGTGTTGATCCCACAGTCTGTCTGATAATAGCGTTTCTTACTCGGTCTTGGATTGTTAAGTTGGCAGCTCACCTCAGGCATCTCATTTAGCAGGTGTTGATTTTGTGAAGGTGTAATTTGGATAAAGTCCAAGTTTGAGATTGGTAGCATAGGATTGGTGTGAATATCTTGTTTATTATCTGTCGTTTTGCGGACATGGGTATATTTGGATGTTTCAGTAAGGGTGATAGTTGATATGTAAGTGCACTAGCTCTTTGACATCTGATTTCGATTTCTCTGTCCAATCTGCCATCTTCTGTGATCATACTTCCAAGATATTTGAATTCTTTAACTTGTTTCAGAGTTGTGCTATTTATCTGTATGCTTAGTGGGCCCTGTGATCTGCTAACTCGCATTACTTCGGTTTTTGCTGTATTTATACTCATATTGTATCTCCTGCATGTTGAACTCAGATTATTAATATGATTTTGCAGTCTGCCCTCGTCGCTATAAAACAGGCACTGATCGTCTGCAAATGGAAGTTAATTTATTTCCTGTGGATCAGTTGTTTCATCTGGAGTTATCTAAATTTTCCGAATAACGTGTCTGTAAGGTTATCAAGATATTATTCTTTGTCTTTATCGCTGTAAGTATCGTTATATAGGGCATATGTTTGTATAATATTAGTTGTCACTGCCTTCTTCTGTATTAGTATTATGCTTACTGATATAAATTCATTATTGAAAATGGCTTGCCCGTTTCCGGGATGTCATAAAGAAACATAATTAAACTTCCTCAAAGTTGTCACATAATAACAGTTCTCAATGTGCTAAAGCACTTTTGTTCCCTTAAGACAAAGCTTCAATGATATTTAATATCCCTTCTTCCTTCTATGAAATTGCATCAATTATAAAATCCTAAACATAGTTATTACAGCAGCTCTTTCCCACTTTGATCTCTCTAGCCCAATTTTCATTTTCTGTTGTTTTCATCGACTCGTCGCGCTCTTAAATAGTCTTTATTTTTGGTAAATGTGTGAATTACGTTTGTCGTATTCTATTTTCTGGCTTCTTAATTCTTGACAAGCAACAAAGTAAATCAAATATTTTATTCTTCTTCTTCCTTCACATTTAGTATAAATAAATGCAAGAAAAATAACGGTTAATATTTCCATAGAGTTTGTCCTCAATTGTAGAGCAAGGTGTGTTTCTTTGTTCTGCATATGTCGGACACTCCTGCAACAAATGTTTAGCTATCATTTACCAGTTCCACAGTTACATTAATCAGTATCTCATATCTTTGGTTTATTAAACTGGTGATATTTCAGCCTGTTGTGACATTCCGGTGTCTGAAAATATTAACTTGTTCTTTTCGGTTGAATTGATATGCATCATCTTTCTGATGACCTAGATGCTCTTATGTCCACTTGGTTCTATACTGATTCTTATAAATCTCCTGTCTCCATCAAAAGTTAAGACAATTTCAATTTCAGGTAGTCTTCCACCTCCTTTTGCCTGTCTGTCAGCTTCATGACGTCCATCATGCATGTTGCATTGTTGTCACATTAAATACTTGAAGGTTTCGATCGATGACAGAAAGTCGCGACAAATGTCTACACACAGTCGGCATTTCATTAATATGTTGTTGCTCGAGGAGGGACTATAGCGCCATCCGTTTGCAAGGCGGCAGCCATTCTTTGATGTGATGGACGGAATGTCTGGGCAGAGGTCGGCTAGATCTTGTGATGTGGGGAAATTATTCTCTGGTTCACAGGCGGGCAAGACTTTTGTTGTACGGGAAACAGGTTCCCAGATGAAAGCAAAATAGACGGCGGGTTGTTTCCACCCAGTCTAAACAGGAGAAAGAAAATTAGATTCTAGACGGTCTAGCGTCTAAACAGTTTAGTGACGTCATTTATACCCAGTATAAAAACGGTTGAGATAAAAAAAAAACTGTGGGTTAGTCGACCAAAAGTTGTGAAGTGCTACGAACCGTTGCAGTATTCCTAGTTGTTTTTTAGAGAGAGACTATAGTGTCTAGTGTTGATGTATATTCAGAGGACATCGATCCAGTGTGTGATTTCATAGTCTCCATCTACAACGGGAATAACTATATGGTATTCTATTAAACGTATCTCACTTAGTTTATTCTTAGGAATAGAGTGCAGTATTGTGCGGTGATAGAACGTATTATGAGAGCGTCGGCAACAGTAGCCTATTGCGTAGCTTAATAAGCTGGTGTGAGATATCATTTAACTCAGTGAATTAATGACAATGTAGAGGGATGATATTTAGGGAGATTGAGGATGGTTTGGGGGGGGGGGATGAAGGGAATGTGAAATGGTAGGATCTTCCAGTAGGGCATCTGCTGGGTATCTACCCGTTTCCTTTAGTCTTTCCTTGTCTTGCCACGACTCAGACCGAAGTGATGAGCTCCTCGGCCTTATGACAGAGTTTGGTTCTCTGTTTTTTTTTCTGAGTGCGGCCGGTGGCCTTCACTCACCTAATAAAGGTCAGAATCGAGCTGCTCTCACCAGGTGTGTTCTCTATTCAACAGGTTCCACTCAATTGGTCCACGTTATTCTACCAAGAAGCTAGCAACAAGGTCATAGAAAGTCATGGTTCTAGTATTGAAGGCAGAGTGTACTGAGAGGCTTTTGCAATGGGCCCATAACCCAGATGGTCTGCAGGAACCTGGCCTCTGCTGAGCAGGACATGATGATTATAAGTGGTTATTAAGTGATAGTTACATCACATTAAATTCAGGACACTTAAAATAACACTTGTACCAGGAACACTATTAACAATAACTCCCTGGAACAGTAACACTGTGTATTAACATTAGGGAAATCTTACAAAAAGTGAAATACGAACATTTAGGTTTTCCAAAGTGACAGTAACAATAGTTGTATGGTTCTCTGATCACAGAACTTTAATGAACAGAGTGATTACACTGTGTGTTAAATAGATGATCAATATTGGACTGTTTCCACTATTGAAGACCAAGCATCCTGATTGTTCACGAGCTATCTGAAGAAGTCGACACTTGGCCTGAGAGACACATCACTTGGGTGAGGTTTTCTGTCCCTGATATGGTGTTGTGGTATGGCCAGTACGATGATGAACCAGACTGTGCTCCTTGGCTGTTCGGTCCGATTCTGCATACACACTAGATTATACGACAGACATTCTACTCATACACTTTGCACATACACGACACTTTTCTCTATTAAACTAAATTGTTGTTTTGTTAGAGCCAGTGTTGTTTAGTGTGTTTTTGGGAAAAGAATGAGAGGGGGCTTGATACAGTATTGACAGAGAGAGAGAGAGAGAGAGAGAGAGAGAGAGAGAGAGAGAGAGAGAGAGAGAGAGAGAGAGAGAGAGAGAGAGAGAGAGAGAGAGAGAGAGAGGGGGGAGGGATCCAGGGACCGACGGGGTTTTGTGGACAGAAATCAAGAAGATCCTCAAGATAGTGATATGGGGTTAAAACAGTGTTTCCCAACCTTTTTTGTGCCATGCCCCACTTAAGCCTTTCTAAAATTCATATTGCCCCCCTCCCCCGCCCCACGCCCCCCCCCCCCTCAACATATACATTATTTTTAATACTCAAAAATTGAAATGTTCACTAAAGAAACTTGAATGATAGGTTTTAAGAAGAAATCACTAGGTAATTATTGAGCAAACACAGTAAGTAAATTTTCAAAACATATAATGGAGAACTGAAATTCAAGTACAAAATAATGTTAATAAAAGATTTTTCTATATTATTATAATTATTAGTAATTATTTATTATTTAAATTTAGTGAGATCCTTGCGCTTGATGCTTGCTGCAAAGAGATCTTAAGTCAGGTTCCAATTTAGTTAACTTCAGTCTCAAGTCTCCCCGTTTTGTTATATTCAGCCGATTTCTTCCATTTTCGAATTGCCCCCCTTAACAGTCAAATTACCCCCCTGTGGGGCGTGGGCCCCACGTTGGGAAACACTGGGTTAAAAGGATGTCGATGTTGATTCCCCTCACCCCAGGGACGACATATATTATAAAATAAGATACGACAATTGTGAAGGAATCCATTTCATTGCAACCCTTTTGTTTGCATGACATAGATGACGCAATGCTGCCCTTAGGTCTGTAAAGTTCTTAGATCTGTAATAGTCTAAGGTCTGTAAAGTTCTTAGATCTGTAATAGTCTTAGGTCTGTAAAGATACCTTTTTGTTTCTCTTTATTTTTTTTCTGTCAACAACATTCCCGCTAAAGTTGTATATTTTTGATAAATAATTTTATGACCAGCAATGTCATCTTAAAGTGCTTTGCCGAATGGCGTGGACGATCATGCTTATGCGGAAATTGCGATCTCCGATGGCATGGATTAATTCGTGTGCTGACTTCCCCTCGTGCCATGACACTAGACTGTCAAGAATTTTACGTCGTTGTGTTCCTCTATCTCTTTTTCCACAAATCTTTCCGGTTGTCACAATATGTTCCAGTTTGTGTCTTCTCATAACATGGCCAAAATCAATGATGGCCTCTTTCTGATGTTTGTGATAAGTTCTCATTGCCACATAGTTTCCTTCAAAATGTCCAGATTGCTTATTTTGATTTTCTAAGGAATGTTGAGTATTCTTCTATAAAACCACATCTCCGAGTCTTCTTTGGATTTGTTTCCCCTGTTTACCAATTGTCCAGAATTCGCAGCCGTTTTTTAAAACTGGGTCTTATGTAACATGCGACTTTAGTGATCGAGTGAGATGGCAGAACATGACCGCCCACGCTTACCGGCATGGCATATGATGGATGGATGGATGTAACATGCAAGATCTCTTTTTCTAAGTGCCAGGTAACAATGTAAAAGACGTTTTTTCCACCCCATGAATCCTACTGGGCATTGAGTGCTAGTTCCACAGTTTTGTAGATCAAAAGGCACACCACGGTTGAAAGAGGTAATATTACCTTTGCCATTCTCACTGCCCAGAACATTTCTTGGCGTCCACTGTTGACTGGCACTGCCTCCAGGCCTGGGTCAATTTTAAAACAAAACCCTCAAAGGAAGAGATTGGAACTTGTGATCACCTACAAGGGGGAAAAGACGTTTGTCACTGGGGCGTTAGTAAAAAGTTAACAGTATTTGTAATAATAACGTGGTAAAAAAAGACGTAGGGAAACAGAAGGCGGTGGAGAGTGCGGGGAGGAGATGATGACGACGACGATGAAAAATAATAACTATTTTTTAAAAAAATAAGAAAAATGAACGACGCGATAAAGAACATCCGGCAAATTGTAACAACATCACATGCAATTTCAACAATATATTACCATACCGGTAACCCGTATGAATCAACGGACATTTACTTTATCTGAAAATAAAGAAAAATGTTAAAATTGACCTTAAGTGAGTTCCATAATATCCCCACTAGAAACTCGCCGGGAAAGTCATAATAACCCAGCCCGGGACAGAGTCGAATCCCTGCCGTATAGCCGGTGATTACTCGGTCTGCATAACAGCATAAATGGTATCGATTATCATATTTGAGAGTACTTACTCTCGCCCCAAACTTTACTTATCTCTTCACTGAACTTTTATTCAGATTCTGGTGCAGCGGGTCCCAGAATATATGCCTGTGAACCCTGGAGTTCATAAATTGGAGAAATGAAGATAAACTGGAGAAATCAAGATAAACTAGAGAAATTAAAATAAACTGGAGACATGAAGATAAACAGGAGAAATGAAGATAACCTGGAGAAATGAAGATAAAATGGATAAATGAAGATATCCTGGAGAATTGAAGATAAACTTGAGACATTTAAATAAATTGGAGAAATGAAGATAAACTGGAGAAATTAAGATAAATTGGAGAAATGAAAATAAACTGGAGAAATGAAAAAGTGAAGATACAATTGAGAGATGAAGATAAACTGGAGAAATGAAGATGACTCGAAGAAATAAAGATAAACTGGAGAAATGAAAGTTCTGTGGATGAATACCCCAGTGGTTTCTTTATTTCTTTATTTATTTTTTTATTTATTTATTTATTTATTTATTCAATTATGTATGTAAATATTCATGTAGTTAATTGCATATAATTTGCACCACGTTGTGAATCACCCAGATTGATTTGCCTGGCAATTTTACCTTCAGTAGGTTGCCATCGCTTTCTGAGCGGGAATGTAAACGTGGAAATTCAGCTGACCGTTGTAGGGGATGAAGCTCTCTACCCAGCCATCAAAGCACCGCTAGTGCTCTGATTCTCGCAGCCATGTCAACTGGTTTCTTTATATCTTCGGATTCAGAGCCAAACAAAACATTAGGTTTGAACCGAAATGCTACACAATCAAAGGAACAAGTATTATTATATATGTCTATTCATTGAGCATTGAAACTGCGAAAGATACCATGAAAAGGAATCCAGAAAATACACGATGATCCTCAGGTCACAAATGGCTACAAATGGACGTCACACGGCGATGTGACGTCCGTTTGTACACATTTAAAGTCCGACTCTGCGATATATTATCTTTCGGCACTGACATGGTTAATCCATCCATCCATCATGTGCCATGCCGGTAAGCGTGGGCGGTCATGTTCTGCCATCTCACTCGATCAACAGAGTCGTGGATCAGTTCCGTGTTTTTGTCTCGACCATGCCACAAGGCCAAGCCATCCAGATACTTGTTTCTAGGTCTTCCCCTTGGTCTGTTCCCCTCGATCTTACCAGTTGTCACCAAGTTCTCCAAATCATTTCTTCTCATAACATGCCCAAAAAATTGTGACTGTCTACGTCTAATGTCTCTGATCAGTTTACGATCTTCATTTGTTTCTTGAAGGACTTGTTCATTGGTCTTTCTGGCTGTCCATGGTATTCTTTGCATTTTCCTCAGAAACCACATTTCTACAGCCATCAGATGTTTTTCAGCCTGGCTGCTCATTGTCCAAGCTTCACATCCATATAAAAGTACAGGTTCTATGTAGCATCTCAACACTCTTTTTCTCGTTTCAATTGACATCTTTTTATTGGTCAGTATGTTTTTCATCTTGCTAAAGGCTACTTTTGCCATGGCGATTCTTGTTCTAATCTCTTCAAGGCATCTCCCATCAGATGTTATTACTGTTCCGAGGTAATTGTACCTATTCACTTGTTGAAGAATATTCCCATTTACTTGTATATTACATTGTGGTATTTCGTTCTTCTTAGTGACGACCATAATCTGTGTAAATGGTTAATAATATGTAGAATATTGTGATTATTAGCTCGGAGCCGAGGTGGTGTAGAGGTTAGTGCACTGACCTGCCCAGTCAGCGGTACGGATTCAATTCCTGGGAGAGGCGGGACTGTATTTATCTCCCATCAGTATAGCTCGGGGACTGACCTGGCGTATTAAAATTAGGCGCCATAATGTTCTGGGAAGGCTAGGAGACGAGAAAACAAAACCTGGGCACCTCACCTTATACGTCGTTTCAATGCTGTGAGAGTTGTCGAGATGTGGTGGAGGGAAAAGACGTAGAGGGGGGAAGAAGAACCTGACGTACGTATGTATGATAAATCTTTGGGAATTTGTACACATGTACATATTAAATACATAGAAAACACGGGATATGTGACCATAGAACGCTTTTGTGTGAGTAGATAGGTTGGTAGGTGGGTATGTAGGTAAGTATATACGTAGGTAGTTAGGTAGGTAGATAGGCAGGTAGGTAGGTGGATGGTAGGTAAATAGCTAGATAGGTAGATATGAAGGTAGGTATGTGGTAGGTAGGTAGGTATGTGGTAGGTAGGTAGGTAGATAGGTAGGTAGGTAAATAGATAGGTATGTAGGTATGTGGTAGGTAGATAGATAGGTAGGTAGATAGGTAGGTAGATAGGTAGGTAGGTATGTGGTAGGTAGATAGGTAGGTAGGTAGGTATTTGGTAGGTAGGTAGATAGGTATGTAGGTATGTAGTAGGTAGATAGATAGGTAAGTAGATAAGTAGGTAGGTAAATAGATAGGTAGGTAGGTATGTGGTAGGTAGATAGATGGGTAGGTAGGTAGGTAGGTAGGAACATAGATAGGTAGGTAGATGGTTAAACAGGCAAGTGTGTAGGTAGGTAGTTACGTAGGTAGGTAGGTAGGTAGGTAGGTAGGCAGGTAGGTAGGTAGGTAGGCAGGCAGGCAGGCACGCAGGTAGCTAGGTATGTAGGTAGGTAGGAAGGTTGGTAGGTAGGTAGGTGGGCAGGCAGGCAGGTAAGTAGGTAGGTAGGCAGGCAGGCAGGCAGGCAGGCAGGCAGGCAGGTAGGTAGGTAGGCAGGCATGCAGGTAGGTAGGTAGGTATGTAGGTAGGTAGGTAGGTAGACAGGCAAGTTGGTAAGTATGCAGGCAGACAGGCAGGTAGGTAGGTAGGTAGGTAAGTAGGTAGGTAGGCAGGCAGGCAGGCAGGCAGGCAGGCAAGTAGGTAGGTAGGTAGGTAGGTAGGTAGGTAGGTAGGTAGGTAGGTAGGTAGGTAGGTAGGTAGGTAGGTAGTGAATCATTACATCTAATACAGTTAAGCTTCAACCGGAGACTGTAGAGTGATGCTCAAATTCGTTGACCACTTATCTCTCAAATTTGTTTATTGTGCCACTTTACCCACATAGAAATGTCCATTCCTTGGGCGGAAGAATTCAGCTGGCGGTAATTTCAGACTTGAAGTTCATTGGACCGTTCGTCAATAACTTTTTCAGTTTACCAAAATAATTTATTTGTCGACGTTTAAATGACGCGAACAATACAGCCAAACTTTCAGGTGCTGTTTGCTTCAGGGTTATGGTGGATTTAGTGTCAACGTTTTTTGTCTCCTAAAATAAAAGCTGCAATTTTGATTCTCCTTACAGAAGTGTTATCCCGGATGTGACGGATTTGATTGTTAGATTGCTTTAAATATTTTATTTTTTTAAATTGAGTGACGACAATTCAATTTAAACTGTTCGTCTAGAAGTGGTTTCTGTTCGTAATCTCTGTATGTCAAACAGGGGCGGATCGATGGTTGGGGGGGCCATCTTAGGCGTAGACTTAAGAAGGAATTTTTGGGGGTTGATTCCCCTGGAGATGTCTCTGACTTAAGATTGGTTCAAATTCAAGATAACAATGGTGTGAGGAGTGTATGTGGGGATGTGTGTCTGTGTGGATGTTTGTGAGGGGTTGCATGTGAGGTTGTATGTGTGTGGGTGTCAGTATGTGAAGGGTTGTATGTGGGGTTGTGTGTCTGTGTGGATGTGTGTGTGAAGGGTTGTATGTGGGGTTGTATGTGTGTGGGTGTCAGTATGTTAAGGGTTTATGTTGGGTTGAGTGACTGTGTGGGTTTGTATGAAGGGTTGTATGTGGGGTTGTATGTGTGTGTGTGTCAGTATGTGAAGGGTTGTATGTGTGTGGGTGTGAGTGTATGGATGGCTTATGTGGGGTTGTATATGTATGTGTGAGTGTGTGAGGCGCTGAATTTGGAGGTTGTGACTCTGGTTGTGTGTGAGAGGTTGCATGTGTTGTTGCGTAGGTGTGTGTGTAGGTGTGAGTGTGTGAGTGGTTGTATGTGGGGTTGTGTGACGATGTGAGTGTGTGAACGGTTGTATGTGGGGTTGTGTAGGTGTGTTATGTGTGTGGCGTGAGTGTGTGAGGGGTTGTATGTGTGCTTGTGTGTGAGTATGTGTGAGTGTGATGTGATGATACTCCGCCGATGAATCTCCTCCATTCTAGCTGTCGGAGTGGGCACAAGGGTATGGGGCAGTTGGGAATGAACGCGGGTGAAGACGGTTCCCACATGTAGATAACCAGCGCAAGAAACCCACAATTAGAATCCACACATTGCTTCGGCTGGGAAAAACTGAACACGAATGGAACTGTGTAAAGTTCACTAACGCCTAGTCATCTTCAGTTATAATAATTATAATTATTCATGTCTTAGTCAGATATGACTGAGCTACCGTATGACAGTAGACTGTGGTTTTTGCTTTCTGTTAGCGCCGATTCTTGGATGGAGCTCATCAAAGCTGATACACTTACATTATGCCAACGGCTTCAGGCGGAGAAGCGCTATTTGGAGGGTACAAGCCTTACTTTAGTGCGAGGAAATGCAGCCTAAATACTAAACGTCATGGCAGGAAAGACCAGGCACTAAGCCTTTTTCGGCAACTGGTTTAAGATCGAAGTTCTGACAGGCGAACTTTTGGAGCATTGCTTGGCTGATCCTGCAGCTTCTGCGACATGCCTTGTTCCAGATTGGTGATACCTTTACTCCGGCGTAATATAAGCAGGCCTAGAGAGAGAGAGCTCGTGCTGCATGGGCAACTCGTGGTCTTTCACTTCAGCCCAGGCTTGGTGTTATGGAGAAATATAACTCCATTTTACAAACTACTGTCTGTCAAGACGGCAAGGTGCCAGTTAGCCAATATATTTGTTTGTTTTGTGCGCTCACTTTAAACTTGAGTGTATGTATGTACACATGATATTACTGCTAGTAGTTGCTAGTCGTATAGAGTGCATTGGACCGATTTCTGTGTGTGGATTAGCTGTCGATATTACCAGTGCCCCTCGCCATCAGGTGAACGCCGACTTCTGAGGTACATGTAATTTACATCACCGCGTCAAAGACGAGAAGTCAATATTTTAGTTCAACTGAACGGTGTAGGGGTTGAACCCGCTGCCTCAGTATCAACACACCGGATGTTTGAGAACAACCCTCTTATCTATTTGGCCATGGTGACCGCCATATTCCATAATGATATGACTGCCGTTTGCTTTTAAATTATCAGCCTAAATATCAATACCAGACAGAAAATAGAGACCTTATAATTTGGTTTTCTCGTGTAAAGGTACTAACATGGAGATTTGTGAAACGCAATAGCAAATCAATAAAGAGATCAAAATACAAAGACAGATAATCACAAACACCAGGAAAAGAGAACCATCATCTGTTTTTCAAAGTATGATCAGAGAGGGCGTGGAGAAGGCTGTCAGACAGGGAGAGATTGAGGAGAGTAGAGATAGATCAACAGAGGAGGAAGGTGTTGAATGAGTTTGCGGAATTGAATAGAAGTCTGTCAGACTTTATACTCTTCACGAGAGATCAAGTAAATGGTTATGGAAAAACATAATCGTATATATATATATATATATATATATATATATATATATATATATATATATATATATATATATATATATATATATATATATATATATATATATATATACATATATATATAGTGAGAGAGAGAGAGAGACAGAGAGAGACAGAGAGAGAGAGAGACAGAGACAGAGACAGAGACGGAGACAGAGGGAACGTCGTAACTGTTTGTGTTGCTGTCAGTGGAACATCCTAACCGCTAATATCATTATCAATGGTCACTTGTGAAGCAACCTGGACTGCAAGAGCTGTGAAGTACAGGCTGGACAGGAAAACCACTGCAAGAGATCATCCTCCTCCTCCGGGAACATCAATCATTCTTTGCCCACATTGTCAAAGAGTGTTTCGAGCCAAAATCAGCCTTATCAGCCATCTTAGAACCCACGGTTCCAAACTTTCAACTCCACAGGATGAAATGAATGGTCATCATCATTCTTGACGGGCAATCAACATTATCAATGGAACGTCCTAACCAATAATATCACTATTAGTGGAACGTCCTTACCAATAATATCGTTATCAGTAGAACGTCCTAACCGCTACTATCATTAATAATGGAACGTCTAACCGCTAACATTATTGTAAGCAGAATGTCTTAACCGCTACACCAACGCTTGAGAGGGATTTATAAGCTGATAAGTATAACGTGCGAACCACTGCATTGATTGGCAAGTGCACTAACTCTCTACCACCACCACAACTGGGGACGTACCGAAGCTCAATTAACTCCCTTGTCATTAGACATCGGGTATGGATTCTTTGAAAGGAACAACATGTGATTTCACAATGCTTTTTTGCGGAGGAGTGAAGACGTCTGCATGACCTTTCTTGAATCGTTGAATTATGACAATTATACTTTAATCCATATATCATGTTTATTATCATCAGTATCATCAACAGGTGCCATCTCCTCATATAAGGTCGGTTGTCATGAGTAGTAAGCACGTTAAGACTCGCAACTTTAGGTTAGTTCGTTTGTTAGTTAGTTAGTTAGTTAGTTAGTTAGTTAGTTAGTTGGTTGGTTGGTTGGTTGGTTGGTTGGTTGGTTCGTTCGTTCGTTAGTTAGTTAGTTAGTTAGTTAGTTAGTTAGTTATTTAGTCGTGGATCCAACTTCACGGCAAAGGGTCGCCCCAATATGCTCCGTTCCTGTGCCAATGAATATCACACAAAATGCTCCTCACTACCCCCATATGAAAATTGGAACAGACATGAGTCTCGACAAACCAACAGCCCGCACACATATATTTTGCATAATGCCGCTGCCAGAATGCCAAACCAAAAATCCGCCACGAAAAGTAAAGTTCATCGTAAGCGGCAGTCACTAGAAAACCAGCAGCCACACATTACTGCATAAGGCAACCCAGTTAGTTCAGCGAACGGCGGGTCGCCATTTTTCTGAACATGCAGTTCACGCTGCAAACAACGGCTGACATATGTAAAAGCACTCCACACGAAATTCACAGCTCACAGTGTCGCTCCACGCACTCAACTTAGTAACAGGATGACGGAACCATGCACTACCAGTCCAGCATGAGGAAAATGAGTAAGCAAACTGTAGCCACAAGCGTAAACACTGCAGACGTCTTTACGGCTCAAACGCCTATCCTCCATTCTTTCAAACAATCTTCTTTCAGTCTATCACGTGATGTTGTCCGCCCACTTGTTACGTTCTACTAAAGCTGTCCGACTACTTCTCATGTTTTGTTAATTTATTCCTGTGTGTGGGTTGGTTTTGTTTTTATATTGACATTAAGGTCGATCTGCTGCCTGTTGGTATTACTGTTTTTTTTAATTACCACCTGTCGAGGGGTTTGGTGACAAATTTATCATGGACGATATTACTTTCTTTTCCTGGTCAGAGCAAGCTAGACATACGATCCACTGCTCCATGATCAAATTGGAGTATACCTCCTTTCTGCTAGGTTGTACAAGACATATATGCAGAGGTTTCACAGGGGGATAGAGCGCGGTCTGTAGGCGTTAGAGACGTACATTCTATCTCTGTGTCAGTGGCGGACATTCTGTATCTATGTCACTAAGTGATCTGCGAAATGTTCTCCACTTTCATTGACCTTACCAAGGCTTTTGATACAGTCAGCAGAGAAGGACTGTGGAAGACAAAATATGGCTGTCTACGAAAGTTTGTCCAAATAGTGCGGCGATTTCATGATAGTATGCAGGCAAGAGTAAGGAAAATGGTGAACTGTCTGAACCCTTTCCTGTCACCAATGCAGTGAAGCAAAGATGTGTCCTGGCACCAACACTGTTCAGCCTCATGTTTTCAGCCATGCTGATGAATGCCTTCGAGAACGACGACATTGGAATAGACATCAACTGCCGTATGGATGGAAAGTTATTCAATCTCAGAAGGCTAAAAGCTAAAACCAAAATTAACAGCGACACCGTCAGAGAGCTCCTGTTTGCTGATGATTGCGCTCTATGCGCCAACTCAGAGGCGGACATGCAACATAATGTTACAGCTTTCTCACATGCCTGTGCCAATTTTGGGCTCATTATCAACTTGGAGAAGACTGTAGTTATGTACCAGTCAGCTCCAGGGAATAGTCACACTGTGCCGATTATCAAAGTGAATGGTCATAGACTAAGTGTTGTGGACAAATTCACCTATCTTGGCAGCACTGTGTCACAAGCTGCCACAATTGATGACGAAGTGAATTCAAGAATCTTTAAGGCCAGTGTGGCCTTTGGCAGACTTACAAGAATGTATGGGACAGAACTGGAATAAGCCTGCAAACAAAGCTAAAAGACTACAAAGCCGTTGTATTATCCACACTGCTATATGCTTGTGAAACCTGGACTGTTTATCAGCGTCACGCTAGGAAATTAAACCACTTCCTCACAGTCTGCCTAAGGAAGCTACTGAAGATTAAATGGCAAGACAAGATCCCAGACACTGAAGTCCTAGAAAGAGCATCCATGCCCAGTATCCACACTCTACTGATGAATAATCAGATTCGCTGGGCTGGTCACTTGACTCGCATGCCAGATCACAGGCTCCCTAAACGAATTTTTTACAGCGAACTGCATTGTGGTAAACGCTCCCAAGGTGGCCAGAGGAAACGTTTTAAAGACACTCTGAAAATTTCACTGAATGCTTTTGGAATTCATCATGACACCTGGGAGACTGCAGCCAGAGACCGAAATGTGTGGCGTGCATCATTACGCAAGGGTGCAGTCACGTGTGAGGCAACCAGGACTGCAAGAGCTGTAAAGATAAGGCAGGACAGAAAAACCACTGCAGGAAATCCTCCTCCAGAAACGTTAAGCATTCTTTGTCCACATCGTCAAAGAACATTTCGAGCCAAAATAGGCCTTATCAGCCATCTTAGAACCCCGGCTCCATACTTTCAACCGCACTGAATGAAATGAATGGTCATCATCATTCTTGATGGACAAACATGTCACTAAGTATAAACGGACATTCTTATCTATGTCACAAGATATAGAACGGACATTTTGTATATATGTCACAAATTAGAGACTAGCATTCTATAGCTATGTCACAATTTAGAGACGGGTGTGACACCGCTGTGTCACAATTTAGAGACGAGTATAATAATTCTATGCCATAATTTAGAGACGGCTGTGATACCAATAAGTCACAATTTAGATACGGATGTGACACCACTATATCACAATTTAGAGATGGATACATAAATCTGTGTCACAATTTAGAGGCTGACGTTTTACCTATGTCACAATTCAAAGACTTCAGTGACAACTCCAAGTCACTCCTCCCCCATTATTCTCGCCTCTAGAATAGCAATGAAGAAACACGCCGAACATGCATGGTATGTTTGTACAATCCGCACATCGACCACCACAACTAATGATGTTACTAACACCACAACCATTATCACCTCCACTATCACAATTATCATCGCCACTGCTACCACTACTACGCCAATAATTATACCCTACGTGCACTAACACAACTACGACGACGCCAGTAATCACATCCATGCTAGAGTAACACCGCCGTCGCGACAACAACAGAAATTACACCCTGTTCTAAAACTAATCATAATATTTGCGACATGTAAGGACAGAAATAAGCGGGGAGATGCACAACTAAGTCACACGAACGGCAGTAAATGATTTTAATTTGCTCCATAAGTTTGTCTTGGGTAAATACAGACCCGTGTTATTTCATATTAGTGTAAGTAGTGGCAGATATAGGTTTCTTTCATTTCTTCCCACATTTTGTGTGTGTCAGTGTCTGTGTTTTCTCGCTAGGGTTAATGGCATATTTGACTTTATCTGCGCCAGTAACATAAATAAAAGTGCGTACGCACTTAACGATGGAGTTGACTTGGTGTATGATTGGAAAAGCATATATACACGGGAGATAGGAGAGAGGGAGATGGGAGAGGGAGAAGAGAGAGGGTCTGGAGAGGGAGAATTGAGAGAGGAAGAAAGAACCAGAGAGTGCGAGAGAGAACCAGAGAGGGAAAAAGAGAGTGGAAAACAGATCGATCGACCGGCTGACTGACGGAGCTATCCACTGATTGAAAGAGAGACTGATCGAACGATTGATCGACAGACAAATTGAAAGACAAATAGACAGATTGATGCATTAACTGAAACACAAATATGGATGTCAAAGAGAGAGAGAGAGAGAGAGAGAGAGAGAGAGAGAGAGAGCAAGAATAGAAAGATAGAGAGATATAGAGGGAGACAGAGAGAGACGGAGATTATAGGAGATAAAGAGAGAGAGAGAGAGCGACAGAGAGCAATAATAGCCAGAGAAGGACGAAATACAGACATATAGAGTAACAGAGAGAGAGAGAGAGAGAGAGAGAGAGAGAGAGAGAGAGAGAGAGAGATTACAGGGATATGACAAATATATATATAACTTATGACATAGAGATAGAATGCTCGTCTCGATGACCCTGAGAGCTATGCCGGCGGTAGCGTAGCTACCAGCAGGGCCTCCCAAGCCGGACAGGTCAAAGGGTAGAGAACAGACAAAGAGAAACACCCTGGTCCTCCGGGTTGGGGGTTGAAGCGTGGGGTTAACATCCCCACCTTTGTAAAAACCTTTCTTTGTTACGAAACAAATACATGAGCCTCGATATCGGACTGACTTATCTGGACAACGACCTTGGAACGTTAAAGGACTTTTGAGATTTGGAACATGGAATGTACGGACACTATATCGAGCTGGAGCGGCCGAAGAACTAACCCGGGAGCTGGTTGAATATCAAATGGATATAACAGCAATTCAGAAATAAGGTGGCCAGGAGAGGGTACTTTAGAGCAAAATGGAATGATTATAATATATGGAGGAAACACCCAAAATAAACATGAATTAGGAACAGGATTTGTCATCAAAAAAGAGTTATGGGGGAACGTTTTAAACTTTAAAGCTTTTAATAACAGGATTAGTAAATTACGAATAAAAGGTAAATGGAAAAATATAACGATGATTAATGTACATGCACCTACTGAAGAGAAAGAAGATGATATTAAAGAAGACTTTTATAATGGCAGGAAATCAGACCCCTTCCAAATAACATCTGGCTTGAAAGAGGGTGATGCACTATCGCCGCTACTCTTCAATCTGGCTCTAGAGAAAGTTGTAAGGAAGATAAAGGAGGAATGTGATATTGGAGGAACATCCAAGCTGCTTGGTTATGCAGATGATATAGATATTATAGGGCAAAGTGAACAAAAGACATTGGAAATATTGGCTCACTTAAAGGAAAAAGCCCAACAGATGGGGCTGGTTATCAACCAAGATAAGACAGAATATATGGTAATTTCAAGAGACGGAATGGCTAAAATCTCTGGCCACATACAAATAGATAATATGACCATTAAAAGAACGGAAACATACAAATACCTGGGTACAATCTTCAACTGCTCCAACATCATAAGGGAAGAAATACAAACTAGAATCAACTCTGGAAATAAGATATACTATGGACTACAACATCTACTAAAATCAAAGGCGCTATCTCGTAACACCAAAATCACAATATACAAAACACTGATCAGACCAGTTGTGCTGTATGGCTCTGAAACCTGGAGTACAACGAAAGGAGATGAAGCCTTGTTACAAACCTTTGAGAACAAAATTTTAAGACGCATCTTTGGACCCATTAGGGATACACAAAGTGGAGAGTGGAAAAGAAGAAGTAACAAAGACATTTATGATCTTTTTAAGTCATCGCTAATCACTGGTATCATGAAGGCTAATAGACTACAATGGCTGGGGCATATAGAAAGAATGGAAGATAATAGGGAAACAAAACTCGCTTACACTCAGGAAATAAATGACCGTAGACCCCGAGGTAGACCAAGAAGACGGTGGAGAGATAATACATGCACAGACCTACAAGCACTTGGAATCAACGACTGGCAAGAGAAGGTCAACCAGAGAGACGAATGGAGACGGATTGTATTTGCAGCAAAGAACCTCAAAGGCTCGGAAAGCTGAAGAAGAAGATATATATTAGAGGGATATGACAAAGAGAGAGATTAGGGGGAGATATAGATTAGAGGGAGATGACAAAGAGAGATACATTTTAGATGGAGATGACAACGAGAGAGAGAGAGAGAGAGAGAGAGAGAGAGAGATTAGAGGGATGTAACAGAGAGAGAGAGAGAGAGAGAGAGAGAACGAACGAACGAACGAACGAACAGACTTTATTTTCAAAGGGTAACAAATTGGGCACGCAGGCCCGTCTTACATTCGGCCCTTCCAATCATTCATCTTTCTTTCATCAACAGTGCATAGGAAAAAAAACATTGTCACATGAATTTTGTAAACATAAACAATGCATATTACTATGTTATGAGACACACCCACCACCCACCCACACATCCCCCATTCACTCCAGCTTCCCCACCCAACCACACACACATACAATACATTCCCCCACCCATCCACCACATCCCTACACCTACACATCTCCCCACCCACACACACCTCTCACCCACCACACATCCCATCCACCCACACCCCAAGCACACATACATTCAATAACCCACACATCCCCCACCTACACACATCTCCCCACCCACTCACATATCCTCTACCCGTCCCATTTCCCACCAACAATCACTCACCCAATATCCTCCTCCACCCACACACCTCCAACCACCCAACCAAACACACATTCCTCAGCCACACACATGTCTCCCCGTCATCTCACATATTCCGCACCTACCCACACACAAATTCCGCACTCACCCACATAATCTCCCATCTCCCGCAGCCCACTCACAGATCCCGAGCCCGCACCTACAAACATCCCCCACCATCTCCTAACCTGCACACACTCACCCACCCACATATCCTCTACCCACCCACACATCCTCTACCCACCCATCCCCCAACCAAACATCCCTTAACCACACACCCTTACTCATATACAATCACCCACCCACACATCCTCTACCCAACAACACATCATCCACCCAACCTCACATCCTCCATCCACCCATTCCCCCAGCCACACATACCTTAACCACACACCCCTACCCATGTACACACACATCCCCACCCACGCACAATCTCCCCACCCATACAAACATCCCTCACACACATCCCCACCCACCAACACATTCCCCATTCAGAAACACACACCTCCCATCCACGCACACACTACCCATACATTCATCCCCTCACACATCCCTAGACACACGTACTTATCCCTCAACCACTAACACCCACACATCCCTTACCCACTCATCAACACATACATCTCCTATCTACCCACCCACACTCACACATCCCAACCACCCATCTAAGCACACATCCCCCACCCTCACACACATCCTTCACCCACCCACAAACCCAACCACACCTTCACCCACCCACACAAACATCATTTAACCACACCCAGCTCCCCTCCCACACAATACCACACCCACACACATCCCAAAGACACATCCCTCACCCACACACACATCTATCCACACATCTCCTACCCATCCACACATCCCCCAACTACAATCACCCTCACTACCCACACATACATCCTTCATTCAGCCACACACACCTCCACCCACACACACATCTCCAAATCCATCACCCACACCCATCATGCACCCCTCCCCCAACCCACACACCCCCCACACAGATTCACCCACACATCTCATAGAGAGAGAGAGAGATTTTAGACGGAGATGACAAAGAAAGAGAAATTAGAGGGAGAGAGGGATTAGAGGGGTGTAACAAAGAGAGAGATGTGAGAGGCAGAGAGATTAGAGTGAGTTGGTAAAGAAAGAGAGAAAATGTGATTAGAGGTAGAGAGATTAAACAGAGATAACAGTGAGAGAGCGAGTAGATGAAGAAAGATCAGATGGCGTTAATAAAGAAAGTGATTAGATGGAGACGGAATAGAGGGTGATAACAAAGAGAGTGAGAGACTGGAGTGAGATGTAAAACAGAGAGATTAGAGGGAGAGAGAAAGTAGAGGGAGATATCAAATATAGGGATATTAGAGGGAGAGAGAGATTAGAGGTATTGACAAAAAGAGAGGGAGATTAGAGGGTGATGACAAAAGAGAGATAGATATTTGAAGATGTTGACAGAGAGAGAGAGAGAGAGAGAGAGAGAGAGAGAGAGAGAGAGAGAGAGAGATTAGAGTGTATTGACAAAGAGAGAGAGAGAGAGAGAGAGAGAGAGAGAGAGAGAGAGAGATTAGAGGATGTTGACAAAGACACAGGGATTAAATGGAGAAAGATTAGATGTAGATAACAAGGAGATCGATTGGAGGGAGATAAAACAGAGTGAGAGAGATTACAGTCAGATAAAAGAGAGAATTGAACTTTGAACTGAACTTTATTTTTAAAGGGTTACAAATTGGGCACGCAGGCCCGTCTTACACTCTGCCCTTCTATCACTCTCTTTCATACATTATTTCATTCATACACCATTCAAGGCTAACAGAGAACAGCAACAATATAAAAGATATGCATTATAAAGGCATGGGCAAAATGCGAACATCAATACTACACGACTCAGTAATATTAGATAATAGTGTGACACTTGTTATTAGTTATGTGGAATATACTGGCCTACCAAGAGGGGACTGGCTGTTATACTACGGTTTTGTTGAGAGAGAGAGAGAGAGAGAGAGAGAGAGAGAGAGAGAGAGAGAGAGAGAGAGAGAGAGAGAGAGAGAGAGAGAGAGAGACCTTACAGCGAGTGTGTCAATTAAACATAATTTATAAGAGAATGCTTTTTGTATTTATTACAACGGATCAATAAAATAAGTGAGACGCAGAAAGAATGCAAAACGGGCGACAATCTGCAGGCTCCATTCTCAGCCCAGTTTTCATTGAACCATGTCGTTCCACGAGGGACCCACGAATGTGTGTGTGTGTGTGTGTGTGTGTGTGTGTGTGTGTGTGTGTGTGTACTATGCGTGTGTGTATTTGTGCGTGTGCGTGCGTATGTGTGTGCGCGCGAGTACGAATAAGTTAGATTCTCGGCAGCTGCTCTTTAAAGTTAATAGAAGAATAAAGAATATTATAATAGCAAAATACACATATCTGCAGAATAATAAGATTCCACACACAACCGAATACTACAGCAACTTGCAAATATGCAGAAATTGGCGGTCCAACTGATGTATCATACCTTGTATAGGTGTGGTAATTTTATGAACGCGTCCCTGGCACTAGAAATTTGTTCCAATTATTCCCTTGGGGTATACAGTCAGAGAAAAACGGGTATAGGAAGTAGAGGAGACAATAATGAACAGTTAAGATTGTTTCAATGATACGAACTGCCATGAATAAGGCTGATATATTACTGGGGATGGATACATAGTATGTCAATAGAAAAGGCGAGAATGAGACAAAGGAAACAAGTACATTCAATTATGTACACGCGGGATGGTTGAAGGGCGGACTGACCCTGCAGCTTTGTGTTCGATCTCACTTTAGGGAGCGTCGGTTCTTTGTGATTTTTCTGTCGTAATGAAGAGGTCCTTTGGGATTTATATGTCGTAATGGAGAGGTAATTTGTGATTTCTCTGTCGTAATGGAGAGGTTCTGTGTGATTTCTCTGTCGTTATGGAGAAGTTATTTGTGATTTCTCTGTCGAAATGGAGAGGTTTTTTGTGATTTCTCGACCGTAAAGGAGACACAGAAAGACATATATTTGTGCTTCATAGATTATACTAAGACATTTGATAAAGTAAAACATGATGAACTGATTACAATGTTGGAAGATATCAACATTGGTGGGAAAAATTTAAGAATAATAAAGAATCTTTCTTGGAACCAAGTAGCAACAATTAAAATGTCGAAATAAAGAGGGTAGTTACGAATAGATGAAGCTGGGAGTACGACATCGGGTGTGTCTTTTCACTGGATCTCTTCTCCCTATATAGCGAAGTAATAATGAGAGGGATCAAAGAGAAGCCTGAATACTAATCGGATGTTATGATATATATAAGATGACACATTATTGGTGGTTGATAATGCAACAGACCTACAACAATTGTTGGACATTGTAGTATCAGAGAGTGCAAGGAAAGGACTCGCTTTGAATAGCAAGAAAACAGTAACAATGGTAATATCAAAGAAAATGATGACACCAAAATGTGACATAGAAATAGAAGGGAACATTCTCAACCAAGTGGATAATTTTAGATACCTAGGGACATTTATAACATCAGATGGAAGATGTACAACAGAGATTAGGAGCAGAATAGGGCAAGCAAAAGCGACATTTCAGAAAATGAAGAGTATCTTATGCAATAAGTCGCTGTCAATGAATGTAAGAAAGAGAGTGCTGAAATGCTATATAGAACCAGTTTTGCTGTATGGCAGTGAATCTTGGAATGTAAATGAACACATTAGGAAGAACTTAGAAGCAACAGAGATGTGGTTCTTGAGACGAATGTTGCGAATTCCTTGGACTGCCAGAGTAAATAAAAAAAACAATTGCTTGAAAGAGGCTAATAAAACTAGAACATTGCATTCAACAGTAAGAAAGAGACAGCGTTCTTTGGTCATGTGATGAGAAGAGAGGCATTAAAGAACATCGTGACAACTGGAAAGATCGAGGGGAAGAGAGGCAGAGGCCGCCCAAGAGAAATGATACTGGATGGATTGAGACTGTGCCGTGGAGGAATATCAACGGCAGAGTTGATCCAGAACATCAAAGACCGAGATCTGTGGAGTGTCATGAACGCCTACGCCAGTCGGCATGCCACTTGATGATGATGATGATAAATACAGAGGTTCTTGTTTTTTTATGGTATGTAGTGGAATGTAGGAGTAAATATGTGTGGTGGTGGTGGTGGTGGTGGTGGTGGTGGTGGTGGTGGTGGTGGTGGGTGGTGGTGGTAGTAGTAGTAGTAGGATTAGCAGAAGTAGTAATAGCAGTAGTAGTAGCAATAGTAGTTGTAGTATAAGTAGTAGTAGTATTTGTAGTAGTTGAAGTAGTAGTAGTTGTAGTAGTACTTGTAGTAGTAGTTTTAGTAGTAGTTGTAGCAGCACTTTTAGTAGTAGTAGTAGTAGTAGTAGTAGTAGTAGTAGTAGTAGTAGTAGTAGTAGTAGTAGTAGTACTAGTAGTAGTAGTAGTAGGATGAGGAGGAGGAGGAGGAGGAGGAGATGTAGTACTTGTAGTAGTAGTAGTAGTTGTTGTAGTAGTAGTAGTAGTAGTAGTAGTAGCAGCAGCAGTAGTAGTAGTAGTAGTAGTAGTAGTAGTAGTAGTAGTAGTAGTAGTAGTAGTAGTAGTAGTAGTAGTAGTAGTAGTAGTAGTAGTAGTAGTAGTAGTAGTAGTAGTAGTAGTAGTAGTAGTAGATTTCAATGTTCATACTGTCTAGTATATCCTCTAGTACAGTGGTTCTCAACCGGGGGAGGGGTGGAGAGATATTAAGATTAGTTCAAGATCGAGTTAATACAGGAACCGATTACTTGATATTGTTTTTCCCCCCATACTTCACGGTTCTGTACTTCTCGCCCTTCTGAAATTCGTTTTATAACTTAAGAAGACCCGCAAATCACATATTATGCAGACGTATAGGCTTGTTCCAGTATGTGTTATTAAATTTAGCTTCCATGTTTACGTATACTGTGTGTGTGTGTTATTTTTTTTTTTTTTTTTTTATGAACGTGTGCATAGGTAAAAAAAAAAGGTTGAGAACTACTGCTCTAGTATATCCTTTAGTGTGTCCTCTAGTGTGTCCTCTAAGACTAGCCTTGCAGTCACTGGTTCAAACTCTTATGGAAGCGGATTGTTTCAATGACCGGGACTGCCACTCGACCCAGCCTCACATGAACATGACCGAGGCACCCACTCGACCCAGCCTCAAGTTAACAATCGAGTAGGAGTACTGGTCATGTTCATGTGAGGCTGGGTCGAGTGGGACTCCCAGTCATGTTCATGTTCACTTACATCTTGGTTAAACCCGCAATCCCGGCATCAGCTCACTGGATGTTTAAGAACGAGCGTTCTTATCCATTCTTCCATACTGACCTTATCTTAAATTTTTAAAAGTCTTAAAAGTCAAGAGGATCAACTTCATTGCACCGGGTTTTATCCCATATGGCTCAGTCTCTTTCAGCAGGGCGACCTGCCGAATTCGTCGCACAAAACACGAACTCCGTAACTCCAGCGACGACCCCCAGGAGTCTCGTGAACCGAAAGACGTGGCCCGGAATCGAACCCACAACCTTCGGAGAGCGAGTCAGACGGCTTGACCACTTCGCCACGGAGACTCCCGCGCTGACCTTCTCAATCCATATAACTCTGGTCACTCTACTGATTTCCGGCTTCCTACTTTAATATGTCCTATAATCTGTACTTCTTCTATCTCATCTCATCTTGTTCCTCTTGTACCTTGCGGTGTCGAGGTGAAGGATAAACAGCGGGAGAGTGCCCGTTTATGTGCTTCATATATCGAGACTCCCATGGACTATGTTATTCTCTCTGTCCATTGTAAACACGGTCGGCCTCTTCTTCGGATCCTTTTGGTCTGTACATCATTGCTTGTTGTGACATACTGTTAGTTGGTAGCCTAGTGATATGGCCAAATTGTTGTTTTCTGATGAAAACTAGCTCTGCAATAACCCCCACTTTAGACCTGATTTCCACACTTCTGATTTTCTCTCTTCTTGATACATTGAGTATTCTTCTCAGGAATCTCATTTCCGTAGTTGTAATTATTCTTTTCTATGCATTAGTAGCATAGAGTTGGTGGGAAGATTGTTTTGTAGAGTGCTTTTTAGTATCTATTGATAAGTGTTCTATATACTTCTGTAAACGCACATCAATATCCGTTTATTAATTTCCCTCCCTGATGAGGACGAATCTGGTTAACTTCACCACCCTACGCCATAGTTTTCATACGATATCGTCGAATTCTATCCATTTAATTCTGGTCACTATACTGTTTCCGGTTCAACTAAACTCCACGTATGTGCGGTCACGAAGTTGGAGCAGTCAAGTGTCCGCATCTAACTAACTATATTTGTCTTGTCTGAGCTTACATACCCCGATTCCTGTGTGCAGCTCTTTCATCGAGCACATCGCAGCACGAGGGGTATCAGATGTCAGACGTTGTCATGCGATCGCTGACATTTGGCTTTTTGTCAGGATTACTGCCTGCCAGCTGTTCCTTGTGAATGTGCGTGTGGCTGTTTGTAGAGTACAAGCTGTGAAACGAGAGATTTCTTCATTGCAACTGATTTGGACTTATTAAATACGCAACTGAATGAGATTTCACAAGAAGTACTTGTGAAGACCAAAAAAAAAAAAAAAACAGAAGTTAATAGCACGTCGGATTATAAATATCTCCATAATAGACAGGTAGTGATTGATTGTCGAAAAACGCATGTTACCAAGTCAATAAGACGCCGGTGTTTGGAGGGGACAAGTTCGAATCCCGTGTGAATATTGTTTTCGTTTTTATACATGTAATTTGAGAACTTTAGGGAGATATATTTACCCCGCAAACTCATAAATGATAGATGCTAAATTTGAAGACAGTGTTTGCAGCAGAAATGTGCCCACATAACATTAAGGAAATAGGTAAGACCGGCAGGAAAGAACAATATAACATTATGGGGATGATATAACAACATTACATGTTATGGATAATATAACAATATAACATAATATGTTTGATATAACAACATAACGTTATGTAGATTATATAGCAACATACAAATGTATGGATGATGACCATCATCATTATCCAGTGCCGTGCAGGCGGGTGCAGGCGATCATGCTTCTCCTCAAATTCCGATATCCGACGGCATGAATCTATTCATGTGTTGACTCCCTTCCGTGCCATGACACCAGACTGTCAAGAATTTGCTTCGTCTATCTCTCTTTCCACAAATATTTTCTGGTTGTCACAACATGTTCCAGTATTTTCTTCTCATAATGTTGCCAAAAATTGAAGACTGCATATTTCTGATGTTTGTGAAAAAATTGTCTAGCCTCCCTCAAAATGTCATGTGGGCTGTCCTGGGGATTTTCAGCATTTTTTTTTTTTATGAAACCACATATGGATGATAAAACAACACAAAATTGTATGGATAATATAGGCAATGGATGAATCACCCCCCCCCCCCCCCAAAAAAAAAAAAAAAACAAGAAGTAGATTGTGAGCTTCACTAAAACACATTACAAAATAAAACAAAATGGACGTTGGGGCTAAAGCCTTCGTCATTTTGTTTCTTGTAATCGTGTTCTAATAAAACTCACAATCCACTTCTCGTTTGTTGGTGATTCACTCATTGCCCTTTTAAGCTTTACTGCAGTTCCCCTTATTCTTGTTAATGCGGAAAATATAACAATATAACATACTATAGATGAAACTGTCCAACATCTTCTCTTCTGAGAGAGAGAGAGAGAGAGAGAGAGAGGGGGGGGGGGGGAGATGGAGAGAGAGAGACAGAGAGAGAGAGAGTGTGTGTGTGTGTTTGTGTGTGTGTGTGTGTGTGTGTCTGCGTATATGTGTGTCCTAGCGTTTATGTGTGTGTGTGTGTGTGTGTGTTTCAGTCTGCCTGCCTGTATAATAACATTGATGCACTGTTTATGCTTACAGCATTCATTTTACACATATTGGTGTTGTGACGTGGTGATGTGGTGACATGCTGGTGTTGTGACGTGGTGATGTGGTGACATGTTGATGTGGTGACATGTTTGTGTGGTGACATGTTGGTGTGATGACATGTTGGTGTGGTGATATGTTGGTGTGGTGACATGTTGCTGTGGTGACATATTCGTGTTGTCACGTGGTGATGTGGTGACATGTTGGTGTTGTGACATGTTGGTGTGATGACGTGGTGATGTGGTGACATGTTGGTGTGATGACGTGGTGATGTAGTGATGTGATGGTGTGGTGATATGTTGGTATGGTGACATGTTGGTGTGATGACGTGGTGATGTGGTGATGTGATGGTTTGGTGTTATTTTGGTATGGTGACATGTTGGTGTGGTGACGTGTTGGTGTGGTGACATGTTGGTGTGATGACGTGGTGATGTGGTGACATGTTGATATGGTGACATGTTGGTGTGATGACGTGGTGATGTGGTGATGTGATGGTTTGGTGTTATTTTGGTATGGTGACATGTTGGTGTGGTGATGTGTTGGTGTGGTGACATGTTGGTATGGTGACATGTTGGTGTGGTGACATGTTGATATGGTGACATGTTGGTGTGATGACGTGGTGATGTAGTGATGTGATGGTTAGGTGTTATTTTGGTATGGTGACATGTTGGTGTGGTGACGTGTTGGTGTGGTGACATGTTGGTGTGATGACGTGGTGATGTGGTGACATGTTGGTGTGGTGACATGTTGGTGTGGTGACATGTTGGTGTTGTGACGTGGTGATGTAGTGATGTGATGGTGTGGTGATATGTTGGTATGGTGACATGTTGGTGTGGTGACGTGGTGATGTGGTGACATGTTGGTGTGGTGATATGTTGGTGTTGTGACGTGGTGATGTGGTGACATGTTGGTGTGGTGACGTGGTGATGTGGTGACATGTTGGTGTGGTGACATGTTGGTGTGGTGACGTGGTGACGTTGTGACGTGTAGATTTTCTGGCATGGTGGCTCGATGGCGTGGTGACACGATGGTGTGGTGACGTCCTGGCGTGCTGACGTGTTGACGTAATGACGTGGTGGTGTGGTGATGTAGTGATATTATGACGTGGTTATGTGGTAACGTGGTGACGTGGTGGTGTTGTGGTGTAGTAACGTGGTGACGTGGTGGTGTGGTAACGTGGTGACATGGTGACGTGGTGGCATGGTGACGTGTTGACATGGTGACGCGGTGACATGGTGACGTGGTCACGTGTTGACGTGGTGACGTGTTGATGTGGTGACGTGGTTGTGTGGTAACGTGGTAACGTGGTGACGTGGTGGTGTTGTGGTGTAGTAACGTGGTGACGTGGTGGTGTGGTAACGTGGTGACATGGTGACGTGGTGGCATGGTGATGTGGTGACATTGTGACATGGTGACGCGGTGACATGGTGACGTGGTCATGTGTTGACGTGGTGACGTGGTTCTGTGGTGACGTGGTGACGTGGTGGTGTTGTGGTGTAGTAACGTGGTGATGTGGTGGTGTGGTAACGTGGTGACATGGTGACGTGGTGGCATGGTGACATGGTGACATGGTGACGCGGTGACATGGTGACGTGGTCACGTGGTCACGTGGTGACGTGGTGGTATAGTGATGTTGTGACATGGTGACGTGGTGATGTGGTGGTGTGTTGGCATGGTGACATGGTGACATGGTGACATGGTGACGCGGTGACATGGTGACGTGGTCATGTGTTGACGTGGTGACGTGGTGACGTGGTTCTGTGGTGACGTGGTAACGTGGTGACGTTGTGGTGTTGTGGTGTAGTAACGTGGTGATGTGGTGGTGTGGTAACGTGGTGACATGGTGACGTGGTGGCATGGTGACATGGTGACGCGGTGACATGGTGACGTGGTGACGTGGTGACGTGGTGGTATAGTGATGTTGTGACATGGTGACGTGGTGACGTGGTGATGTGGTGGTGTGTTGGCATGGTGACGTGGTGACGTGTTGGTGTGATGACGACGTGGTTGTGTGGTGACATGGTGACATGGTGACATGCTGACGTGGTGACGTCATGGCGTGGTGGTATGTTGACGTGGTGACGTGTCGGCCAAGAGCTCACCTGCCGTTATGGTGATCGTGGGCTCCAATCTGCATCGAAATAAACTTTTTAACATTGACATGGGTCTCAAGATCAACCGAACCTGGCATGGATTGCATGAAATATCCTAGGAAATAAAGGCGGCCCATGCAATACCGACCACTTGACCCACAGAGCGCTGACTGGGCTATAACAATATGGCGCTACCACCGTAAGTCCTGCGTAAGAACATCCTTGGCGTTGTTTTCTATTTTTTGTGTGAACGATATAATCCATGACAGTCAGATCTCAGTCAGATATGACTGAACTACCGTATGACAGTAGACGGTACTACCTGATTTCTGTTAGCGCTGATTGTTGGGCGGTGCTCACCAAACCCGACACCTCACATTGTTCCAACGGCTTCGGGCGGGGAGCGCTATTGGGAGGGTACAAGCTTTATCCTAGTGCGAGGAAATGCAACCTAAATATTAAATGTCATGGTAGGGCAGACCCGTCCCTAAGCCTTGGTCGGTAACTGGTCTAGGATCGAAGCTCCGACAAGCGGACAGTTAGAGAATCGCCTTGCTGATCCGGCAGCTTCTGTAGCTTGTCTTGTTCCAGATGTATTGGTGTTACCTTTCCTCTGGGATAAACTAGACAGGCAGAGAGTAGGATCATGGTGCATATAGCATGAATTCAGTCCCAGGTTTTGTGCTATGGAGAGGTATAACTTCATTTTACAAATTACCGTCAATAACGACAATTATTATTTTTATTATTATTATTATTATTATTATTATTATTATTATTATTATTATTATTATTATTTTCATGTTGCATGTTCTTTACAAAACGTTGCGATCACGTCAGGTTGATTAACTTGGCAAGTTTACGTGCAGTAGTTTGCCATTGCTTTCTGAACCAGATGTCAACGGTGAAATCCAACTGTCTGATACAAGTGTTGAACCCTTACCCCGTCGTCTGCTCACCGGGAGTTTAAGCGCACACTTATTAACATTACATGTAATCGAGAAACCATACATGGGCTATACAACCACGCAGCCCTTTTAGCATGGTGCATCACGCTTACCAAGAGTATGGTCGGGGTTCGATTACCATCTGTGCAAGATTTAGTTCCCAAATCTCCACACAGCTTATAAAATACCCGGACAATATTCAGGGTAAATGGCGAGGACATTAACCGGTCGCCTCAATCATTACGCCTAGAAAGCGTGTTCTAAACCCCAATGGCAGAAACTGATATAGAATTACTCTATTTACCTCCACGTGAAAGGTGTTATTTAAGTATACAATTATGTGGCATTCTGTACGCGTAACGCATGCACATGAAACAGTTGTAAAAAAACAAAAGTGCCTTGCTTCCAGGGCTTGTTTAGTATTACTAGGCGGCATCGAATGACATTCTATCCCGGAAATTACATGTGTAACATTTGATACATCCGCAAACGAGGGTACTTCCGGACATGATTTGAAAGAATAAGAGGGGAGAGAAAAAGAGAGAGAGAGAAGAGAGAAAGAGAGGGAGAGAGAGAGAGAGAGAGAGAGAGAGAGAGAGAGAGAGAGAGAGAGAGAGAGAGAGAGAGAGAGAGGGGAGGGGGGAAAATGCTTAGTAATTATTCCAGTTAATTTCTTCTTCTTCTTCTTCTTCTTCTTCTTCTTCTTCTTCTTCTTCTTCTTCTTCTTCTTCTTCTTCTTCTTCTTCTTTTTTTTTTTAATTACTACTACTAATACTACTACTGCCGGCTTCGTGGCTTAGAGGTTATGACTTTTCTCCGTAATCTCGTATACTCTCGTGGGTTAACGTGATGAGGGTAAGAATCAGCGGTGGTTCGAATCGCATCGATAACTTACGGGGTATGTAAAAGCAATGGCAAACTACTGAGCGTAATCTTGCCAAGAAATCAACATACAGCTGAAAGATGCTGGTGTTGACAGCAATTTCCTGTAAAGGATATGCAAAAAAAAAAAAAATACTACTACTACTACTACTACTACTACTACTACTACTACTACTACTACTACTACTACTACTACTACTACTACTATACTACTACTACTACTACTACCACTACTACTACTACTACTACTACTACAACTTGGAATGTTAATATGTTGTGCTCTTGGCAGACATTGTGTAATCGTAGCTGTTAGATGTTGTAGTCTGTGCATCGATATATTGTAGCAGTAACGTTTAGATATTGTAATTGTAATATTCATATGTTGTAGTTTTAACAGTCATTTGTTGTAAGTGTGATAGTAGTTTATTTTAATTGTAACAGTTGTATATTTTAGTTGTAACATTTACATGATATAGCAATAACAGCCATTTGTTTTAACTGTAACAGTTACGGGTTGTAAATGTAACAATTATATGTTGTAATTGTAACAGTCATATGTATTATTTATAGCATTTACAAGGTGTCGCAATAACAGACATGTTGTAATCTAACAGCCATATTTTGCAATTGTAACTGTAACAATGATATGTGTTGTTATAACATTTACATGATTTCGCAAACAGTCATAAAGTAGGCCATAATACGGTGTAGTTGTATCAGTTAAATGTTCCATTTGTAACAGTGTTAAGATGGAGTAACATGTATATGGTGCAGTCGTAACAATGATATGCTGTAGTCGTAACATTCATGTCTTAATCGTTAATGCATATCGTGTGGTCGAACAGTCATGTGGTGCACTCGTAAGTCAAATTTTGTAGTTGTTTCCTTAGTGAATCCATGGGTATGCTCAGGAAGATAGCTATAGGGTGGGTTAGAAGACAGTGGTTGCTTCCTTTGGAGCTGTCTCGGTTGGCAAAGATTAGTTTCATTTTCGTGCCAGGGCATACGGGTGTCTAAGGAAATGAGCGGGCTGACAGGCTTGCAGGTAAGGCTACTGTGGAAGGCTGACGAGCCGTGGAATAGGCTGATGTAGTAAATGCCACGAGAAGTAAGTCGTTAGCAAGAACCAAGTGATGACTGTGAATCTACCTCCATATTCAGACTGCTAGAACAGCAAGTTAAAAGAGTTGTGGCCAAATAAGAACACTATGCAAGAAGCCAAAAAAGATTAATAAACCAACAGAGAACTGGTGTCGTGAGCCGCTACACGCTGCGGGATTTACTGGGGAGGGGATCTGAGCACTTATGGACTGAATGGTTCGATGTGCAATGAGGATGATCTGTCGACTAACTAACTAACTAACTAACTAACTAACTAACTATCTTACTTATTTACTTACTTACTTACTTACTTACTTACTTACTTACTTACATACTTACTTACTTACTTACTTACTTACTTACATACTTACTTACTTACTTACTTACTAAATAAATAAATAAATAAATACATAATTAAGTAACTAACATATTAATTAACAACTAACTAACTAATTAAAACTAACCAATTAACTAACTAACTTGTAGTTGTAACATTCATATGGTGTTGACGTAACAGAGCGGCCTTTGGCAGACTACAAAAATGTGTAGAACAGAATGGAATCAGCTTGCAAACAAAGGTGAAGGTCTACATTCGTATTATCTACACTGCTATATGCTTGTGAATCCTGGACTGTTTACCTGCGACACGCTAGGAAATTAAACCACTTCCACACAGCTTGCCTTAGGAAGTTACTGAAGATTAAATGGCAAGACAAGATCCCAGACACTGAAGTCCTAGAAAGAGCGTCCATGCCCAGTATCCACACTATACTGATGAAGAATCAGCTTCCCTGGGCTGGTCACTTGACTCGCATGCCAGATCACATGCTCCCTAGATGAATTTTTTTAACGGTGAGCTGCGTTGTGGTAAACGCTCCCAAGGCGGCCAGAGGAAACGCTTTAACGACACTCTGAAGATCTCACTAAAAGGTTTTGGAATTCACCACGACACCTGGGAGACTGCAGCGAAAGAGCGAAATTCGTGGCGTGCATCATTACGTAAGGGTGTAGTCACTTGTGAAGCAAACAGGACTGCAGGAGCTGTGGATCAAGAAAGCTGGAAAAAAACACTACAGGAGATTCTCCTCCTGGAACATCAAGCATTCCTTGTCTACATTGTCAAACAACATTTCGAGCCAAAACAGGCCTTATCAGCCATCTTAGAACTCACGGCTCCAAACTTCCAACCCCACTGGATGAAATGAGTGGTCAACATCATTCTTGATGGACAAACACCAATATAATGTAGCCGGACCTTGCATATGGTGTAGTCGTAACAGTTGTGTGGTGAAGCTGTAACACTCATATTTTGTAGACATAACAGTGCTATGTTACAGTTACAATAGTCATGCTACAAATTTTTGGGAAAGACATTAGACATATAAAAAACATATATTAGAAACATCAAGCTGCATAAATGGACAGATAGAAAAACCAATGACCAAGTACTACAGGAGACAAATGAAAATCGTAAATTGATTAGAGAAATTAGACGTAGACAGTCAAAATGTTTTGGATATGTTATGAGAAAAAATGAATTGGAGAAATCGGTGACAACTGGCAAGATCGAAGAGAACAGACCAAGGGAAAGACCTAGAAGTAAATACCTGGATGGCTTGGCCACATGGCATGGACGAGACAGGAACACTGGGCTGATCTACGACTCTGGTGATCTAGTGAAATGGCGAGTCATGACCGCCCACGCTTTCCGGCATGGCACATGATTGACCGATCGATTGATTGATTGATTGATTGATTGATTGATTGATTGATTGATTGATTGATTGATTCATATGCTATAGTTGCGACAGTCATATGCTATAGATACAACTGTCATAAATTATGACTATTACTGCAGCTGTTCCAATTGTCCAAATGTGGCACAATTTCACACAAACAATAGACATATTCCACATTTGAAGTGTGCAAAATGTGATGGTTCTATCTTTATTACTCGCTGAGAAGAAATCTGTGGCGCAATACTTTCAGACCGACTCTCGTGTGTGAGATGTGATGTGTTGTGATGCGATGTGTTGTGATGCGATGGGCTGTGTTGTGTTGTTATGTTCTGTGATGTGTTGTGATGTAATGTGTTGTGATATGATGTGATATGATATGATGTGTTATGTTGTGATGTGTTGTGTTGTTTTGTATTGTGATGTGATGTTATTTGTTGTGATGTCAAATGATTTGGTGTGATATGATGTGTTGTGTTCTGTTGTGATGTAATGGGTTGTGATATGGTATGTTGTGATGTGATGTGATGTGCTGTAATGTGTCGTGATGTGATGTAATGTGATGTGTTGTGATGTGATGTGCTGTAATGCAATCTGGTGTGATGTGTTGTGATATGATGTGTTTTGATTCTATATGATGTGCTGTAATGCGATGTGATGTGGTGTAATTAGTTGTGATGTGATATGATGTTATGTGAGTGATGTGTTATGATGTGTTGTGTTGTGATCTAATGTGATTTTCTGTAATGCGATGTGATGTGATATGACGTGATACGAGTGATGTGATGTGATATGATGTGATGCGAGTGATGTGTTGTGTTGCCATGTGATGTGTAATGACTGAAGCTGATATAATATAAACCTTGTGTAATCCCTCCAGAAGCAGTTTCCCGCCACAAGTCTGAGATGTAATATTGTCATCACATTTTGTAGGCCTCAGAACCCGGAGCAGTGGGAGACCAATTTGTCCCTCACTTTAATAAACGATGAGCCCAGGCGTCGAGCCTCGGACGACCGAAGCTTGAAATCGGATAGTTAGTGCTAGAGAGACTATTCCTTGCAGTTTCTTCAAGCTGGAAAACGTACAGTTAGTGCTAAAGAGACCATGCCTTGTAGTTTATCCAAGCTGGAAAATGAATAGTTAGTGCTAAAGAGACCATTCCTTGTAGTTTCTCCAACCTTGAAAATGTATAGATAGTGCTAATGAGACTACTCCTTGCAGTTTCCCCAAGCTTGAAAACGTATAGTTATTGCTAGAGAGACTATTCCTTGTAATTTTCCCAAGATAAAAATAAGTATAGTTAGTGCAAGAAAAACTATTCCTTGTTATTTCTACAAGCTTGAAAACGTATAGTGATTGTTAAAGAGACTATTCCTTGTAATTTCTAAAGCCTGAAAACGCTGCGTTCTTTGCATTCAGGAAAGTAGTATAATCGGACCCAGTAACGTGGGTGAATAACTACGCACGGGTTCTGAGATTCTGATGATGATGATTATTATTCAGGGGAACTATCCAGGGCGGTCGATCTTCATTATTCGGCTTCACCTGGTCTAAGCGTTAAATTAGCAGTAACACTTGGCAAGATCGAAATCAGATTTGGCGGTTGAAGGAAAGGACAATAAAAGAACGCACTTGGGAACATACAAATTCACAACGCATTTGGGTGTGTTACTGTAGGTTGTGTTACGAGAATTGCAAGGGTGTTTTCGTTAAATGTGTTTTATTGCGAGAAGAGGCCTGAGCTTCGTATGTAGTTATTGTCGGGCTAGAGAGGGGAAAGAAGAGAATCAGAGCAATAGACAGAGAGCAGAAGTAACTAGGAAGAAAGGAAGGAAGGAAGGAAGGAAGGAAGGAAGGAAGGAAGGAAGGAAGGAAGGAAGCCAGGCAGGCAGGCAGGCAGGCAGAAAGAAAGAAAGAAAGAAAGAAAGAAAGAAAGAAAGAAAGAAAAGAAAGAAAGAAAGAAAGAAAGAAAGAAAGAAAGAAAGAAAGAAAAAGAAAGAAAGAAAGCGAACAAACTTTATTTTTAAAGGGTTTAAAATTGGGCACGCAGGCCCGTGTGACATTCTGCCCTTCTCATCTCTCTGCTCTCATAAATTATTTCATTCATACATCACTTTTGAGACTAATCTTAGACAGCAACGACAATAACAGAACCAATATCTGCATTATTAACGCATGAAAAATGTGTAATAATCAATAATACACGATTCACAAAAATTAATTTTTAACATCATCATCATCATCATCATCATCATCATCATCATCATCAAGTACCATTTCTCTTGGTCTGCATCTGCCTCTCTTCTCCTCGATCTTTCCAGTTGTCACGATGTTCTCCAATGCCTCTCTTCTCATCACATGACCAAAGAAAGCTGTTTGTCTCTTACTTATTGTTGTATATAGTGTTCTAGTTTCATTAGCCTGTTTCAGGCAGTCGTCGTTAGTTACTCTGGCAGTCCAAGGAATTCGCAACATTCGTCTTATGAACCACATCTCTGTTGCTTCTAAGTTCTTCCTAATTTGTTCATTTACATTCCAAGATTCACAGCCATACAGCAATACAGTTTCTATATTGCACCTTAGCACTCTCTTACACTCAATTTTTGACATGGCAATTATAATTAGCGAAGGTTGGTGTATCGTTCTACAGTTAGGAGAATATATATTATACTAGCTGTCTGGATAATAATAATAATAATAATAATAATAATAATAATAATAATAATAATAATAATAATAATAATAATAATAATAATAATAATAATAATAATAAAGAAGTAAGTATTCTGTGCTGAGATGGTGTTTAAATATCGTATGATTGTATATACTGATTGAGGGTGTCTTTGTTGTTTTGGAAGAATGTTCCACAGTTAGAGCTGCCGTGTGCGCACAGTCTGGCAAATATATATATGCTTGTCTTTTTTCTGTGTCCTCAGGATTTAAAATACATTGCTCTCTTATTTTATACCATGTTTAGTGGACCATTTCACAACCGGGTCAATATTCCGCTTCCCGTTTTTATTTTCCAAGATATTTCGGATACTTATTTTAGGCTGGGTCTGCCATGGAACCTAAGCAATTTTTTTTTTTTTTTTTTTTTTTTTTGGGGGGGGGGGGGGGGGGGGTGTTAGAATTCGCCTCGATGAGGACCCGAATTAATTACCACTGAGTCGTTATGCGAGAAGGCAACGCTACACAATGTTGTATGAGGCCTGTACAATTGCTAGACGGTCGTAGTTTAGTCTAGCCACTCCTTACTTTATAGTACTTACTCCTTATCGTCGAATATCCTTTTAACTGGAAGACATAAAAAAGTGGCTTTTGACATGGTTACACGGTGTATAGACAGGCATACCAAGTTTCTAGTCATTTGATATTTCAAAATTTTGCAATAAAACTTAAGGAGAGGACTGAATTTTAATATATCGCCGTATTTTATGACCCTCGCTCTCAAGGTATTTTTTTTTTTTCCGCGTTTCCATCCTGTTTCAGGATATTGCGGTCAACACCAGCATCTTTCAGCTGTATGTTGATTCCTAGGCTAGATTACGCTCATCAGCACGCCACGACTTTCTGAGCGACCGGCTCCATACTCTCATAAGTCACTTTTGCGATTCGAACCACTGCTAATTCTCGTCGCGTCACGTGACGAGAGTATTCGGGGTTAGCGGAGAAAGCTGCTAACCCCTCGGCCACGAAGCCGGTCTCTCAAGGTATGAGTTCATATTTTGTTTTTTCTGTGAGTCACATCTTCTCTCTCTCTCTCTCTCTCTCTCTCTCTCTCTCTCTCTCTCTCTCTCTCTCTCTCTCTCTCTCTCTCTCTCTCTCTCTCTCTCTCTCTCTCTCTCTCTCTCTCTCAACAGTTCAGTTTCGTATATTTCATGCCTCTTTATCTGTTATTTTTCTCTTAGTTTTTTTCTGACTCCCTCCCTATCTCACTCGCTCTCTTGTACTATCTCACTCACTCATTCACTCACTCATTCACTCATTCAAGCCCCTGCTATCTCTCTAACTCTATCTCTCCTTGCACTGTCTCACTATCTCATATCTCAGGCTGCAATACAGAAGCGAACTTTAACAATAAATAAATGCAAGACTCAGCGAGAACTAACAACTGCCTCTCTTACAGCCTAAGTCTTCCCTTGCCTTCCAATATTTTTTCTCTCGTTTCTTTCTTTATTATTCCTTTCTTCATTGTTCCTTTCTTCCTAATCGCTATCGTGGACGGACAGGGGACAAACTCTTAAGCTCCAAGCCCTATTCTAGTGCGAGAAATTGCAACCTTAAGTCTAAATAGCATGGTGTTTTTTTTTTTCCTAAAGACTAAATGTCAGGACAGACCAGGCCGTAACTCTTAATTGTCAACTTGTCTAGGATTAAAGCTCAGATGGAAGGACAGATAGAGTATTGCCTTGCTGCAGTTTGTCGTGTTTCCAGGCGTATTGGTGGATGGGGGGTACGGGGTGTCAGGCATTGGTAGCACCTTTGGTAAGGATGGCTCTCATGTCCTTTCAGGACCCATCCCCCACTGGTCCAAGTCTGACACCCAGCTCTTGCCTGTGGCTCCTAGTAGCTGTCAGCATGCGACAGCGGCCACCCCCCGGGCAACAGCTGTGAGAGGCTGGCTAAACCAGGCATGGGTATCCGATTTGGTGTCAAACCAAGAGGTAAACTAGGGTATGCCTACCCAGCATGTGAAGACAGGATTCGGCAGACTGCGCGGAAGAAATCATTCCTGATTCAACGGGCAAGACGGCGTTTACCTGCAAAGCGTTGTGGAACGTAATGAGCACGGCAAGGCACTAGAGCGCCCTGGTCATCCACTGCACCTGTATTCGTCTCCAATCGTCTCGACTTGTCTTGCCACTGGACTCAGATGGACTCAGGCGAGAGAGTGAGGTCGACGAATTGCGCAACTCTTCCTCACTTTAATCCAAGTCATCGCGCAAGTCATTCTTCATCCAACGTCACATATCACCTTCAAGCCCTGTGGCGATGGGTGAGCGGCAAAGCGGCAGGCGTGGGTACGCTGGCAGCCGTAGTCGCAGACCTGCACACAGGCGGCTCAGGCCATATGGTCGTCTTCTACTGACCGGAGCAGCAGTGGGATTTGGCAGCCCCCTGAGCAACTGAGCAGCCCTCTATAGGAACACACTGCTCACCTCCATAGCATGAGGAAGGGGCTAGAAAAAGTGCCCTAAACATTGTCTGCTTCATCACTACCTAACCAGCTAGCCGCGGTTGGTGGGTACCCTTAACTGCGGTCGACATACAAAGAAAGATAAAACAAGCAAAGCTAAAAGAGTAAACCATATTCCCTTAACAATTGGAACTTGGAATGTACGCACCCTACTTGACAGAGACGGCGCGTCGGGTCCAGAGAGACGAACAGCACTGATTGGGAGAGAGCTGGGCAGGTACAACATCGACATTGCAGCCTTGAGCGAGACACGACTTGCAGAAGAAGGCCAAATATGTGAAATTGGTGCCGGCTACACATTTTTCTGGAGTGGAAGGAAAAGCGAGGAAAGACGCCAATCCGGTGTGGGATTTGCCATTAAGTCGGCCCTGGTCGGCAAATTAGCTGGATTTCCAAAGGCTATAAACGACAGGCTCATGACCATGAAGTTGCCTCTGCTGAATGGAAGGAAGCACGCAACCATTGTGAGTGTCTACGCACCAACTATGACCAACGAAGATGATGTCAAGAACAAGTTCTATGAGGACCTGCACAGTGTATTAACATCTGTTCCCAAAGGAGACAAACTTATACTCCTTGGGGATTTCAATGCCAGAGTAGGCACGGACACCACCTCTTGGAGTGGCATTATTGGAAAGCATGGAGTCGGAAATTGTAACAGCAATGGACTCCGCCTCCTTCAGATATGTGCCGAACATGATCTCGTGATTACGAACACAATTTTCCGTCTCCCCAGTGAGTGACAAGACAAGACGTTCGAGTGACAAAATCCATGTGTGGTGCCGAATGTTGGACAGACCATCGTCTCATTGTCTCGAAAATGAACATCCACATCAGGCCACCACGGCGTCCTCAAGGGGCGAAAATGCAAACAAAGCTAAATGTCACCCGCCTAAACAGCAAGAAAATGCAGCAGTCGTTTGAAAATATGCTGGAAGACCGCCTCAAACCCAATGCTGAAGCTAAACAAGATACAGAAACAGAATGGAGAGCCCTAAAGGACACAATTTACAACACTGCTATGGAAATCCTGGGTCCAGCCCCCCGAAAGCATAAAGACTGGTTTGATGAAAATTCCGAAGACATCAACCAATTGCTGGCCGAGAAACATCTTCTCCTCAAGGCACATTTGAATGACCCAAAGTCAACATCAAAAAAAGATGCTTTCAAGAACATTCAGAGAGTAGTGCAGCAGAAACTTCGGCACATGCGGGACTCCTGGCTGAGCAGCAAAGCTGATGAAATTCAGGGCTTTGCTGACAGACATGATATGAAAAACTTCTACGACTCACTGAAAGCAGTCTATGGTCCTTCATCACCAGGCATAGTTCCCCTCCTCAGTGCAGACGGGGGAACATTGGTCACCGATAAGAAAGAAATCCTCCAACGCTGGACAGAGCATTTCAGCAAAATCTTAAATGCAACTTCCTTCTTCGATGATGAAACCATCAACTGCCTTCCTCAAGTTCCCACCAATGAGACTCTTGATGACCTGCCAACCATAGTGGAAATAAACAAAGCCATCCAGCAACTCTCCAGCGGCAAGGCACCTGGTCCTGACTCCATCCCAGCAGAGATATACAAGGCAGGTGGGCCGGTCCTAACAAAGCAGCTTCACCAAGTCTTCACAAACATATGGATGAACGAGACCATGCCACAAGATTTTAAGGACGCGTCAATAGTCCACCTTTACAAACGTAAAGGAAACCGCCAATCCTGTGACAACCACCGAGGCATCTCCTTGCTTTCAATTGCAGGGAAGATACTCGCCAGAATTCTTCTCAATCGCCTCACAGCCCATCTCGATCAAGGTCTTCTTCCTGAGAGTCAATGTGGCTTCAGAAAAGAACGTGGAACTGTTGACATGATTTTCGCTGCAAGGCAGCTGCAAGAGAAATGTCAGGAACAGAACTGCGAAATGTTCTCCACTTTCATTGACCTTACCAAGGCTTTTGACACAGTCAGCAGAGAAGGGCTGTGGAAGATTGTGGCAAAATATGGCTGTCCACGAAAGTTTGTCCAAATAGTGCGGCTATTTCATGACGGCATGCAGGCAAGAGTACAGGAAAATGGTGAACTGTCTGAACCCTTTCCTGTAACCAATGGAGTGAAGCAAGGATGTGTCCTGGCACCAACACTGTTCAGCCTCATGTTTTCAGCCATGTTGATGAATGCCTTCGAGAACGACGACATTGGAATAGACATCAACTACCGTATGGATGGAAAGTTATTCAATCTCAGAAGGCTGAAAGCTAAAACCAAAATTGACAGCGGCACCGTCAGAGAGCTCCTGTTTGCTGATGATTGCGCTCTATACGCCAACTCAGAGGCGGACATGCAACATAATGTTTCAGCTTTCTCACATGCCTGTGCCAACTTTGGGCTCAATATCAACTTGGAGAAGACTGTAGTTATGTACCAGCCAGCTCCAGGGAATAATCACACTGTGCCGAATATCAAAGTGAATAATCATAGACTAAGTGTTGTGGACAAATTCACCTATCTTGGCAGCACTGTGTCACAAGCTGCCACAATCGATGACGAAGTGAATGCAAGAATCTCCAAGGCCAGTGCGGCCTTTGGCAGACTGTACAAGAATGTATGGGACAGAACTGGAATAAGCCTGCAAACAAAGCTAAAAGTCTACAAAGCAGTTGTATTATCCGCACTGCTATATGCTTGTGAAACCTGGACTGTTTATCAGCGACACGCTAGGAAATTAAACCACTTCCACACAGTCTGCCTAAAGAAGCTACTGAAGATTAAATGGCAAGACAAGATTCCAGACACTGAAGTCCTAGAAAGAGCATCCATGCCCAGTATCCACACTCTACTGATGAAGAATCAGATTCGCTGGGCTGGTCACCTGACCCGCATGCCAGATCACAGGCTCCCTAAACGAATTTTCTACAGCGAACTGCGTTGTGGTAAACGCTCCCAAGGTGGCCAGAGGAAACGTTTTAAAGACACACTGAAAATTTCACTGAATGCTTTTGGAATTCATCATGACACCTGGGAGGCTGCAGCCAGAGACCGAAATTCGTGGTGTGCATCATTGCGCAAAGGTGCAGTCATATGTGAGGCAACCAGGACTGCAAGAGCTGTGAAGAAAAGGCAGGACAGAAAAACCACTGCAGGAAATCCTCCTCCAGAGACGTCAAGCATTCTTTGCCCACATTGTCAAAGAACATTTCGAGCCAAAATAGGCCTTATCAGCCATCTTAGAACCCACGGCTCCACACCTTCAACCCCACTGGATGAAATGAATGGTCATCATCATTCTTGATGGACAAACAACAACATTGGTGTTACCTTTCCTCTGGAGTAAACTAGGCATGCCTAGGGATTCATCATGCTACATTGACAACTCATGGTCTCTAAATTCAGCCCATGTGTTGTGCTATGGAGAGGTCACAATCGCTACTACCATGGGTTGTAGTTATTATGCCTATTTTTGAAGCACAATGTAACACACTATCGTCTGTCAAGACGGCAAGGTGCCGGTAGTAGGAGTATACTAGACGAGTCGAGAGAGGAATCAAGCTGCATGGGTAATGCGTGGTCTCTAAATTCAGCCCAGGTTTTGCTTTAGGGAGAGGTATAACTTCATTTTACAAACCAGCATCAGTCTAGACGGCAGTGTGCCAGTCGTTTCAATATCGCCATGAAGTAGGTCATTTTACAGAGTGTGGATCTCATCGCCGTCCTCCAGAAAACTTTGGACCTTTCACTAATTCCCTAACCTCATACTTTTCATGCCCAGGATGTCTTGATTATTCAGCTCCCACTATAGTATTGATCGACTCTTGCCTCTTCCCCGTGAATCATGCCTTGCATTATCCTTCTTCTCAACTCACTGCATTTAATATGGCCAAAGTGTTTCAGAAAAAGAATCTCAAGAAAAGTATAAAAAGAGCCAAAGTATTTCAGAACAGGTGTTTCAAGAAAAACATATAAACCGCCAAGGTATTTCATAAAAGGTGTTTCAAGGAAAGTATGGAAAGCGTCAAAGTATTTCAGAAAAGGTGTTTCAAGAAAAGTATGGAAAGCGCCAAAGTATTTCAGAAAAGGTGTTTCAAGGAAAGTATAGAAAGCGCCAAAGTATTTCAGAAAATGTGTTTCAAGGAAAGTATAGAACGAGCCAAAGTATTTCAGAAAGGGTGTTATAAGAAAAGTACAGAAAGAGGCAAACTTTAGAAAAGGTGTTTCAGGGAAAGGAAAGATACTCAATTTACCCGCCTAGATGCGTTGTGGGTATATGATGAAAGGCCTATATTTGTATAGATCAATCGGCACTCGAGTGGTGATGAGGTCATTATCGCATCGATTATCTTAAGTGCCCCAAATATTACGTGTATAGGTCACACCGAGAATATTTGCTCCAAGGGTTCTGGTAATGTTAGGCATAGTGTTCGCGCGGCAAGACTTCCACGTCGCTGAAGGTACAACAGAGCTCTAACTTTGACATTCTCTTACTGCCCCAGATACTTCGAGGATAGGTGACACCGAGTATATTTGTTCCAAGCTGTTTGGCAATATTAGGATTCAACGTTGACATATCATTCAGAAAGCAATGGCAAACTAAAAGTTAATTGCATATCCTTTACAGGACGTAGCAGTCAACTGCAGCATTTTCTTTTTGTTGTTCATGATTCCTGGGCAAGTTTACGTTCAGTAGTTTGCCATTGTTTCTGAACGACCGGCACCAATTCCATTTAATTAAAAAAAAAACATGAGACGGTCTGCTGCCAAATCTCCCACAGCTGTGTTTTGAACGCGTTATGTGGGATGACAAACTGCGTCTGTAATCCCTTAGCCACGGAGCACGCAATGGCAAACTACTGAACATAAAATTGTGTGACAAAATCAACCTAGGAGTGGGATTGTTCGCAACGTCCTGCAAAGGACATGTTAGTTAGTTAGTTAGTCACGGTTCCAACTTCACAGCAACGGGTCGTCCCCATTATGCTCCGTTCCTGTGCCAGTGAATATCACATAAAACGCTCCCATCTGCCCAATGTGAAAAGTGGAAAAGACCGGAGTCTAGACAAACAACAGCCTGCACAGATACACTGTGCATGATGCCGCAGCCAGAATGTCAACACAATAGTCCCCCACGAAACATCCAGTTTATCTCTGATGGAATCGGCAGTCATTTTTCCATCTGGATGTTTCCTAGATGTTCACCCACACAGTCCACGAAAATACAGTTTATCGTCAATGGTAGTGGCAGTCAACCAGAAGCCCAGCAGCCACGCATTTCTGCATAAGGCAAAAACTGGTCAACTCTGGGACATAGCCAGCTGCCATCGCTCCGAACATGCAGTCACGTTCCAAAAAACCTCGGACAGATTCAAAAGCATTTCACACGAAACTCACAGCTCACAGTGTCGCGCCACGAACTCACTCAGTAGCAGGGCGACGGAACCATAGCCTCCTTAGTCGCCTCTTACGACATGCGTGGTAGGCTACAGTGTTCCTATTCTTTGCTTATCTTATGGGCCCCGGCAACACACAGGACATGTGTTAATTCGTATGGCAACCTCTGCCACCCACTTTCACTTAATAAATGTGATACTATTTTTTTTTTTTACACCGGTGAGGCTCTACCTGCCATGGGAATAACTTTAGCTACATACTGTTTTAGCGTTCTCTCGCTTTGAGCTCAAGCGTAGTGCATTCATGTGCTGCTATTGTATGTGCACAGGACTGATTTTTGTCGTATGGATTAGCTTTCCTTATGACTAGTGTCACTTATTACCAGGCGTACCTACTCCGACTTCCAGGGTTGTCCATGGGACATAATTTACATTGCGTGGTAATTTATGCATGTCCCATCGCATCCCGTCCCATGTGACTTACCCATGGGATTCCCATGGGAATAACATTCCCATGGCCAAGCCTGGCAGGCTTGCCCATGGGACATGTTTTTCTGTCCCATCCAATGGTAATTTATGCCTGTCCCATCTCGTGCCATCCCATCCCTACACTATTCAGAAAATCCCCCTTTTTCCCCATGGGATTCCCATGGCCAAGCCTGCCCGACTTCTGAGGTACTTGTAATTTACGTCCCAAATTTAATGGCGAGAAGTCAACATTTTAGTCCAACTGACAGGTGTAGGTTTGAACCTGACCTCGGCATCAGTACAGATTGGATAATCACCGATTCTGTGACTTTCAATGGGCCTTTAAGTTAGATAACCCGTGGTGTTGTTACGATTAACATTTATCACTATTTTAATTATTAATTCCCTTGATTCCACCATGGTAAAGTGGATACACAGTTTGTGGTGCCGTGCGAAGGTCGGGGCTTCGTTCGTTGAATCTGTCATTCTGTGACAGCTAGAAAAGAAGAGCTTTAGAGAGAGGAGGGAGGGAGGAGGGAGAAGGGAAAGAAGAGGATGATGAGGGAAACGATATAAATAGTGTGAAGCCTAAAAGTTCGTTCCTCAGTCGAACTCTGCCTACAACGCACTATCTTTGATAATAAGGAAAGATGAAGAGAGAAAGAGAGAAAGAGGGAAGGAGAAAGAGGATGAGAGTAAGGGATAGGAAAGATTTAGGTTCGTGTCTCCGCATGAGAACAATAGTTAATTACTATTGCACCATCAATGTCTCGTGGTGTACGTTATCAGGTTATAGAAGAGATGTACAGCCTCACAAGGTCTCTAAGCTACTCTACTTATATTACTTCAGACTGACAAGTCGAAATAAAAGACAACTCAATCATATATTTATTTCCTTCTGAACAATAACAGAGTGACAATCTACAACATAATCGCATAGAGTAATTAGTACATGCATTGCAGACACATAATGCATATTGAACTGTAATAATACGATGCTGCATTGCCTCACAAGAGAGAGAGAGAGAGAGATAGTGTAACAGCCTATGCAACTGGATGTTAGGGGAATGCCACTTATGATCACCTATTAACCGCGTGAAGTAAAAGACTAAAGCTAGGAATTACACCGGTCTTTGTTTCGTAACTATCTTTCCGTAGGCTTATTAGTGGTCCATATATTCAGCCCAAATACCCATTGATCCATAGATTGATCCATCAATCCATATACCCAGGGATTATTTTGTTCAGATGAATATCTGTTTAGTCAAGTATGCCCGGTATGCTTGGGCAACTCCATTTTACCCAGGCAATGCCTGAAACATTATAAAACAATACCCGTGAGTTTTATGTGAGAATAAACATTAGTCTTTCACTACCTACAAAGTCCTTAACATCTATCGCTTCTTTATCTATACTAGTATTAGTATATCTTAGCCATAACATAAATTAAGAACCTTATTGTGAACACATATGTTTAACTAATATTATTATCGCCTATTTCCCGACGCGCCGCCTACAGCCAACATTAAGTATTTAACCATTTACCCGAAGATTTGAACTCGTTGCCTGTACCACGCCAGGCCAACTCAACTACACAACAGCAGAAGCGAGACCTCCTTTCACCTATGTCCAGCGAACAAAAGACAACATTCCTTCCTGTGCCCGCCCCGTCTCTGGCCAACGATCTCACCTGCCCCTATTGTCTGGTTGACCTAGTGATCGCGAGTGCCTTGCTATCTACTTCTGCCGTCTGCTGTGTTTGGTCGCTGTGTTTATATTCTTGCAATACTGCCATCTCTTCGTATTTACATGCAGTTGCACTCGCCTAGTTCTCATTAATCTTGTAGGCTAATTGCTCAGTTTACATGAACATATATAGTTTATCTACACTCTGCTTATCTAACCGATTAATATGACTCCCATCACTCTATTTCGGCCATTTAAATATAAGTCATATGCAGGACGTCGCATTCAGTCCTGATCCTTTGTCGACTGCTCATAATTATTTGGTAAGCTTACCTATGGTAGTTTGCTATAGCGTTCTAAACTAAGATACCTGATTATAATATACAATTAAACTAATTAGGTCTAAGTCTTATGTCAACTTACATTCTTCTTCTGCCGTCCCGTTGTCCTTCTGGGTTTCATATTTGAAATACGATTGCTCTCTTCAACCTCTCGTTTGTCGTGAATCCCACTTGACCTTTCCAATCATGTTTGCCATTAGTCTCCTGTGTGATTCCGATTGATCTTAGTCTCCTGTGTGATTCCGATCGCAGTGTCTCCCGTGTGATTCCGATCGCAGTCTGGCTAGTGGTTGTCCTATCTGACGTTAGCCATCATCTGCAACTACTGAGTGCTCTTCTTTAGCCAACAGTCCTTCTCAAATGGCTTGCACGCCATTTTGTGATCCTCGGAATTTGCGTTCCACTCCATCAGATTTATCTATCTGGAATAAATGGTTCACAGATCCTTGACCAACCTGCGTTTCTTCGGCAGTCTAGACGAAACTGTGATATGTGCATCTTTTCCGTCTTTACTACTGCCTCTCCATCTTCTTGGACACTAAACAGCCTGGTATATGGACATCACCATTGCTGAAGTTCCCAACTCGCCCAGCCCCCGGCCCTGTTGCTACCGCACTCTTGCTAGTTCCACACTCTCTAAACTGACTGGATCCAACGTATATATCACCTCTTGAGTTGGCGCCTTTCTTGAATCACGTGACCATGCTTCTCTCACCTCGTTACGGTCATCCAATCAGTACCTCGCGTACCCTGCTTAATTTGCATCTTATTATTAATCTAACTCCCTTCACCCCGCTACGACCTTGTTTTTGAGTTCATAGTCCTTGTTTGAGTTCATGCTCCTTGAAGTAGATTTCTCAACTCAAGCACGTTCCCACTGCCATAAATCTACCAGCCTACGGTACCTATTTTGGTCTCTAGACAGCCTTCGTTTATTTCCGATCTCGTATGCACCTATAAACTATGTGGCCTGTGTTGTTTTCTGACAGCTCGAACCTAAAGTATACATTACATCTGGCATTCCCCGACCCTGAGAAAGCTACAGAACAACGAAAGTTGAGGTAGAGTTTTAGGAAACCGAAACAATTCGGGTTCAGAGCTTGACCTTTCAAGCTGTTTAAAAATATCTTGGCCGATGAACTTAGATACTTCCAAATTCCACGACTGGTTTTGGCGACATCACTATCTAGTGCCTTATTATCCCATATTGTGACGCATCAGGCGTTCACAATTCAATTCATAGTCGCGTTCACCTAACCCGATACCCCACTATTATGTCAACGGCTTCAGGCGGATGAGCGCAGTTTGGAAGCCTTATCCTGGTGAGAGTAAATGCAACCTAAAGAGAGAAACGACAGCATGCGCTGCTCATAAACTTATTCATTGAGAAGGCCATGTCGTGGTTTCTCCTTACCTTCCAGTCCACCTTGTTGACAACTTCTCCTTCAAGACAGGGGAGTATGGAGCGCTGCTCGACCGTAAACTTGCCACTTATTCCACTTTTTCGGGTGGATATTCCGTTCGTCAACTACAGTTGCCACAATCGTATCCATTGCCCGTCCGTTGCCATTAAGAGGTGGATTTTGAGTGTTTTAATTGATCTGAGGCAATGATGGTGGAAGATGTTGTCAGACAGATCTGCAGTCTTGCCAGTGTCGATTCCGGCAAGGAATGGGTGCCTGTACCTCCCGAACTAAACTTTACCTTCATCTGCATTGTCACGCTTGACAGACGGTGTTGAGAGCAGGATCCTGCTGCTGTTAATGCAGAGTTCAACGCGCTCATCTGTGAACAATCACATGATTCCAATATTCTAATCTATACAAATGGATCTGCTTTACAGCAGCAGATAAGTGCGTGGGTATTCACGGCACGTTCAGCTGGCCGAACCATTTAAGAAGCCAGTGGTGTCCACTCTATGAACACGAGCAATGAATGAACCACCAAACTATGACTACGAGCAGCACGACGTTGGAGGTGATGGCAGTAGCACGAGAATCATATATCTATACCAGCATTTGTGTACTAAGTGATCCATGAGCACGATCCGAAAGGTCGAGGCGGGTTCTGTACGTAGACAGTGGACTGGATCGCCGCTGAGATCTGTTGTCCCTAGGGTCACCTTCATCTTCGTTCGGGGACATGCGGGAGTGGAGGGAAATGAACGAGCTGATAAACTGCCTGGCTCTGCATCCTCTGTGGATGGTCAGCCCATGGATCGTGCCGATATTATCAACGCCCTTAGAGAGATGTCGAGAGCAGAGAGCTTTGACGTCAGTGAATCCAAATTGTTGCCCAGAATGAGAGACTTGGGAGTAAGAACTGGCCAGACACGAAGACACATGGAAGAACGAGAGGTCACGTCACCAACACAGAACTGGCAATATCAGCCGTTTGACGCTCGTGCATATGTTAGGGGGAGGGTCTGTGCACCAGTGGACTTGTCCGGCGTGCAAGGGCAGTACCCCAATACATAATAGGTGGAATTTTCATACTTGTCATGACATACAGGACAGTAGAGTCGGTGACAAAGCAATATCTGAAGCCCGCGGAGAAAATTTACCCAACCTATGCTTAGTTTCAGGCAGTCCCGCTGTGTTGTCAAGACATGGCCTAGCTGCTTCCTAACATGTCTCTTCTAAGTTCTTGAACAAGTAGCAAGTGTATGGGCTTAGAGGGGTGAAGAAGGGTCCTGCAACATAGCCCCGTGTTGATATAGCAATGATACCTAGTCGAGGGAGAAGCCTCTACATTAACCACACTCCCATGTTGATGGTGCAATGATACCAAGTCGTGGGAGAAGCCTCTACATTAACCACACTCCCATGTTAATGGTGCAATGATACCAAGTCGAGGGAGAAGCCTCTACATTAACCACACTCCCATGTTAATGGTGCAATGATACCAAGTCGAGGGACAAGCCTCTACATTAACCACACTCCCATGTTGATGGTGCAATGATACCAAGTCGAGGGAGAAGCCTCTACATTAACCACACTCCCATGTTGATGGTGCAATGATACCAAGTCGTGGGAGAAGCCTCTACATTAACCACACTCCCATGTTAATGGTGCAATGATACCAAGTCGAGGGAGAAGCCTCTACATTAACCACACTCCCATGTTGATGGTGCAATGATACGAAGTCGAGGGAGAAGCTTCTACATTAACCACACTCCCATGTTGATGGTGCAATGATACCAAGTCGAGGGAGAAGCCTCTACATTAACCACACTCCCATGTTGATGGTGCAATGATACCAAGTCGAGGGAGAAGCCTCTACATTAACCACACTCCCATGTTGATGGTGCAATGATACCAAGTCGAGGGAGAAGCCTCTACAGCAACCACACTCCCATGTTGATGATGCAATGATACCAAGTCGAGGGAGAAGCCTATACATCAACCACAACCCCATGTTGATGGTGCAGTCATACCAAGTCGAGGGAGAAGCCTATACATCAACCACAACCCCATGTTGATGGTGCAGTCATACCAAGTCGAGGGAGAAGCCTCCACATCAACCACACTCCGAAGGATGCAAACTTTTGCCAGATCCTACACGACCTGTACGCCAGGCTGTTGTAAATGTTACTGCACAACCCCACTAACTCCCCTATACATATTTAGTTAGTTAGTTATCAGTTGGGGTATCTTCGTTGCACTCCGGACATGTCCATAGGTGTTCAGATCCTCCCCCCAGCATATGCATCAGCGTCCGGTGGCTAATAGTGCCAGTTCTGTGTTAATTGACGAGGCGCTTTGTTTTCCCGATGTACCTCTCGCGTCTGGCTGTGCCGATTCTTACTCCCAGGTCTTTCATCCTGGAAAGCGATGTGGAATCACTGGCGTCAAAATCCTCTGTTCTCGCCATATCTTTAAGGGCGTTAATAACATCGGCACGATCCATGGGCTGGCCATCTACAGGGGGTGCAGAGTATGCCAATTTATCAGCTCGTTCATTTCCCTCGACTCCCGCATGTCCCGGGACGAAGATGAAGGTGACTTTGCGGACAACGGACTTCCGCAGCGACTCAGTCCACTGTCTACGTACAGATCCAGCTTCGACCTTCTGAATCATGCTCATTGAATCACTTAGTACACACACGTTGGTATAATGCTGTGATTCCAGCCATATGAAAGCCTGTGTAACTGCCATCACCTCCATCGTCATGCTGCTCGTGGTCATAGAGTGGGCACCACTGGATTCTTGAACGGTTCGGCCCGCTGAACGGGCTGTAAATGCCCACGCACTTCTCTGCTGATTTACAACAGATCCATCTGTATAGATGAGCACTTCGGGGCTATCTGAGTGATCATAGATGAGCGCGTTAACCTCTGCATTGACAGCGGCAGGGTTCTGCTCTCTGCACCGTCTGTCGAGTGTGATAATGCAGGAGAAGGTACGCTTAAAAGCTGGAGGCACCGGCACCCATTCCTTGCCGGGGTTGATACTGGTAAGACTGCAGACCTGTCCGACGAATCTTCCGCCCGACCCAGCCATGATTTGTCCCTCTTTAGCGTGTCACCCTTTTCTCTGAATATAGCGTCATGCAGAGGGTGCTGCTCATCTGCACTTATTTTTAAGTATGCACGAGCTCTCCAGATCTTGATCCTGTGTTCCATTGTCGGGAAGTCAAGGAGGTATCTCATTGCTACACAGCTGGTGTCTCTCGTGCAGCCCAAAATGATGCGCATGGCTTCGTTTTGTACCTTTTCTAGTCTTCTAATCTGTGTAGGGCTGACAGTGAGGATGGCCCTATACATATATACATATCTAACTGTTTGCACACCTTCAGCTTCACATGTTCTTATTTGGCACATTTCGCAGCTGAACTTCTGCCCACCTTCCTGGCAACGGAGCCGCGTGTAATTGTCTAAGAACGTGCCGTACCTAGACATTTTCTGTTTCTGTTTACATTTTTAATTAAATTGTCTAATTTCGTGTTTATATATATATATATATACTAGCTGACCAGGCCCGGCTTCGCACAGGCCCTGGTGGGGAGCATTTAATTCATATAAGTAGTCATATAAGCTCCCGTTCCCGTTCCCGACTATCTATCTGTCTGTCTGTCTGTCTGTCTGACTGTCTGTCTGTCTGTCTTTCTGTCTGTCTGTCTGTTTGTCTGTCTGTCTGTCTGTCTGTCTGTCTGCTTGTTTGTCTGCCTGTATGTCTGTCTGTCTGACCCGGCCCGGCTTCGCCCAGCTCCTGGTGGGGAGCATCACATTTAATTCATATAAGTAGTCATATAAGCTCCCGTTCCCGACTATCTGTCTGTCTGTCTGTCTGTCTTTCTGTCTGTCTGTCTGACTGTCTGACTGTCTGTCTTTCTGTCTGTCTGTCTGTCTGCCTGCCTGCCTGCCTGCCTGTCTGCCTGCCTGCCTGCCCGTCCGTCCGTCCGTCCGTCCGTCCGTCTATCCCATCCTCTCTATCAATCCGGTCAGATCTATCTATCTATCTATCTATCTATCTATCTATCTATAGCCAGGGGACTTAACCTAAGATATAGCAATGCTACTAAAAGTTATGTCCCTTTATATATTATTTCTTATGTTAAGTCATGTAATTTAATTATTAAATGTAAGTAAGTAAATAGCTGATTCTACAATAAAAAAAAAACTATGACAGTTGGTTACACGGGAATGAAAAGAAGACGTGTAGAAAATTTCATCTCAATCGGATGGACCGTTATCGAACGCATCAAATACATCCCTACCCACATACATACATACATACATACATACATTCTGTTTTATATATATATATATATATATATATATATATATATATATATATATATATATATATATATATATATATATATATATATATATATATATTGTCCTGTTTGGGAGATGTCATGTGGTCAAGCCGTTTGACTCGGGCTTCGAAGTTTGTGGGTTCGATTCCGGGCCGCGTCCTTTGGTTCACGGGTGAAATTTTTCGGAGACTCCTGTGGGTCGTCGCTAGAAGCTACGGAGTTCGTGCTTTGGGCGACGCTTTCCGCGCTGCGGAAAGAGACCGAGCCATATGGGATAAAAACCCGGTGCAATGAAGTCGACCCTGTCGACTTTTAAGCGACTTTATTTTTTTTATACATATCTGTTTGTGTTGTTCGCGATGAAGATCATTAAGATCGAACCGTCGATTCCGTGTGTTGGCGTGTAACGTATTTTTATTTTATTTTTACGAGTATTATCATCACGGTTATTTTCAAACTGATTTCCGTTTGCCAGATTTGCGTTCGCCGTAAGCTACGTACACCGTATCTGTGTTTGTTATCTCTCACACATACCTACCTGTTCTCATTTTCTATACCAGATGCATCAAACTTAACAGTTAAGCCTCATAGACTTCCAGAGAACTCGCACCCAGCCAAACGTGGCAACCTTTCTGTTGGTATGGAACTTCAACCCCTTGACCACCGCGTTCCCGCCATAACCACATTTCCGGTTCAGTCGCTTTGTTAGAATCATACACGGGGATTTAATTAAAAACGTTTCCAGTCCACAACAAGGATACAGATGAGCAATATGTGTGTATATTTTCATGCAGAGGTTTTCATATAACTGTATCGGTGTGTTTATTGTTTGTGTACTGACGAAGACTTTCGCCGCAACGTCCGTTTTGTTACTTGCAACCATATTCTATTAAAACTTCTCGTCTAATGGTGATTCAATCTTTCTGTTGTGTATGGATATCAGCTTCTCTCTCCGTGTTCCCTATACACGCGAATCAATGCCCATAACTGAACCAGGGCGTCCTCGGAATTCCCTGCATACAACGTCAACAAAGAACTTCAACTAATCTCACCTGTCTATGTCAGGTATCACGGTCACGCCTTACACGGTGTTATTTCTGTCACGAATGTTTATTTATAGACTAGACATGTTTAACTGATATAGTGCCAAAGAATATTATATCAATACGTGTGACTTCCAATTTGATCATGAGGACGATATATACCAAATGTGACCTCCCATTGGCCTCTTTCAGACAATCGTTGTCAGCCAAAGAAGAGTAATAAACCAACACAGAACTGGTGTCGTGAGCCGCTACACGCTGCAGGATTTGCAGAGGAGGTGATCCGAGCACTTATGGACTGAATGGTTCGATGTGCAATGAGGATGATCTGTCGACTAACTAATTCATTGGCACCTTGCCGTCTTGACAGACGATAGTTTGTGCTTTAAAAAGGCATAATAACTTTTAACTATGGCGGTAGCGAGTGTGACTGATAAGGCCAATTTGCGCTGTAAATGTCCGTTCACAGTGGGTGCATGTGAACACGTGGTCATTTCCACCATCATGCACCATCTTACGTCTCAAACGCTTGGTGTGTGACTTTTCTGCAATAATTTTCTCCTTTGACTTTATTCCATTTCTGATATTTGCCCTCCATGCAACACGTTCAGCGGCGACTTGCTCCCAATGTGCATTATCAATGCCTGTATCAATTATGTCCCGCTTACACACATCTTTGTATCGTAGTAGAGGCCGACCCTGAGATCTCTTACCCATCTGTAATTCACCAAAAAAGATATCCTTTGGTATTCTACCATCATCCATCCTCCTAAGATGTCCTATCCATCTAAGTCTACGAAGACTGAGCATGGAATAAACTGTCACACAACCTGATCTTTCCAATACTCAGTATTTGTGATTTTGTCTTGCCACTTAATACCAAGAATTCTTCGCAGACACCGCATATGAAAGCTGTTTAAATTGTTCTCTTGGTGTGAGTAAGTTGTCCAGGTTTCACTGCCATAGAGAAGAGTACTAAGGACACAGGCTTGATAGACAAGGACTTTTGTTTTGGCAGTAAGCTTCCTGTTCTCCCAGACTCTTTTTCTTAACCTGTTCATTGTTGTTGCTGCCTTACCAATCCGGATGTTGATTTCCTGATCTAGGGATAATTTGCTATTTACCACTGATCCTAGATATGTAAAATGGTCTACTATCTCTAGTTCGGCGTCGTCAATAAAGATTGATGGTACCCCATGTGCACCTTGTGACATAATCTGTGTCTTCTTTTTGCTAATTGTTAAACCAAATTCAGAACAAGCATTGGAGAATGCAGATAGTAGACATTGCAATTCTTCCTCAGAGTGGGTCGTAACTGCAGCATCATCTGTAAAAAGCAACTCTCTGATCAGTACCCTCCTAATTTTGGTCTTAGCCTTCAATCTCTGAGCATTGTAGAGGCCGCCATCTGAGCGTGAGTGAATGTATATACCACCATCCTGATCACGAAATGCATATTTCAGTAGAAGTGAAAAGTATATTCCAAAGAGTTTTCTTAAGAGAGCTTTCTTCTTCTTATCAATCAAGGGCTGCAGAGTCTCGCTGTTGGCCGCAAACCAGTCCTGCCTCTTATGATCGACAGTGTCGTAAACCCTTACGGCAGTTTTACAAAGAGTTTCCTTAATTTGACCCCACTTTTCATTTACTGTACAATTTTCTGGTGTATCAGTGAAAGCGTCTTCAAGTTGCTGTTGAAACTGAAAGCACTTTTCAGGATCATGAGTGTTAATAATATTAATCCTGGGGCTAGATTTGTGTTTAGCTGTGTAGATTCTCTTTGGTCTCAGTCTAACCCTTGCAACAACCAAAGAATGATCCGTATCACAGTCAGCACTGTGGTAACTACGAGTCAATGATATATGGTTCAGATGTTGTCTCCGTGTGATGATGAAGTCCAGCTGGTGCCAATGGCCGGATCTTGGATGTTTCCATGTGACCTTATGCATCTCTTTTGTTTTAAAAAAAGAGTTTGTAATACATAGGTCATTACTGGTGCAATGCTCCAGCAGCCTTTGCCCATTTTCATTCATGCGACCGATGTTGTATTTTCCAAGGCACACTGGCCATGAACTCGAGTCCTTGCCCACACATCACCGAGCATATAAATGTAGTCGGATTTTGGAACTGCCTTAATCACAGAGTCTAACTCCTCATAGAACAAATCCTTCACATCATCAGACTAACTAATTAATGAACTATTATCTGCCTACAAAACTGTGTCATCTGCATAGCATATTGTGTTTATATTATAACCTCCGATAAGTATTCCAGGCTTCTCTTTGATCTCTCTCATTATTACTTCGCTATAATTCTGAGTAGAAGCTTAGTGACATGGTTTATGAGATTAATTACGAAAATTTTCACATTCAGTTGCTCCTGGTCTTTTTCGTATATCTATAAATACTACGCTACCTTTTTAAATCCGCGAATTTTTTTTTTTAAAGTGCATTTTATCGTCATGCTTGACTGCGCTTTCATAAAATAGCAACCAAGCTGAAAATGACGGAAGCATACACGAGTAAAAACACAAACATTTGAAAAGACACGCATGAATTGGAGTGTGAAAAGGGAGTATAAGCACAAACCACAGTTTGTAAGCAGGAGAACCTGTTTTCTTAATGGCAATGGTATCCAGTCGAGCCACTGTTCAGCCCACGTCTGGGTCGGTTGCCATACGTAAACATTCCAGGTTTGTGATAAGTCGTACAGCTAAAAATAACACGTACTGTCCTTTGTGCTGGCAGTTGTAGAATGTATTGAAAGTGTTTGTGTAATAAAGTTTTGGTTGTTGTGCGGCTGTTATCATACTGCAGTGACTCACTAGGCGATCTAGATATCTGGATGTATACTCCGTAGCTTTTAGTTCAAGAGGAAAAACTAACACTTTCGTTGCTGGGATAAGTTTAATCTCGCATAGTTAAGATCCTTACTGATAATTGCTTTTACACTCGACATTTTCAAGGATAAGTGTGGGAATTCTATTAATGATTTCGAATAAGTTCAAATTCGTAAGGATTAAGAATATTGACATTTGGTACTGTCAAGGACAAACACGTCATATTTATTGCATTCTTGGTGGAAAGCACAATCACGGTTTTCTTCGATATAGATGGGTATCATCGATTATGTGATTTTAAAGGATAAGCATGTTAAAAGATTATATTATCAAGGATAATCCATGAAATCAGTATATTCTCGAAGATAAATAGCTTGAAAGTTTACATTCTCAAGGAAACGTACCTTGAAAGTTCACATGCTCCATGATTTGTTCCTTGAGAGTTCATATTCTCAAAGATAACTCATTGGAAGTTTATATTCTCAAGGATAAGTACCTTGAAATTTCACATTCTCAGGAATACGTACATTGAAAGTTCACATTGCCCAGGATAAGTACGTTGAAAATTCACATGTTTTCCAAGCTAACAGTTCTTGGGATGTTCACATGACTGAGGCAAGGAAAGGCTAATTCACCACACCGCGCTGCACCTGTAGAGCGCTTTAGTCTGTGCTTCTTTTCACTCACGTAAGTTTTCCTTGGTTTAGGCACTCAGTAACGACACATGTGTTGTTAATTTATACTTTTTTGTTCCCACCAGTCGTTATATTAACTCTCTCCAAATTAATTATTATTTTAGGTCTTTTTGTTCACAGAAGTCGTTAAATTAATACTCTCTAAACTATTACTTTAGATATTTTTACTCATACCAGTCGTTACATTAACCCACTCTAAACTAATTATTAATTAACATCTTTCTTATCTAACCAGTTGTTATATCAACTCAAACTAAACTAATTGTTACTTTAGGTCTTTCTCGCTCCCACCAGTGATCACACAAATCCATTCAATATTAATTACCACTTTAGGTTTTTAGGTTCCATCCAATTATTACATCAGCTCTGAAAAGAGTATTTATTACTTTACGTCTTTTATTTGCTGCAAGTTTTAACGCCCCCCCCCCTTTCCAAACTAATTATTACTCTTCTCTCTGTTCTCCCCAGTTGTTATATTAATTGAACTTATTGTTCTATAAAACCATGTTTCTAGCACAAAATGCTCAACACACGCAAGGCGGATAAAAGTAACAATTTTACACTGAACTAATTATTACTCTAGCTCTTTGTATTCACACCAGTTGTTATATTAACCCACTCGGTAATAATTATTACTGTATATCTTTCTCTTCCGGCATTTATCACATAAAACAACTCCGTACTAATTCAATTAGATCTTCTTTCTGTTCTAGCTAGTTGTTACATAATCCATCCTGAATTAATTATTACTTTAAGTTTGCCTATTCACGCATTTATCACATAAACGACTCCGTACTAACTATTACATTAGATCTTTCTGTTCGAGCCAGTTGTTATATTAACACACTCCGTAATAATTATTACTTTAGATCTTTCTGTTCTCCCTACTTGTTATATTAGCTCATCCTGACTTAATTATTACATTAGGGCTTTCTCTTCCCGCATTTATTATCACAAAAATAACGTCGTACTAATGACTACATTAGATCTTTCTGTTGAAGTTAGGTGTTATATTAACCCACAACGTATTACTTTAAAAGTGACTGTTCAAGCTCAGACAAAAGGGAAATTCAGATAAACGGATGATGGTATATCACTAAGGTGGACCCACTTGATGAAGCGGGTGTTAGAAAACTTTTTGTCAGAGGGTGCTATCGGTGTGACACCTACCCCTCGCCCTCCGAGTGATGCTGTCACTGAAATATACCCTGGGTACCTTATCCATACTGTGACATGATGTCTTTTACCTTTTCATCAAGTGCCCTGCCAGCTGGTGTAGGCGTTCACGCCTCTGCACAACTCTCGTTCCCTAGTACGATATTCCTGCTTATGATATTTCTTTATGCTATCGAACTTGGTCAGTTTATTCAACATCTTCATTACATCCCGCATCATGGCTATCGGCACGCCTCTGCATCCCCTACCGCTGATCGTTATAGTTACCACGATATTCTCCAATGCCTCTCTTCTCATACAGAGGAAAGGAGGAAAAAGAGGCGTGAGAGGGAGGAAGAAGGCGGAGGCCTGTTTTTATCCAGCAGTGGTCAATCGTTACCAGTGATTCTTAAATGGTTCGGCGAGTCATAACAATGCTGCGTTAATAAGCCAAAAAAAATAGATTTTAATTAAGCAAAAATAGATATCAGAAAATGGGGAGTATGAGTGTGCCACAGTTATGACTTACACGTTTTTAGTATGGTAGCATAAAGGTTGTATTATGTATCAAATTAAAGGGGGTTGCATAAGGAAAACTACTGTATTGATATTTACACTATAGTTTGATTTATGAACCCACGGCAGTTACTGGAAGCTTGAGTATCACAATTTATTATCCCATGGCACTCAATCAGTTAAGTGCATCTGAAAGTTCAGTCTCTAAATAACACTTGGTATTTGTAATGACTTGCACTAGGATATTTGTGGACATAAATTATAGTTAGCACATAACTTTAGAATAGTCAATGCTCACGTTAACGCAGTACTGTTTTATGTATAGGAAACATGGAAGAGGACAAGAACAATTACAGATAAACTACAAACATTCACTAACTGATTCCTGCACAAAATAGTAGATCTAGATTGGTATGACAGAATAGCCAATAAGGAGCTCATGGGGAAAACGAGAGAAATACCAATGAAACAATGTGGGGTTCATGGAGAGAACTAGACAAATACAAGTGAACAATGTGGAGCTCATGGAGATAACTAGACAAATACCAGTGAACCAATGTGGAGTTCATGGAGAGAACTAGACAAATACCAGTGAATAAATGTGGAGAGAACTAGACAACTACCAGTAAACTAATGTGGAGATCATGGAGAGAACTAGACAAATACCAGTAAACCAATGTGGAGAGAACTAGACAAATACCAGTAAACCAATGTGGAGAGAACTAGACAAATACCAGTGAACCAATGTGTAGCTCGTGGAGAGAGTTAGACAAATACCAGTGAACCTATGTGAATATCATGGAGGGAACTAGACACATACCAATGAACCCATGTGGAACTCGTGGAGAGAGCTAGACAAATATCAGTGAACCAATGTGGAGCTCATGGAGAGAGCTAGACAAATACCGGTGAACCAATGTGGAGCTCATGGAGAGACCTAGACAAATACTAGTGAACCAGTTAGTTAGTTGGTCGACAGATCATCCTCACTGCACATTGAACCATTCAGTCCATAAGTGCTCGGATCCCCTCCTCAGCAAATCCCGCAGCGTGTAGCGGCTAACGACACCAGTTCTGTGTTGGTTTATCAATCTTCTTTGGCTTCCTGCGTAGTGCTCTTGTTTGGCCACACCTCTTTTGATTTGCTGTTCTCACAGTCTGACCATGGTTGTAGATTCGCAGTCATTACTTGGTTCTCGCAATAGTCTTACTTTTAGTCTTACGGGAAGTTTTACGGGATCCACCCCGTCTCTATCCTAGTGGGCATGCCCATTGAGTCGCTTGAGTCGAATCTTGTTTGGCCACTCCTCTTTTGATTTGCTGTTCTCGCAGTCTGACCATGGTTATAGATTCACAGTCATCACTTGGTTCTCGCAAAAGTCTTACTTCTCGTAGAGCATTCAGAATGTCAGCCTGGTCCATGGCGCGTCCGCCTTCCACCGTAGCCTTACCTGCGAGCTTGTCAGCCCGCTCATTTCCTTGTACTCCCGCATGCCCTGGCACGAAGATGAAACTAATCTTTGTCAGCCGAGTTTGCTCCATAGACAGCAACCACTCTCTTCGGATCCACCCCGTCTCTATCCTCTTGAGCATGCCCATTGAGTAGCTAAGGAAACATGCCCTATTGAATGTCTGTGTCTCGAGCCATGTTATTGCTTTACTTACTGGAATGACTTCCATGGTCAGGCTACTTGTGGTCTTAACAAAAGCTTCATAAGTGATGTTGAATGAAATAATGTATGAGAGGAATTAGAGAAAAAGGGCAAAATTTAAGACGGGCCTGCGTGCCCAATTCTTAACCCTTCGAAAATAAAGATTGTTCGTTCGTTCCTTCGTTCGTTCCTGTCCATCTAAGTCTACTAAGACTGAGCTTGGAATAAACCGTCACACATCCTGATATTTCCAATACTTCAGTATTTGTGATTTTGTCTTGCCACTTAATACCAAGTATTCTTCGCAGACACCGCATATGAAAGCTGTTTAAACGTTTCTCTTGGTGTGAGTAAGTTGACCAGGCTTCACTGCCATAAAGAAGTGTACTAAGGACATATGCTTTATAGACAAGGACTTTTGTTTTGGCAGTAAGCTCTCTGTTCTCTCAGACTCTTTTTCTTAATCTATTCATTGTTGTTGCTGCCTTACCAATCCTGATGTTGATTTCCTGATCTAGGGATAATTTGCTATTTACCTCAGGTCTTAGATACGTAAAATGATCTGCTATCTCTAGTTCGGCGTCGTCAAAAAAGATTGATGGTACCCCATGTGCACCTTGCAACATAATCTGTGTCTTCTTTTTGCTAATTGTTAAACCAAATTCAGAACAAGCATTGGAGAATGCAAATAGTAGACGTTGCAATTCTTCCTCAGAGTGGGTCGTAACTGCAGCATCATCTGCAAAAAGCCACTCTCTGATCAATATCCTCCTAATGTTGGTCCTGGCCTTCAATCTCTGAGCATTGTAAAGGCCGCCATCTGAGCGTGAGTGAATATATATATACCACCATCCTGATCATGAAAGGCATATTTCAGTATAAGTGAAAAGTATATTCCAAAGAGGGTGGGAGCTAGTACACAACCTTACTTAATTCAAACTCTTCTGAAGTTGCACCATCAAATTTGATTATACCCTTCATGCCTGTGTGTAGCGATTCCACAATGGACAGAAGAATTGGTGGGCAGCCAATCTTCTGTAATGGCTTGAACAGACCCTCGCGACTGACCAAATCAAATGCCTTTGTGAGGTCGATGAAGGCAATAAACAGTGGTTGATTCTGTTCACGGCATTTTTCTTGCATTTGTCGCAATGAAAATATCATATCAATGGTAGACCGGTTCTGTCGAAAGCCACACTGTGATTCGGGGTAGACTTGATCTCCTAGGACTTGAAGTCTGCGCAGAACAATTCTGGTAAATACTTTCCCAACAATACACATAAGTGACATACCCCTATACTTGTTGCAGTCGCTCCGATCGCCCTTGTTCATGTACAATGGTGATGCTTGAATCTTTGAAATCCTGTGGGACTTGTCCTTCTCGTCAGCATAGCTCTATTAGCCGGTGGATCAAATCAAATCAAATCAAATCAAATCAACTTTCAAATCAAATCAACTTTATTAGGGTCACAAATTGGGCGCGCAGGCCCGTCTTACATTCGGCCCTTCCAATCACTCGTCTTTCGTTCATCAAGAGCATTATACATTTACATAGGAAGAAAAATAAACATTGTGAAATGAATGTTGTAAACATAAACAAGGCTAAACATGGAGAAAAATGTGTACATAAAAAGTATGTGACGTAAAAGTAGTGATGCCAGCGCGTCCCACACACACACACACACACACACACCACACACACTCTCTCTCTCACTCTCACTCATTCACTCACACACACACACCACACACCACACACACACTCTCTCTCTCTCTCATTCACTCTCACTCTCACTCATTCACTGACACACACACACTCTCACTCATTCACTCTCCCGCTCACTCATTCACTCTCCCGTTCACTCATTCACTCTCCCGCTCACTCATTCACTCTCCCGCTCACTCATTCACTCTCACGCTCACTCATTCTGTCTCTCCCGCTCACTCATTCACTCTCCCGCTCACTCATTCACTCTCCCGCTCACTCATTCACTCTCCCGTTCAATCATTCACGCTCCCGCTCACTCATTCACTCTCACTCATTCACTCTCACACTCACTCATTCACTGTCCCGCTCACTCATTCACTCGGCCGCTCACTCATTCACTCTCACGCTCACTCATTCACTCCCACGTGAGTCTGTAGAGTGAGTGTGTTTTGCCCACTCCTGATAACCTCTATTGGAATCCCATCCTTACCTGGAGTCTTGCCAGATGCAAGTTCATTTATAGCACACTTAACTTCTGTTATGGTGGGAAGTGTGTCCAGGTGGTCAAGAGTTAGTAGAGCCTCTATGGCATTGAGGGCATCATCCGCTAGTTTGGTCTCACTTGCGTAAAGCTCTAAATAGTGCTGTACCCATCTGTCCATCTGCTGTTTCTTATCAGTTATGATTTCTCCAGTCAAGGTGTTCAATGGTGCAGTTCTTTTGATCACTGGACCACAGGCTTTCTTTATAACTTCATACAAGCTTCTGATGTTTTCCTTATCACTTGCATTTTGAATGGACTCACATAACTTAAACCAATAATCATTCACACACTGCCTGGCAGCCTTTTGCACATCCTTCCTAGCTTGCCTTAGCTCACTCAGAGTGTTACGCGTTGGTCTTTCCTTGTTTCTTGAGAGAGCTATCTTCTTTTTGTCAATTAATGGTTGTAGTGTCTGGCTGTTTGCCGCAAACCAGTCCTGCCTCTTATGATCCACAGTGCCGTAAACCCTTACGGCAGTTTTATAAAGAGTTTCCTTAAGTTGACCCCACTTTTAATTTACTGTACAATTTTCTGGTGTATCAGTGAAAGCGTCTTTAAGTTGCAGTTGGAACTCAAAGCATTTATCAGGATCGTGGGTGTTAATAATATTAATCTTGGGGCTAGATTTGTGTTTAGCTGCGTAGATTCTCTTTGGTCTCAGTCTGACTCTTGCAACAACCAAAGAATGATCCGTATCACAGTCTTTTTTTTTTTTTTTTGCATATCCTTTACAGGACATCGCTGTCAACACCAGCATCTTTCAGCTGTATGTTGATTTCTTGGCAAGCTTACGCTCAGTAGTTTGCCATTGCTTTCTGAGCGGCCGGCTCACATACCCCGTAAGTTACCGATGCGATTCGAACCACTGCTGATTCTCACCGTCATCACGTTACCGACGAGAGTATACGAGATTACGGAGAAAAGTCATAACCTCTAAGCCACAAAGCCGGCGTATCACAGTCAGCAATGTGATAACTTCGAGTTAATGAAGTTTGATTCAGATGTTGTCTCCGTGTGATGGTGAAGTCCAGCTGGTGCCAATACCCGGATCTTGGATGTTTCCATGTGACCTTATGCAGCTCTTTTGTTTTAAAAAAGGAGTTTGTAATACATAGGTCATGTCTGGTGCAATGCTCCAGCAGCTTTTGCCCTTTTTCATTCATGCGACAGATATTGTATTTTCCAAGGCATACTGGCCATGAACTCGAGTCCTTGCCCACACGAGCATTGAAATCACCGAGCATATAAATGTAGTCGGAATTTGGAACTACCTTGATCACAGAGTCTAACTCCTTCATATCATCAGGGGACGTGAGAGTCGGTGCATATGCAGTGCTAATGGTGGCAAAACCACAAGAGGTTGTCAAGCGCAGGGATAATAGTCTTTCATTGCCTCCAGCTGAAATTTCAATCATTCCCAGTAGCGAATTCTTCACTGCAAAGCCCAAACCATGTTGCCTTTTTTCTGCCTGCTCTCTATCCTTCCGAAAATGGTGTGATTGTTTTCCCTGAGTGACTTTTCCTACGCGAGGCGAGTCTCCTGCAGGCCAGCGATATCAATGTTCAGACGACTGAGTTCGGCGTCAATCACAACGGTTTTTCTTGCATCGTCAATATTCGTTGGGTCAGTGTAAAATCCTGGACACATGGTTCTTATGTTCCAGGTTGCAAGCCGTAGCTTGTGGTTTCTATTCTTTTTTCTTTTTTAGTAATACCTGGTGCATTGCTTTTACAGCCTGCGATTCAGATTTTGTCCTAGCCCCAAGCACCCATTGAAACAGACAGGCTGTGGCGGATCAGCACCCAAATGGTCGGGTGCTGCCAAGCTTGAGGAGGGCGGTACCTGATCAGTGACACCTGTAGGTGTCGCCCACCGTCAGAGGCAACCCGTGGCGCCCCATGTCTACGTCAGTTGACAAGGATTTATAACCCGTAAATGCTACTTCCCGCTTTGATTTCTTCGCATCAGATATATATATATATATATATATATATATATATATATATATATATATATATATATATATATATATATATATATATATATATATATATATATGGGCGTGTATAAAAGGGAGGAGAGTGGCATTTTGGAAAGGGAGGAAATGACATTCTGAACACATGGTAAAGGGATGCATTAGCCAAAACAGGTTGAGAACCACTGTGTTAAAGTCTTTAGCAACCCACCTGTGTCAACAATATCCCTCGCAAATGACTATCCTGGGTGGGCGACAGTAAACGAAGTCCCTTGTGAGAGAAGTACCAGGCACACGTGCCCTAATCAAATTCTTGTTAACTGTTTGTCTTTCATCGCTGGACGCCCTCCCACGTGAACATCCTAAAAAGAGATCTTTAATCTAATTTCAGTGGACTAGATTCTGCCGTTGACATTATTTTTCCTCCATCTTATGGTGGCGTTGTTCACGTAGTGTGTTTATCTGTTAATAAATTTTAACGACTGTGAGTTGTAGCTTTCAAGGTCATTAGGCATAATTTCTTTCTGTCTTCCTTAATCTCTTCCATCGCTGATCTTTTCTGATGTCATATCCCCCAATGTCCCTCTTCTCATTACATGATCAAAATCATGATGTCCATCAATTTCGTTCTTCTCATTACATGACCACTGAATGCTGTCTCTTTATTTACAGCTGTACATATGTTCATCTTTCAGGCAATCGTTATTAACTATTATGGCCGTCCATTGTGTCTGCAACATTCGTGCTTGCTTGCGTTCGCTGGCTGTGAACTTCAGCGTGAAGTCCTGTATGTCGGATGAAGACATCCTGTTGTCCAACATCAGTGTGATGTCATACCGGACTGAGGTTTGCGTGAGTATCCTTTGTCCCATGTCTGGCTTATTGGTGTGCAGACTGGTGGTTTCCTCGCCGTGCAGGCAGATACTCTCCGGCTTCGGAGGAATCGGCGATCCTACTACGTTAGCCAGGACCCAGAAGGGACCTGTTGCCCAGGACGCACGACTAGGGCGTGCTAGTACAGTGGTTCTCAACCGGTGGAGAATTCCCCCCCCCCCAGGGGGAAATTTTAGGGTTTCCGGGGGGGGGGGGGGGGGTTAAGATTATTTCTAGATTGCGTGAATACAAGAACCGATTACTTGATATTGTTTTTTCCTTCGTACTTTACAGTTCTGTACGTATCACCCTTCTTAAATTAATTTTATAACGTAAGTAGATCCGCAAATCATGTTTTATGTGGATGTCTAGACTTGTTTTAGTATGTGCTATTAAATTTAGCTTCAATTATTACGTATACTGTGTAGGGGCAAGAGGAGATATTTAGGGAGGAAATACAAAAGGGGGGAGTGACGTTCTAAAAATATGGTGTGGGGAGGGGGATGACGTCCTAAAAATATGATGAAGGGGGTACGGGCCAAAAAAGGTTGAGAACCACTGTGCTAGTAGGTCTTGGCCAGTATAGAACCTGGCCCTGGTGCCTTGGAAACACCTCTGCGTCCCTGCAACATTGATGTCAACAACTAAATTTCCGCTGCCTCCGATCTTTTCTTAATTCTCTTTCACATTCGAAGATTGACTGCCACGCAGCACAAACTGTGAAGAGATTTAACTGTCATGGTTTCGTGTTTAGAAATATAAGTGTTACATACTCTCACGTTTACAGATGTAACTGTTATATACTTTCGCGTTTAGATACAGAAATGGTATATAGTTTAACTATATCCGAGTACTAATTAATTACCTCACGGGTGTTTTCTAATATATCCCAACGACTACCATTCAAATCCAGACCCAGACAATCCTATCAGTTGTGTCCCTTGTTGATATCCAAGGATTGGTACTGTCCCCTTCTGAAGCAGTTCGACCCTGACCTTCATGAGAACTCTGGGTAGCACAGAAGTTGCGATCTCTGACCTTAGTTTTAGCAAGACTGATGGCAGAAGCAGCCAGTTTTAGCTCATTCCTAGTCAAGAAAAGAAGCTGATCCCAAGGTTAGTTTGAGGTCAGCAAGGCTGAATAGATAAGAACACTCGCTCTTAAACTTCCGGTGAGTTGATGACGAGATAGCGGGTTCAACCCCTACACCGGCAAGTTGAACTGAAATGTTAAGTTAACGTTCTTGACTTGGGGACGTAAATTACAAGTACCGCAGAAGTTGAAGTGGGTTCGTCTGATGGCGAGGGACATTGATGCTAAGGAAAGCTAATCCACACGCACACATCAGTCCATTGCACTGGAAGCAGTAGGACATGTATGGACTACGCTTGAGTTCAAACAAGAGAACATTAACAAGGTCAGTTTGTCTGTTCGTGATTAGATTTCCACTGGCGTAGAGGGCTCAAGTTGTACTTGTCATTATCTCCTATGGACTACAACCCCCTTTCGCTGGGCTTTGCTGTTGATAATAATGATGATGGCAATGACGATGATGCAGTCGACGACGACGATATAATTTCTTTCACTGTTAACAGTGAGTGATAACGACATGGTTTCTCTCATGGGGTTCTAGTCTGCCGTGACCCCGTTGGGCGTGATGTTCTTGCAATCTGGTCAAAGTTGAAGATTCACTTCCATCCCATGAGCCATTTACCCGTCCTGCTTCCCTGAGGGCGTAAGGAGGCTGTTAGCCTGATCCATTGCTCGTCGCCTTCCTACAACGGCCTAGCCCGCACGGCTATCTGTTCGTTGGTTTCAGTAGAGAGTGGAGAAGTATAATAACCCTTAGTCAAATAGTACAGTTTTAATGAGTGTGGGGTATCGTTGATGTCCATTGCGACCAGACGCATATTGTTGAAGTTCTTCATAGAACCTATACTTTTGTATGGACGTGAAACGTGGACAATGAGCAGACAATCTGGAAAACAGTTAATGGCAGTGGAAATATGGATTCTGAGGAAGATGCAAAGATACCATGGGCAGACAGAAAAACCAATGACCAAGTACTACAAAAAACAAATAAAAAAGTCGCTTAAAAGTCGACAGGGTCGACTTCATAGCACCGGGTTTTATCCCATATGGCTTGGTCTCTTTCAGCACAAAGCACGAACTCCGTAGCTTTTAGCGACGACCAACAGGAGTCTCCGAAACATTTAACTCGTAAACTGAAGGGTGCGGCCCGGAATCGAACCCACAACCTTCGGAGCACGAGTCAAACGGCTTGACCACTTCGCCACAGAGACTCCCTCACAAAAAACAAATGAAAACCTAAACTGATTAGAGAAATTAGACGTAGACAGTCAAAATCTTTGGACATGTTTGAGAAGAAATATATTGGAGAACTTGGTAACAACTGGCAAGATTTAGAGGAAAAGAAATAGGGAAAGGCAGAGAAGTAAATACCTGGATGGCTTGGCCACGTGGTGTGGTTGATACAAGAACACAGCTGATCCACGACTCTGGCGATCGTGTGAGATGGCGAAACATGACCTCCCACGCTTATCGGTATGGCACATGATGATGATGATGATAATGCAGGACGTTAGAAGAAAAAAAAATAGTTGCTTATAATGTTTATCTTTTGTTTTATTTTCTATGTATTGCTTCTAATTTCTTTTCCAGACCTGTACATCTTCAAAAGACTTAACAGTGCATGACAGACATGGCGGAGGAGGTAAATGACGTCGCATGGTCAGGGGAGGACACTGTGGTTGACACAGACATCAACACGGACACCAGCCTCCAAGAAATCGCGGCCAGGTTAGAGAGTGACCTCACCATTACCGCAGACACGGACCTACACGTTGACCCCTCGGAGACCGTCCCCCAAGACTCGGACTCATCAAATTCCGACAGCATCAGGGATGCCGATGAGTTTGGGGAGAGCAGTGACGACAGTACCAAACCTAAACCTTTAATTAAAAACGGTCACGAGAAGAAGTCAGGCAATGATAAACTGTTTCAAAACGGGCTCGTCAAACAAGGCGATTCTTTTCTGAGACCAGACGTGAACAGTCTGAGGAGAAAGCCGGTTGACGAGGACAAATCGAAAGATTCTTCTGAGACCGAGAGTTTAAAGAGCAAGCAAGGATGCACGCCCGGGTTGAAAAGGAACCCACTGAAGATGTTGAAGAAACTGACAAAGTTCGATAAGTCTAAAAGAAAATCAGATTTCAGGTAAGGGAGACACTATATGAAGTTCTATAACTCAAGATTACCGCCAATTTTTGCCTTTCTTCTTCTTCTTCTTCTTCTTCTTCTTCTTCTTCTTCTTCTTCTTCTTCTTCTTCTTCTTCTTCTTCTTCTTCTTCCTCTTCTTCTTCTTCTTCTTCTTCTTCTTCTTCTTCTTCTTCTTCTTCTTCTTCTTCTTCTTCTTCTTCTTCTTCTTCTTCTTCTTCGTCTTCTTCTTCTTCTTCTTCTTCTTCTTCTTCTTCTTCTTCTTCTTCTTCTTCTTCTTATTCTTATTCTTATTCCATCTACTACTACTACTACTACTACTACTACTACTACTACTACTACTACTACTACTACTACTACTACTACTACTACTACTACTACTACTACTACTACTACTTACTTCTTCTTCTTCTTCTTCTTCTTCTTCTTCTTCCATCTACTACTACTACTACTACTACTACTACTACTACTACTACTACTACTACTACTACTACTACTACTACTACTACTACTACTACTACTACTACTACTACTACTACTACTACTACTACTTCTTCTTCTTCTTCTTTTCAGTTGCAACTTCTCAATGTCTTTCATAGAATACTAACTCTGCCTCCCTCTCTCTTGTCTCTCGTTGTCCCTCTCTCTCTCTCTCTCTTCCTCTCTCTCTCTCTCTCTCTGTCTCTCTCACTCTGTCACTCACTGTCTCTCTAACTGGTATCTCTGCCTGCCTCTTTGTCTCTCTCTGTCTCTCTCTCTCTTGTCTCAATCTCCTCTCTCTCTCTCTCTCTCAATCTCTCTCTCTCTCTCTCTCCCCTCTCTCGTCTCACACTTTCTGCCTCTCTTGTTTCCTATCTCTTCCCTTCTCGGTATGTGTATCTGTGTGTGTGCCCCCCCCCCCTTTATTTCTTTTACTTTGTTTATTCCAGAAGACACTACTACTACTTTATCAACCATTTTTCTCAGTTTTTATCCTTGCCAGCGCCTTTTCCACCCTTTTTAAATCTCTGATCTTTAGCTCTCTCCATAAGCTCCACAAGCTGCTACTGATGTACTGGCCAAATTACGCGCCAACTCTCGGGAACACTGAAAGCTAAGACAGTAACACCACTAGCGCAACATTCACTGTCTCCTGTACCAACCTGCCAGAAACACTGAAGGCCAAGACAGTGACAGCAATACCTCTACCGCGCCATTCAATGCCTTCTGTGTGAACGGTAACTTGTGGCCCTGCATGCTGTTAAATGATTCAGTGTCATGGGATGATTAATCGTATTAAGCGATTTCCCGTATCAAACATGGGGTTATATACAGTAGCCTCTTAACAGCCTCATTTAATTTGATATAACCGGGTGTTTGCAAAGTCTCACTACTCTTTGCATGTTGAAGAATAAATTTGAAAAATAAAGAACATGACGTCATCAAAAAATGTGCTCCACAGTCCACCGTGAAGCAATATCCGGCTAATGGCTGTCGTCTGCTGGAAAATTCTTTGCACTCAAAACAGAATGGTGTTACCAATGGAAGAAAGAATTTGTGTTGTTGTTGTTGTTGTTGTTGTTGTTGTTGTTGTTGTTGTTGTTGTTGTTGTTGTTGTTGTTGTTGTTGTTGTTGTTGTTGTTGTTGTTGTTGTTGTTGTTGTTGTTGTTGTTGTTGTTGTTGTTGTTGTTGTTGTTGTTGTTGTTGTTGTTGTTGTTGTTGTTGTTGTTGTTGTTGAACAAGTGTTTCGAAATAACAACAGACACGTTGCAGAAGGTATTTGACAATATGAAGAGACGTGTACAGTCATGTCTTGAAGCCCGTGGTAGGCATTCCCAACACCTGTTTTAATTAACATTTCATTGGTACTTTCCAGCTTCCCCAAAACAGCGTTAAACAATAGCAGTAAATATTGTTACTAATTTAATGAAATTTAGCACATTTTTTTTGTGTGGATAACTTTATGTACTTCATTTTTCAGATTTGTTCTGTATACAAAGTGTAGTGAAACTACAAACGCCTGGTATAATACAGCATGTCTGCTACCATATTAACAGCTTTTAAGTCATAACCGCGTCACACCCATTCTTCCCATTTTCCGCCATCCAATTTTATTTCATCCAATCCTACTTTGTCTTTGGAACTTAATCTATTAGACATGGGAGCGAGTTAAAATTGTCAACCTTGGTCGAACTGTTTCACGAGAACTATGGTTGTGTGGTTTCGGTATACCTTTGACAGAATCCGCACAACTGATTCTATACCCCCACTAGCACATACCTTTACCTACAGCTTAACTATTCGGTAGTGGTGTTGTGTTCACATCTGGAATCTTCCACAGGTCTGAGTTTGCGGTAGTGACAGTTGACCGACTACCTCAAGTGTTTGTTGTGAAGTACCTGGGGCATAGAGACGTGACCGGTGCCAGCGGTCTCCACCACGTCAGGAAGCCGGTTGATGAGATGGTTCAACAGATCCGGACCAAAATTGATGCCAAAGAAGAGGTACAGCATCTCACCTTTTTCCTTCTGTTCATCCTACTTTATTTAACTGATTCAGCGTCGAAGGATAATATATCGTCAAATGTGACCTTCTATTTTGACAGACGGACGATATATCGCCATACTAAGGTCATCGTGCCGACCCCGTGGCTATGGCGTTACGGATGCAGTTCATAATTCCGCTTCGAAGCACCGCTGCGCACGAGTTGGCAGCAGGCCGCGTTGCGCTGGGTTTTAACGAATTGGTATGGGAGTCGGTCGTTCAGAAAGCAATGGTAAACTACTGAACGTAAACGTGCCAAGACATCAATAGGCCTAAGAGTAAAATTCTGATGTTGACAGCGATGTCCTGTATAAAGGATATGGGGGGGGGGGGGGGGGTCATCGTGTGATTTGCTTTGTTTCGTGGTATTTTCCGCAAATTCAGCGGTCAGTGAACGGATATTGTTCATTTGATTGCACCATGTTTGATCCAGAACTACTTTTGGTTTGCCACTGAATTAGTTAATGAGAAATACTTTGAAAAGATATTGTTTCGGTATTTACAGAAGTGAAGGAAATAAGTTGAGTTCAGAGGACACACTAAACAATTTTTTGTTTTTTTTTTAACGTTCACTCGCTTTGAAATCAAGCGTAGTCCATACACATGCTACTTCTTCTAGTGTACTGGGCCGATTTTTGCTTGTGGATTAGCTTTCCCTATTACCAGGGTCCTTCGCCATCAAGCGAAACCACTCTGACTTCTGAGGTACTTGTAAATTATGTCCCCAAGTTAAGGACGAGAAGTCAACATTTTACCAACTGATCCGTGTAGGATCAGCACACCTGATGTTTAAGAACGAGCGCACTTATCAATTCAGCCGTGCTGGCCTCCACTAGACAATATAAACCGTGAGAACTATTGGCAACACAAGGATCCAAACCTATCACCTCTACACCACAACAGTGTTCTCTGTTGTTGTCTCTGTTTATGTGGTGGCTCAGACAATTCGTGCTGTTTTTCTGTCTATCCATCTGTCCAACTCACCCACTGAAGCATATCCGTCTGTCTGCCTGTCTGTCTTTCAGTCTGTCTGTCTCCCTGAGATGCATCCATGCATTCACCCATCTATGCTATATGTTGAGTTCTCTATGGATCTGTGTATTCATCTACATCCGCCAGCATGTCTGTTTGTCTGTCTGTCTAGCTTGCTTCAAACTGAATACACTGGTGTTTGTGCTTCAAGAATGATGACGACCATTCATTTCATCCAGTGGGGTCGAAAGTTTGCAGCCGTAAGTTCTAAGATGGCTGTTTTTTTTTTACCTATTTTGGCTCGAAATGTTTTTGACAATCTGGGCACAGATGCTTGACGTTCCGGGAGGAGGATCTCCTGCGGTGGTTTTTCTGTCCGGTTTTTTCCCCCTACAGCTCTTCAGTCCTGGTTGCTTTACAAGTGACTGCACCCTTGCGTAATGATGTACGCCACAAATTTCGGTCTTTGGCAGCAGTCTCCCAAGTATCGCAATGAATTCCACAAGCTTTTAGTAAGATCTTCAGAGTGACTTTAAAGCGTTTTCCCTGACCGCCTTGGGAGAGTTTACCACACCGCAGCTTCTTCTTCTTCTTCTTCTTCTTCTTCTTCTTCTTCTTCTTCTTCTTCTTCTTCTTCTTCTTCTTCTTCTTCTTCTTCTTCCTCTTCTTCTCCTCCTCTTCTTCTTCTTCAGCGTTCCGAGCCATTGAGGTTCTTTGCTGCAGATACAATCCGTCTCCATTCGTCTCTCTGGTGGACCTTCTCTTGCCAGTCGTAGCTTGCCGTAAAAAAAAAAAAAAATCGTTTAGGGAGCCTGTGATCTGGCATGCGAGTCAAGTAACCAGCCCAGCGAAGCTGATTCTTCATTAGTAGAGTGTGAATACTGGACATGGACGCTCTTTCTAGGACTTCAGTGTCTGGGATCTTGTCTTGCCATTTAATCTTCAGTAACTTCCTAAGACAGACTGTGTGGAAGTGGTTTAATTTCCTAGCGTGTCGCTGATAAACAGTCCAGGTTTCACAAGCATATAGCAGTGTGGATAATACAACTGCTTTGTAGACTTTCAGCTTTGTTTGCAGGCTTATTCCATTTCTGCCCCACACATTCTTGTACAGTCTGCCTTTGAATACACCATAAAATGTGTAAATTTTGTAGCATCCCTGATGTAGATATTCTATCGAAACGCTGCATAAACATTTTTATTAATTTGATTTAATGTCAAAGGATAATTACTCGCCTTGTGTGAAATCTCTTTAATACAGAAGGACGATATATCTGTAAAGCTGTAAAGCTGTAAAGCTGTAAAGGCCCATGAGCTTCTCACATGTCGGATGATGGGTCGGTCATCCGACATGTGAGAAGCTCATGGGCCTTTACAGCTCGGGCCGGAGGGAGAATTGTGAAGGAGGACTCTGGTGCTTTCACTGAAACCACAAGTAGCCTGACCATGGAAGTCATGGCAGTAAGTAAAGCAATAACATGGCTCGAGACACAGACATTCACTAGGGCTTGTTTCCTTAGCGACTCAATGAACATGATCAAGAGGATAGAGGAGGGGTCGATCCGAAGAGAATGGTTGCTGCCTCTGAAGCGGTCTCGGCTGGCAAAGATTAGTTTCATCTTCGTGCCAGGGCATGCGGGAGTACAAGGAAATGAGCGGGCTGACAAGCTCGCAGGTGAGGCTACTGTTGAGGGCGGACGCGCCATGGACCAGGCTGACATTCTGAATGCTCTACGAGAAGTGAGACTTTTGCAAGAACCAAGTGATGACTGTGAATCTACAACAATGGCCAGACTGCGAGAGCAGCAAATTAAAAGAGGGGTGGCCAAACAAGAACACTACGCAGGAAGCCAAAGAAGATTGATAAACCAACACAGAACTGGCGTCGTTGGCCGCTACACGCTGCGGGATTTGCTGAGGAGGGGATCCGAGCACTTATGGACTGAATGGTCCGATGTGCAACGAGGATGATCTGTCGACTAACTAACTAACTAACTAGGACGATATATCGCCATAATTTGGTCATCGTGTCACTTGTTTAGTTTCGTGTATCTTCCTCAAATTCAATGTTCTGTGACCAGAAATTGACATTATAATACTTGTTTATTTTATTTTGTACCACGTTTGGTCTAAACTTACTTTTCGTTTGCCACTGAAATAACGTGACTGAATAGGACATAATTTATGTTTTCGTATATACCTTTGTCTACGAGGTTAGGTAACCGGTTCTTATTTACATTTCAGCTTAACCTCCCCTTAATATACGTCATCATATCACCAAAAGGCCTTGATCTTCGAGAACACCGGAGCAGCAAGGTGAAATGCACGGCTCCACTGGGGGTCATCCCCATCAGCTTCATCTCCTACGGGGTACAAGACCTCAAGTACTGGAAGATTTTCACCTGTATAATCATCAGGGCTATGTCCTGGCAGTCTCGGTCGGCTACCTGCCACGCCTTCATGTGCGATTCTCCTCACAGCTGCCGCAAAATGGCGTTGTCACTGGGCGCTGCGTTCAACATTTACTCCAAGAAACTTCAGGCAGACGGAGCGGGGAGCAACTTTCAGGTGGAATTACGTCCGCCCGATGAACTGGCCGACGAGATGCAAGAATATGATGCGTGACAAGTAGACCAAGGATGCAATTCATTCTTAAAATGTGACAAGTTGACCAAGGAGTCAATCTATCATTAGAATATGATAGGTTGATGAAGGATGAAATTCATCATTAGAATCTGACAAGTAGACCAACGATGCAATTCATCATTAGAATGTGACAAGTTGAACAAGGATGCAATATATCATTAGATTATGACAGGTTGACCAAGGATGCATTTCATCCTTAGAATGTGTCAAGTAGACCAATGATGCATTTCATCCTTAGAATGTGACAAGTTGACCAAGGATGTAGTTCATCGTTAGAATGTGACAAGCTGACCAAGAATGCAGTTCACTTGAAGATACACATTTGTATACCACATTTCCAGAAGCCATTTCAGCTGGTTCATATTCGCTTGTCTTTGATTGGGAGAGTGGTGAAGAAGAATATTATCTGTTTTATAGTTAATTACATTGATGTTGTTTACTGTAATGAATGTATAGGGAGACAACGTGTACAGTATTTCAAATATCTTACGAGAATGAAGCAGTAGGCGTGGCCGAAAAGATAAGAACGTTCACTCTTAAATTAAATGTCGGATGCGCTAATGCTGATGTAGGGAGTTCAATGATGTAGGGAGTTCAATGATGTAGGGAGTTCAATGCCTACACCTGCATTCAGTTGGAATTAAACGTTGAATTCTCGTTCAAACAACAATAATAAACTACAGAAAGTAAAGCAGCCTAGAACATCAACTGGGGGTTCATGGCAACGTTCTGCCATGAACATGCAACATTTATTTACGACAATGAAGCTACCGTATTGGGCATACAACCCAAGAAAGTTCCGGAATAATGCCGGAAGCCGTCAGCGAATCAGTTGAACGGATTCTGTCCAAGGTATAACAAAATTACACGAAGAGTTCTCGTCAAACATCTGGCTCAAGATCGACAATTTCAGCCCCCGCCCATGTTTAATGTGGGTTTACAAGGCAAGATACCCGACTTCATTGTACCGGGGTATATCTCATATGGCTCGGTCTCTTTCCACATGGCTGCTTGCCGAAGCTCCAGCGAATAGCCACGGGAGTGTCTGTGAAAATGTTCCCATGTTTAATGGCATATTAGGCCTAAAGTTACCGTTCATATAAGAGGCATTGGGTGACGAGGAACTGGTATCAACCATCTAAGAAATGAGGCACCTCCGTCCACATGCTAGCATGTGACACACCCTTGATCAATGTTAAAGTTAGCTGCATATCCTCCCAGGGCATCGTTGTCAACCCCAGTATTTTTGGCTGTGATTTCTTGGCAGGTTTATGTTCGCCATTGTTTTCTGAACGACCAACTCTCACATCATTGTATGAAAACCAACGCAATGTGATCTGCTGCCAAACCGCTCACAGCTGTGTTTCAAACGCAGTATGCAGTATTACGAATTGCGTCCGTTAACACCTTCACCACGGAGCAGGTTTGATCAGTATGGAATACTCTGGTAGGTCCCCAAAGGAGGGTAATGTGAAATCAAGTTTACTGATTCAGTGCCATGGGATAATTAATCGTCTCTAGCAACTTCCCGTATCCTCCACGGGCTTATATCCGGTAGTTTTCCCTTCCAATTTATTCTCCTGTACGCCACAATTTCTCTTTTAATTTATTCTCCTGTGTGCCACAGTTTCTCTTCCAGTTTCTACTCGACATGTTCCTCTTAAGGCCAGTTTTGAGCCTCTCTTCCAGTTTCTGCTCATGTTCCTCCTAAAGCCAGTATTGAGCCATCGAGCCACCAAAGACACGGCGTATTTATAATGTGTGTTCTGAAATTAGCGGACCATTTTGGTACGAGCAATGACCCGTGTGGGTGACTTTCATGTTCTAGGATCGGCAACTTTCAAAGACCATAATCACCACAGTGTGGAACTATACATAGAAATCTGAAACCCCTTATTCAAATCACACTCGGCGCTGTGCAAAAACTCTGCAGTGCTTGTGAATTCCAGAATTCACATTGGATCTGTGGCGCTGCAGGTTTTTTTTTTTTCTTAAGGGGGGAGGGGTGGTGGTGGTGGTGGGGGGGGGGGGTAGAATGGCGTTCTGGGGCATAAACTTCTCCCCAGCGCCCTAATTTTGAAAAGTAGTATCTAGTTCAATTGCGTTATAAAAGTCATAATGGACGCCGCTGAATATGCTCGCTACCCTAATGTCAGAACTTAGCTATGCCACTGCCATCATCATCATCATCCGGCAGAACGTTGCTCAATCACGACACACCAACAAGCAGGGCGTGTCGTGCTATGATACAGAGAGATGACCACATTAGGCGCTTCATAAGGGGCGGCATTTTTTAAAGAAACAAAACAAAAACTTGTAAAGGGTCAGCATTTCGAAGACTTACATCATACTGAGAACATCTCCCGCACGGTACTGCCAACAAGGCTCTCCATAACCTGCCAGTTCCCCCGCCTCACGCCCAATGGGGTCTCCAATGCCCTGTGTCCATCGTCGTGCTGGTATACCCCAGCCTCTGCCTCCAACAACCACACCCTCCATCACTGGTTCTCTCCTAGCCACTGTGACCTTTAACATGGGTAAAGTATTTCAATTTCCGAGAAATGGTGCTGTTTATCTGATATGCCACTGTAGATGATATAAATATGACGTTATGTATCCTCTTCTCTTCCTCCATTTATCTCAGTGATGCTGTGCGGGAGATGTAATGATCTCTTCTGCGCTCTTTCTAATGCTTTGTGTAAGTTGGTAGGAGGAAGAAGAAAAAGGTGACGAAGCTGACGAAAAAGAGTAGGAAGAAGTAAAAAAGTTTGGAGAAGAAGAAGGTGACAAAGATGATCATGATGATGATGAAGACTAAGAAGAAGAATAAGAGAAAAGGAAGAAGAAGAAGAAGAAGAAGAAGAAGAAGAAGAAGAAGAAGAAGAAGAAGAAGAAGAAGAAGAAGAAGAAGAAGAAGAAGAAGAAGAAGAAGAAGAAGAAGAAGAAGAAGAAGATGATGATGAAGAGGAGGAGGAAGAAGAAGAAGAAAAGAAGAAGAAAACGCCGACGAAGAAGACGGGGGACTTCGAGGAGTTTCAGGAGGAGCAGAAGAAGTAACAGCATATTTGAATAAGATCGACACATCAGAAATCTTGTGTGCACATACGTACACAGGGTGGCCGTGGTTGTGTACTGACCCTCGTCTGCCGACCCAGTCTGCCAGTCAGAAAAAACTGTCAGTTACTGCCAATATAGTAGTATCTTGAGTCCGGGCACGTACAAGGCCCTCACCTGTGGGACATGGCTGAACGCCTCTAAGCCGGGTCCCTTGGGTGTCAGGGTCTGGCCATAACTCGCCACCGGCTCGTGGTGGTGAGGTCTCGGTGGATTGACGCTGAGCCGCCAGCGTCTGCAGCCTACCTTGTGCCAGACGTATTGGTTACCCATTCCTCTGGAATACTCAAGACTAGGCCGAGAGAGAAATCATGTCGTTTGGGCATCACATGATCTCTGAAGCTCTGCCCAGACATTGTGATGGAATATTGGCCACATTCCACTCGCATACTTTTGTCTGTCAAGACTGCAAGGTGTCTACTACTAGTAGTATCTTGCGGTGTATGGCAGATGGGTCTTTGTGCCCGAGGAATAAAGGCCGCCTGGCAAGTGCAGTCGCCGCGAACTGTGCAGGTTAGGATTTTCTTTTTGCCCCCGACAGAAAAAAATCCCACACTTAACCGAGGGATCGAACCCGGGTCTCCCGAACGAGAGCCCGGCGTGCCAGTGATGGGTTCAAATCCACAACAGGACAGATATTTAAAATCAAACTGGACTCCCAGTAAACCCTGCCTAAAACAGATGCCGTGAAATGCCTCGAGAAGTAAAGTCAGCTGACATGGTACTGACCACATGACCCACCGAGTGCTGAGTGGTCTAAAATATATGAGTCTAGCACCATAAGTCCAATACATATTATGCCATGTTTATAGCCTTTGCATACGTAAGACATACAAGTTGAGTAGGCTATAATTAACGCTGCTCTGTCAAAATTAGAAAATAAATTTCATATCAACATAGGATATTCATAGCATGCGTGGCTGTTAGTGCCTAGAGTTGCACTTTGACAGATTTCGAGATAGCCGACAACAAACCACAGGCTCGGCGAGTGGCCAGGTGTATGTGTGGAGGATTTTGTTCAAATACACAGTTCATGTTAAGTTATATATTCCTTGTCTTTGCCAACATGAATGACGGAGGTATTACTGTCTGGGAATGGTGGGATTAAAGTTATAGCTGTCTTGTGTAAGGAAGAGTTATTATTGCTGTGGTGAATGATGCGTTTATAGTTTCCTTGGTTTGAAGATGTTATTATTACTGTTTGGATTTGGTGGTGTTATTATTACTATATGGGTGTGAAAGTGTTATTATTACTGTCTGGGTATAGTGGTGTTATTATTACTGTCTGGGTATGAAGGTGTTATTATTAATGTCTGGGTGTGAAGGTGTTATTATTACTGTCTGGGTGTGAAGGTGTTATTATTACTGTCTGGGTATGAAGGTGTTATTATTACTGTCTGGGTGTGAAGGTGTTATTATTACTGTCTGGGTGTGAAGGAGTTGTTATTACTGTCTGGGCATGGAGCATTTATCACTTGAATGTCTGAGAGTGGATGAGTATAGAAACGTAAATGAGTGTTTTGTAAAGTCACGGATAAGAGTTCACCGTATGTTCAACTGACTGGTATAAAATGAGTTATCTGCCCACATTATAGCCAGAATACAAAGAAGAATTGTCACAGCAAACATGGCAGTGGGTAGCTTAAAAATCAGGTGCCGTCTCCACAATGAAGGTTGGCTGCAATGGATCTCCAACTCCAACGTTGTCTGTCTCTGCCCTGACTGTACATTCTGTCAGGCTGATGTTCGCCCATCTCTTGATGTTATTTTCCCATTTTTATCGTTGCTGGCTTGCCCTCCGGTATGGTTTTTATAAGGGTATCATGTCTTTTAACGTGGCCGAAATAATTCACTTGCCTCCTCCTTATTTCTTTCACCAACTCTCTCTCTCTCTCTCTTCGTTCCCAGTTTTTCTAGAACCTCTGCATTTGATTGTTTTTGTTTCCATGAAATACGACATATTCGTATGTATATCCACATCTCCAGGGCTTCTATTCGACTTTCTAGTTGCTTGTTCAATGTCCAGACTTCCGCGCCATACAGTAGCGTTGAATATACATAACATTTGACAATTCTCATGTGTTATTAATCTCTCTAGATGTTAATACTGATTTCATGCCGTTGAAAGCATTTTTGGCCATTTCTATTCTCTTTTTGATTTCCATTTCACTTCTGCCATCATCTGTTATTATATGTCCAAGATAGGAGAAACTTGTTACTTGTTCTAGTATCTGCCAGTTTACTGTGATGTTCATTGATGACCTTTCCTTTCCATTACTAATTATCATAGTTTTGGTTTTTAGGATGTTAATATCTAAGCTACATTCTGCACTATGACTGTTTTACTTGTTCCACTGGGTCTTGCAACTCTTGCTCCCTTTCTGCTAGTAACATGGTATCGTCAGCATGCCTAAGATCGTTTATGATTCTTCCATTGATGTTAAGTCCACGCAGTTCAACTTGTTTAACAATTATGTCTGTGTAGAGGATGGGGACTGTACACATCCCTGCCGTACTGCTCTTTTTATCTCTATAGGCGACGAACAGTTATTTCCGCATCTAATAGACGCCACTTGTTCCCAGTATAAATTATTAATGTCTGATGTCCTTTCCGTCTACTCCTATATCTTGAAGGCACGTAATTAGTCGTTCATGTTGTACTCTTATCAACAGCTTTCTTGTAGTCTATGAAACAAACAGATATACTTTTCTGAACTTCTATATATTTTTCAATTAACATCCTCAAACAGATAAATGCTTCTCTGGTGCCGCTGTTTTTGCAGAACCCAAATTGTTCTTCAGCTACTTCCTCATCTATTTTATGTTGAATTCTTTCTTGTATGACCTTGAGTAGTTGTCGACATGATAAGGATGCTAGAAGATCTATAAATTGATGGAAAAGACTTTAGACTTGTAAAAAACATATATTGGAAACAACAAGCTGCCATAAGAATTAATAATGAAGTAGATCAATATCAGCCTATTAAAAGAGGTGTGAGACAGGAATGTGTAATGTCTCCAGATCTTTTTTCCCTGTACAGTGAAAATATTTTCAGAAATATAGAAGATATGGAAGGAATCAACATTGGGGGACGATACATCAGATATGCAGATGATACAGTCTTGATTGTAGACAAAGAACAGGACCTGCAACATTTAGTAGATGCGGTTGTTGCACACAGTGAACAACTAGGGTTAGAACTGAATTGTAAGAAGACACAGATTATGGTCGACACTGGGAAAAAGGAAATACCATAATGCAATATACACTTAAATGGGCATATTCTTAAACAAGTGAATCGGTACAGTTATCTCGGAACAGTCATAACATCTGAAGGGAATTGAAGAAATTAGAACTAGAATTGCCATTGCGAAGGTAGCCTTTTGCAAGATGAAAAACATACTGACCAATAAAAAGATATCAATTGAAACGAGAAAAATGGTGCTGAAGTGCTACATAGAACCTATACATTTGTATGGATGTGAAGCGTGGACAATGAGCAGAGAAGCTGAAAAACATCTGATGGCTGTGGAAATGTGGTTTCTGAGGAAAATGCAAAGAATATCATGGACAGATAGAAAAACCAATGAACAAGTCCTCCAAAAAACAAATGAAGATCGTAAACTGATTAGAGACATTAGGCGTAGACAGTCAACATTTTTTGGACATGTTATGAGAAGAAATGAATTGGAGAACTTGGTGACAACAGGCAAGATCGAAGGGCAGAGACCAAGGGGAAGATCGAGAAGTAAATTCCTGGATGGTTTGGCCATGTGGCATAGTCAAAACAGAAACACTGTGCAGATCCACAACTCTAGTGATTGAGTGAGATGACCGCCTACACTTACCGGCATGGCACATGATGGATGGGTGGAGTATCTTAGTTATGTGGTTCATTAAGCTAAAAGTGACAAGGACACAATCTTAAATATTGGAGGATATTGCTGCAACAAGTCTTATCCTTTCATGTGGTGTGGTGTTGGTCATCTTGTCTGTCCATAGCTTTCTGTCTCATGTACTGTCTCATGTACTGCCACTAATTTCTGGTAGTTGTTCCTCAATGCCATGATGCCAAACTGTCCAGCAAATTGTCTCTTGGTCAGTGAGTGACCAGAAAATTTGACTGACAATCTGTGCTCCAACAAAAGGCCAGATGGACACAAAATCAGAATGCAAATGGTATTATTAGTATTGGAACTCTTTGGTGGTTATTGAATATGAGGAGGTAGCACGCATGGGAATGTTCCGAGAGCTCTGAATGTCACTTCTTAATAACATGTTCTTCATAACATGGTAATATTCTTTATGTTCACGACATTCATTTGACAATGCTTTTTTCCCTTTGTGAATGTGACATACACAATAGATAACTGATGTACAAAAGACGAGTGATTGGAAGGGCCAAATGTAAGATGGGCCTGCATGCCCAATTTGTGATCCTTTGAAAATAAAGTTTGTTCATTCGCTCTTGACTCAACTCAACTCAACTTCCCTTGGTATCCTCTTGCCTCTCTTCCTTTTCAACTTTCCCACTGTCCTGACATGTTTCAGTTTTATCTTTCTCGTTATGTGCCTATAGAATGTGGACTGTCTTCTCCTGATGCGAGTAACCAGTTTTTGTAAGTTCACTTCTTTCAAAGTATCTTCTTTATGTTTCGTATCTGTCCACAGTGTTCAAATCATTCTTCCATAAAACCACATTTATGTAGCTTACTCACAATTCTAATCGCACTGTGGCAAAGGGGTTACAAGTTATTCACAATCCCACATACATTCAAAACACAGCAACAGGCAATTTGGAAGCAACAATGGTATGAGAGCTGGTCGTTTAGAATCTAATGGCAAACTACTGAACGTAATCTTGCCAAGAAATCACAATCTGAAACAGCACCCCCAAAAAAATCTGGAGTTTACTGCAACATACTGTAAAGGATATGCAACAACTAACATAAAATCTTTATAAGTCAACCACCAAAACAATGAAGGAGTACAGAAAGGACATTAAATTCCTGTCTGCTGAAGAAAGTTTGTTGCAGCAACACCCTCTGTTATTTGTGGCCGTGTGCCATATGAACTGACCAACCCCCCTCCATGTTTTCCCCTGCATTTTCAGACCAAACCTCAACTTTATTTGTCTAATAATAAAACTGAAACTCAATGTTAAGTTAACAAAACAGTATATATTGGCACAAGAACAGATCAAATCAAGTAGTATGAAGTATACACAGAATTACATGCAAAACCTCACTATTTAGAAAATGCATATTTAGTTGCATACAGGGATAACATGAAAGCTCACCTGCTTGGTCCACATGATACTCAGTAAAGCAGACAGTACATTCATATCTGCAGTACAGCAGACAGTACATTCATGACTGCAGTAAAGCAGACAGTACATTCATTACTGAATCATTCAACTAACTTTGCAATCCTCAAAGCAAAAACACCATTAGAGTTATCTCCCCCTACAAAGAATATTATCTACTCAAATATTTTTCCATTACTCATAATCTTCTGTATGGTCGAAGAGGCCTACTATTCTTCTATTTATGCCTTTAAGATACCGTCCGGAGTAAAGGCCTACAATCAGGCATGTCAAGCCCTCGGCAGGCCAGTCATATTGGATGGATGTTAGCTAAATTTGGTTTTTCTATGCTGTGAGGTAGATAACCTCTAACATCTTTTATGACACGGATAGGAGTTCTACCGATTTACTATTCTTTACCTTCTTTTTGGGGCCATGTAACACACTGACAGGTTTACTCTTGTTCTGTCCGATTCAAGTCTAATATGTAGATAAATGTACGGCTATTTTCCTCAGCTGATCTGCAGATAATCTTTGTATATTTATATGGTATGTGTGATCGTGGTAAAAAAAAAACCACAAGAGAATATTTATATGGTATGTGTGATTGTGTTAAACAAACCCCTAAGAGAATATTTATATGGTATGTGTGATCGTGGTTTAAAAAAACCCACAAGAGAATATTTATATGGTATGTGTGATCGTGGTAAAAAAAAAACCACAAGAGAATATTTATATGGTATGTGTGATCGTGGTATACAAACCCACATGATAATATTTATATAGGATGAGGTCAGATGTCTCATAGTTATGTTTAGTCTCTTTTCTGTCCTCGGTGGTCAGGTGTCTTGTAGTTATGTTTAGTCTCTTTTCTGTCCTAAAGCGGTGAGGTGTCTTGTCGTTATGTTGTCTCTTTTCTCTCCTAGAATGGTGAGGTGTCAGTTGTGTTTAGCCTTTCCTCTTCTATGTACAGAGTGAATTAATCTGGTTTGTGTCATCTCTTCTATCTTGACTATACAGCTACACTATTTATGTTTAACCTTGTCTCTTCTATCCTATGATGTAGGTGTAAACCATTTGACATCATTACACATCAACATCCAGTGGCTTATTCTGTGTAGAAGGATTCTCCCATTTATCTTCTGAAATCTTTCTATCATAAACTGAATGTCTTGGCTCTGTTGCTGTCCTGTGTAAGTTACCTACCACATCTGGAATCCATCTACATTGTGCTCTTTTTCTTCTCTGCTTCCCCTGTACACCTCCCTCCATTATAATCATTTCCAGACATTTGTGCCTTCCGACATGTCCAAATTATTTCACATTACACAAGCACAGTCTTAATAAACATGCCAGCCCTCGATTATTGAGATGTGACTGGGGAAACTGGCAGCTGCTACCCAACCTTTTGCTGTCATCTTATACAGTGTGAGAAATGCTTCTTCTTCGTACACCTACGGAGATCAGTATAGATAAATGCAAAGACAGCAGCAGTGATCTCAAGCTTGTGGACATCTCGATAGAGTTTGTCCTCAGATGGAGGAAAGTGTAGGCCAGGATAGTTGTTTCAGTTCTGCAAATGTTCGACACTTCTGCAACAAATATTTAGCTGTCATTTCACCAGTCCCACAGTTGCACTCATCCGGTTGTGTCTTGTGAGGTGTCTGAAGACTGCTACTTGTTTTCTTTGCTGAAGTTAGTTACATGCATAATCTTTCTGGTGGTCAAGGAGTTATGTACTCTATTCATAAACTCACATACCATGTTCAAAACACAGCTGTAGGCTGTGTAGGATGGGGGGGGGGGGGGGGGGGGCCTGTGTAGGATGGGGAGGCTGTGTAGGATGGGGGGAAGGGGGGGGGGCTGCATGGTCTCAAGGTATGGTGTCCGCCTCGAGTGCTGGAAGTCCCAGGTTCAAGCCCCGGTGATGACCGGGATTTTTTCTCGTGGACTTCTAGTAATAAAATTTCCCCTGGTCTCTGGGTAGTGAGATCGGATGCCCATGTGTATTGTTGCACACGTAAAAATATCCCTTGGTAGTTGGAAATAAAAACAAGTAGCCTAACGGCTCTGCCCGGACAAAATTTTGAGTTCAAAAATCTACCCAAAGTATTTCAGGATCCTCGCCGGTGCTGCGGAGTTCGTGCACTGAGCTGAGTATCTCCAGACTCAGGTTTGAGTTAGGAGGAGAATGGAGCACTTATGGGTTGCACCCGTGTGCCGTGATGGTGATCCATCGACTAAACTAAACAGCTGTAGGCGATTTGGCTAAAGGCCACCTTGCGTTGGTTTTCATACCATGGTATCTGTGCCGGACATTCAGAAAGCAATAGCAAACTACTGAACGCAAACTTGCCAAGATATCACGAATAGCCAAAAACAATGCTGGGGTTGAATGTGATGTCCTCTAAAAGATATGCAACAAACTTTTCTGGCGGTCTGGTCTGGGGGTTCTAATTCCTGCTTGGTTCTACAACTGTTGGCCTCATCATAGTTTATATCATCATAGTTTATGTCATTATTAGATTGAGGAAACTTCTTTCTGTTCTTCTGCTCTTAGGTCAGCTAGTTCTGTACTGTTTCTGCTCTTCAGTGTTGAAATACCGAGAAACAAATGGCAACAATGTCCAACACACAAGTTACAAATACATCCAGACAAAATAAACTGTTACACCCAGTGTTGAACCAAACAAGAAGTCATCTTAAATACAGCGATTATCTGCAAATAACACAGAGAATAGGGTTGAACAGGTAACTCTAAATTCTGCTGCACAGTTGAAAAAAGCTAAAGTGATTGAAACTGCTTCGAATGTAAACAAATTCAACACATATAGGATGTAGTAAACACAATAAAACATTACTGTGGAAGTAAAGAACACAGATACACATTACACTATCAGTGCAATGTCTGTGGTTGGTTAGTACATGAAGTTGCGGTCTTTCAGTCTTTCCTCTTCTATGCTTGAGCATAGTAGAGGCATCTTGTGGTGGTTATTATGTTTATTTTTGGCGCAAAAAAACCAACAAACACACTAACTAAACTGATGCTGAACTAAGGTTGATGTTATTCCTCACAGGGATCTGAACCTCGGACTTCTCTGACAGTCAGTCAATGAGCTACTGTTTCACTATTGACAAGAGTATATTTATCGATTTAACCATGATAGGATAGTAACGTAATGAAGAAACTATGAAATGACAGTAATGTATCGGTGAAACCATGAAACGACAGTAATGTATTGTATCTTATGCTATCAAATGTGAAAATCCTTATCCTGCTCATAAACTATTCAAAATTGGCAACATTGACTTTCAACAAATATTTACTCTACCAGATGTGAAGTCATGAAATGTTATTTAACTTTGATACTATTATATGTTTTCTAGAAAAACTGGGAATGAAAAGAGAGTTCATGAAAGAAATAACAAACAAACAAAGGCAAGTGAAATATTTTGGCCATGTTAAAAGACATAACACTCTTATAACAACCATACTGGAGGGTAAGATGGAAGGCATGCAAGCAAGAGGTAGACAATGACACAAGTGGGAAGATAACATTAAGAGGTGGACAAATATCAATCTGACATAATGTACAGTCAGGGCGAGAGACAGACAGTGTTGGAGATCCATTGCAACCAACTGTCATTGTGGAGATGGCACCCAATTGATTGATTGACTATCATATGTGAAATCATGAAATGTTATTAAAGTATGATTATATCAAATGTGAAATCAATGAAACATTATTATAGTTTCATGTTGTCAAATGTGAAGTCATGAAATGTTATCAAAGCTTGATACTATCAGATGTGTAGTCATGAAATATTATTAAAATATGATACTTTCAGATGTGAAATCATGAAATGTTATTAAAGTGAAATCATGAAATGTTATTAAAGTTTGATACTATCAGATGTCATGTCATGAAATGTTATTAAAGTTTTGATACTATTACACGTGAAGTCATGAAATGTTATTAAAGTATGATACTATCAAATGTGAATTCATGAAATGTTATTAAAGTTTGATACTATCAGATGTGAAGTCAAGCAATGTTGAAATTTTATGAACGTTCTGTGAAGTGTGAACTTCTTCATGAACAAACATATTTCCCACAGCAGGGACTAGTGAGTATGTGATGTGTGGGTATGTGATGTGTGGGTATGTGATGTGTGGGTATGTGATGTGTGGGTATGTGATGTGTGGGTATGTGATGTGTGGGTATGTGATGTGCGAGTATGTGATGTGTGGGTATGTGATGTGTGTGTATGTGATGTGTTCAGACTATCACATTTTTCGACTTCAGTGCACACTGCGATACATGGCCAGTTTTTCCCTGCTGGTGCGAACGACGAGAGCAGACATCAAACATTTGTCTGCCTGATCCTCTTGCCATCGTCAGTGTTATGTAACTTTATGAAATGTTAGGATATTGCAAAGTGAGAATTCCATGAAATGTTAGGATATTGCGAAGTGAGAACTCCATGAAATATTAGGATACTGTGAAGTGAGAACTCCATAAAATGTTAGGATACTGCGAAGTGAGAACTCCATGAAATGTTAGGATACTGTGAAGTGAGAACTTCATGAAATGTTAGGATACTGCAAAATATGAACTCCATTAAATATTAGGATACTGCAAAGTGAGAACTCCATGAAATGTTAGGATACTGTGAAGTGAGAACTCCATGAAATGTTAGGATACTGCAAAGTGAGAATTCCATGAAATGTTAGGATACTGTGAAGTGAGAACTCCATGAAATGTTAGGATACTGTGAAGTGAGAACTTCATGAAATGTTAGGATACTTCAAAGTGAGAATTCCATGAAATGTTAGGATACTGCAAAATGTGAACTTCATTAATTATTAGGATACTGTGAAGTGAGAACTCCATGAAATGTTAGGATACTGTGAAGTGAGAACTCCATGAAATGTTAGGATACTGCAAAGTGAGAACTCCATGAAATGTTAGGATACTGCAAAATGTGAACTCCATGAAATGTTAGGATACTGCAAAGTGAGAACTCCATGAAATGTTAGGATACTGCAAAGTGAGAACTCCATGAAATGTTAGGATACTGTGAAGTGAGAACTTCATGAAATGTTAGGATACTGCAAAATATGAACTCCATTAAATATTAGGATACTGCAAAGTGAGAACTCCATGAAATGTTAGGATACTGTGAAGTGAGAACTCCATGAAATGTTAGGATACTGCAAAGTGAGAACTCCATGAAATGTTAGGATACTGCAAAGTGAGAACTCCATGAAATGTTAGGATACTGCAAAATGTGAACTCCATTAAATATTAGGATACTGAAAAGTGAGAACTCCATGAAATATTAGGATACTGCAAAGTGAGAACTCCATGAAATGTTAGGATACTGCAAAGTGAGAACTCCATGAAATGTTAAGATACTGCAAAGTGAGAACTCCATGAAATGTTAGGATACTGTGAAGTGAGAACTTCATGAAATGTTAGGATACTGCAAAATATGAACTCCATTAAATATTAGGATACTGCAAAGTGAGAACTCCATGAAATATTAGGATACTGCAAAGTGAGAACTCTATGAAATGTTAGGGTACTGCGAAGTATGAACTTCATGAGGTGGTTTTATATCACATTTCACAGGTAACACAGTCTGCCTTGCTGGGAAATAGAACTCACATCTCCTGATGTGAAACACTGGTATTCTAACCATACTGCCACTCACACCTTAGTATGTTGTGAAAATCATAGTGTCTGATTTCACATCCTAAACTGTGGAAGTTAAACACGACAAGATGTAGAATGAGCAGCTAGAGCAAAGAAGTTCTCTCTTAGGGGAGCTCACTTGGATATTCTGTCTGGGTCACGCTGGAGTGTGGAGCAATGAATTTTTTTGGCTTGAAGATTACCAGTGGTTGCAACACTTACGCTGGACGAGGGAGGTATCAAGAAGACTGTGAATGACAGCAAGGTGAAGGAACAATCACAGATGAAACAACATGTTTGAGGATGCTGGAGTTAGGATTTGCATGCGTCTTCTAACAAAGATGGACGTATAAGGGAAGTGAAATATTTACAACCAGTGTGGTACCGGGAACAATCTTCTTCTGTCTTTTATCTGTTGGTGGAGCAGGGGCTCTCAACTAACTCATGACAAGTCTTTTGCAGGCCCGTTGTCTAATGATTGATGTTTTAATAGAAAACAAAACATTGCAAATAGAAAGAAAACAGAGAAACAGAATGTGATATGACATGACAAACATGGAGTCTTTAATACCATCCTCCATCTGAACCACCGTTACATTCTTCTTCTTAGCCATGGCGCAGGCATTGTTACAAGACCTTGCCGTTTTATACATTACGTAACAAGTACATCAGTAACTTATAACACATCATAAATAAGTGGAAAATACATTCAGATCTCATGCATACAATGATATGACCAAGTACATATATAAGTAAATAATTCTGCATATTGAGTCAAGATTACAAATAGTAAAACACAACATTGTCATGAATTCGGTATAAAATGATTGGCTGAACAGTGGTTTAAAGCAACCAGTAAATGCATTCATTTACCTTTGCTGCAAATAGTCACAGGGAGATAGGTTTGCATCGGTGACCTGGAGTAATGCTAGTTTTAGTGTAGGTAGGCGAATAAAGGGCAATAGAAACTGTGCAACATTTGATTCTTAGAACATTCTTAATGGTAACATTGCAACATTTAATATTCAGAGCATTCTCAATAGTAACTGCAATGTTTGATATTCAGAACATTCTCAATAGAAACTGTGCAACATTTGATTCTCAGAACATCTTCAATAATAACTGCAACATTTGATATTCAGAACATTCTCAATAGAAACCATGTAACATTTGATATTCAGAACATTCTCCATGATCTCAGAAAGTTCTCAGTTATGTCATGTGCCCTTTCAATTACTCTTCCACAAATCTTTTCTAAGTGTCTTTTGGATTGCTTCCCATGGCTAAATTATGTAGTTTTATTGTATTTGTCTTTTTTCATGTATTTGTTTTACTTCTATTGTATTTTGTATTGTATTCACTGTATATTTCTCCTTCAATTTACTAATTAAAATCTGTTGCTACATAATTTTTGGTTGCTTCTTGCCTACTCAGGCATGTGTAGCTAAATTATGAATAGTTTTATTGCATGTGTTTTCTCTTTCCCTCTAGTTATCAAAATCTTTTGCTAAATATTTCTTGATTAACTTATCTTCTCAGGCCTGCATTGCTAAACTATGTACAGTTCTACTGTAATTGTGTCATCTATGTAGATCTTTTCTCCTGTTATCTACTTATTAGAAACTTTCTAAAGTATTTCTTGGTAGCTTCCTTCACTTCTCAGATCTGATCTTATATTTACGAGCTCTGTTATTTACACCAAACTTTCTTCATTCATCAATTCACCCAAATATATTCCAACTGTTTCTTGGCTTCGTCATCTTTCACCTCTATTTGCAAGACCCATTTTCTAGGTATTTCCCGTTGATTGTGCTTGTGTCTTCTTTCTAATATACACTTGTCATCCTTTATCTTAATCTCTTCTTTCTTAATATTTTCTGTTGATTGTACATACTGATTGTAGTTTAAAATATATTGATCACCTTCCATCTCTTCTTTCACACTTCTTTTTCTATTTCCTGTTGATTTAACTGTGTCTTCAAGTTTAATATACATTTGCCACCTGTTATCTCTTCTTTCACAACTCTATTTTAATATTTCCTGTTGATTGTGCATACTGATTGTATCTATCACCTTCTATCTCTTCTTTCACAACTCTTTTTCTAAGTATTTCTTCTCGATTGTACTTGTGTCTTCTAGTTTAATTACAAGCTTGCCAGTGTCCATGTCTTCTTCTAATTACTTCTTGGTGGCCTCGTGATGTTGCTAATCCTGAATGGCTACATTATCACAATCTTTATCATCCCTAAGCATGTCAGCTCCCATTGGTATGCTCTCCTCTGCACACTAAACAGCGAAATACAGAGGAAAACCATCACACAACTAGAAGCTCAATGCAACAATAAAACATTTCCTCCAGAACAAGAGAAATGGGAATTCCCAAACAGCAGCATGATCTTTATCAGGGTCAAATGTTTACAAGTCTTGTTTTCATATTTCTCATCCCGCAGAAAGACCCTGGTTATTATGTTAATGCTGCCTTTCTCCTACCATGATGACTTACTAGACCAGTTTGCTACCACTGTATTATCACTACATCGTCACAATCACTTGCATCACATTTCTGTATGATGCTCTGTCGACAGTCAAGTCCAGGTTATTCCCAAACTTGTCACCCCGTTGTCTAGGAATCATAACCAGGTTTTCTTTGGTGTTCTTCCCCTGTCTATTCTACTTCCCCTGTCTATTTTAATCCTGGTAACACATTTTATAACACCAGTTACTTCACACTATCTGTTTCCAGTCACGTCATATTGGTAGTTTTCAGTCACTTTATATTAGTTGTTCCCAGTTACTTCAAACTGTTTGCTTTATCACATTTTCTTTAGTATTCATCCAATGTTCTTTCATTGTAAGTTTGAATACAGGTTCCCACAACCGTAATTTAAACCCAAACTGCATCACACTGACTTCACTATCTCGTCACTGACGCTCATTTATTCAAAGTCACATCAATACAAGAAAAGACACTGCGTTACATTATTACATATTATGCCCCACTGTTGTACAATACACATTCCCAAAAATGACATAACCAGTCAGTCAAAACAAAAATTCCAATCTGCTTCAGAAATACAATACAGCAAATTCAAATTTGGCATGGAGAGTTTATCATTACCTGGCATACTAATGGCATACTCTTTCAGTGATACCTGATTTACTTTTTCCCTTGAAACCTAACCATTACATAATGTGTTCTTTTACCTTTTAAATTTGGTGAAGGCATACTAAAGAAATCTGGCTTGCCCATTGGCCACTTCCACTGTGTATTTAGCTTGTTTAAAAGTAAGATCACCCAAATGTTGCCAAGGTAAAAAAGGTAAGCAATAAATAAACTTTCAAACGTCTCCCAAACTGGTTCCCCTCTATGGGTCTGTGATGTGACCTCGCCAGGAGGAAAGAGCAAGGAGGAATTGTCGGTTAATCTTTCCCTTACTATGGTGAGCGACAAGCCCAGGCATAGAACCTGCATCTGACCGTGTTCATGACTTTACCAGTGCAGTTTGCTATCAGCTTCGCTAGTGTGCTTGCCAAGTAACGAGCAGTACAAAGTAATGAAAAGCACAAAGTAATCTACCATGCATGTGAAAAGAGGCAACAAAGGTCAGTGTGAGTCTGACCACTTCATATCATAAAAAAAACTTAAGAGTTGCCAAATCCAACCAGCCATGCACAAGAGCTATTGTGGGAAGGACATGGAAGCAGCTGCAGGTGATACGAACCCACAGGAGACTAGCATGCTTCGTGCAGGATGGCATGCATCAATTTAGAGGTTGTGGGCTGTGAGCACTTGCTGGATCTTTTCTACAGGACGCTCTGGTGTGGTTGGAAATGAACAGGTGGACAGATTGGCTGGTGCTGCATCCTTGATGGGTGATTTGATGCATGATAAGGCAGTTGTGGTGAAGGCTCTCTGGGAGCACATGAATAATGCAGAAGAACAGATGGACTATCATGGTCTAGAGAGAATGTGGCTGCAGGGGGTGGTCAAAGGATCTGGTCACCAGTCGTTTATATTTTATGTAATTTTTAATAACTTAGCATATGTTTCCCAAAGTTACCTGACACTGTTTTATCATGTTGCTGTTTGACACACACTGCATAAATTAAAACTGTTTTATACAAAAGCCACATTATTTCTGCATATGTGAATGCAAACAGCAAAGAAGATTCCACTTTGTGAATAAAAACATAAGATCACAACTGCCAACCAGGCCTGCTTCTAATGTTAACAGCTTAAAAGAAACAAATTTAGCGTTTAAATTTAAGATTCCAAGTAAATTTGCTAAGAGGTGCTGGATCCATCATTAATTTTGTAAATGGGGTGTATATCCTTACAGGATGATGCAACCAAACCCAGCATTTTTGTCTGTATGTGATCTTCTAGGCAATTTTACATTCAGGAGTTAGCCATTGTCGTCTTTGATGGCTGATGCTCATACAATGGTGATACATCAACGCAAGGCAGTCTGCTTCCAAACTCCATACAGCTGATTTCGAACCCAGGGGTGTAAGACTACGTTCACTACCCCTAAGCTAAAGAAGCCAGTTGTACTGTATTTTTCTGAATAAAGTTAAATGTACACAAGTATGCAACCACTTTTATTTGTGTACCACTTAGAAGGCCTCAGCGGACATTATGTGTACAAGATGGAGTATTAATATTAGTTTTTCCTGATATTTGTTCTTTCTTAAAGTTGTCCTCAATGTACATCAAAATGTTTTCCTTATATCTTTATCTAAAGTTTACACTTTCCTTAATGTGCAACAAAAATTTGCCCTTATATTTTCAATCTAAAATTTTGACATTCCTCATTTTACATCGTTTTTTTCTTTTATTTTTATCTAAAGCTTTGACTTTCCTCAATATACATCAACAGTTTTTTCTAATATTTGTATCTAAAGTTTTGACTTTCGACTATGTACATCAACAGATTGTTCTTATATTTGTATCTAAAGTTTACACTTTGCTCTATATACAAAAATAAGTTTTCCCTTATATTTTGTTTCTAAAGTTTAGACTTTCCTCAATGAACATCAAGTTTGCCCTTATATTTTTACCTAAAGTTTTGACTTTCCTCAATGAACATCAAGTTTGCCCTGATATTTTTACCTAAAGTTTAGACTTTCCTCAATGTCTATGAACAATTTGTCCCTATATTTTTATCTAAAGTTTACATTTTTCTCAATGTAAATCAACAGTTTTTCCTCTTCTGCTTTTTAAGTGTAGAGGTGCCTTCTATCCTGGTTTAACTTAAACAAAACACCCAAAATGCACATACACACTAAACTTAAGAGAAACACTTCATACAGAAACCCATACTCTCTCAGAAGACGCTAGAAGTGTTAATACCACATAAAACTGACTAACAACAAAGCTTACTATAGCCAATACAAATTTTAAATTGAAAACTTTACAGGAGGCACAGTACTGTTCAACTCATTTCCTTATAAATACTTCACAAAATGAGAAGCAAAAACATTTAAAATAAATCTGCTATGATAATCTAAAAATGGCCTACTCAAATAGTTATGTTACATTTCATTAATTCTTTCAGTCTAAAGGAACATGTGATGTGTGATTGGCTTTTCTCCTCGAGTCTCAACCATCACATACCAAGTTCTCTAACTGTGTTCATTTGACTGCAGCTTGCCAAAGAAATCTGGCTACCAGGTGATCATTCCCACTGTGTATTAAGTCAGTTTTAAGGGAATGCATTCATGATTTTCCATTGTAGTTATCTCCCTCGCTGGGCACATACTGAGCCTTTCTGTGACAAAATAGTTAAGTACCTGTTCTGTACCCACACTTCTTAAGGCCTTATAGAAACTATTATAGAAACTACAAACCTTTAAAAAACCAAACCAAAAACTACATAAATATAACTGCCTTGACTGAATAGAACAAATGGCAACGTAACCGCAAATGTTCAGACTGGTTTTTGATTGATTTGTAAACACTAAAATGTCGCCGGAGATCATGACTCGATGATGTCTAACCGGTTTCCCTTCCTGGATATTTTGACAGCTCCATTGGCGACATCTCCCTGGGTTTTCTTGAAGGACACTTCCACAGTTGAGCCCTTGAACTCTGCATGCAATCTGGCAGGGGACAAAGGGAATGGTATAATTCACACATATATTTAAATTTAAATACAAATTTCTTTTGTAAATTTATGAGCTTTTTAACATTTGGCTTTAGAATACTTAAGAAATCTGGCTTCCATTTGTTTTTGCCTGCATCATAACCAATAAATCAGCTCATACAATCAGTTCTCAAGCACAGGGAGATAACACAAACAATGGAGCCACACAGTCTTAGTCGATAGATGTTTAGTCAGCCAGACCTGTGGTACCTTCTGAAGGGTGATGGAAATATGGTGTCAGAAACTGAAAGAACAGAAACTGCTCTGCTCGATTAAAGCAATTAAATCCTGGATTGGAACAGACAGAATACCAAAAGTGAAAAACAATAGCATGTGTATTTCCTGTGGCAATGTATGGAAGTTGAGTACACATGTTAGAGAAGAGAATTAAAAACTCACTGGATAAAACAGAGAAAATGACAGAAAAACAGATGTACCCAAGAAGAACGCAATATTTTAAAGAGATAGGATGTTAAGACAATTAAAACTGAGGAAAATTACATATTTTGGACATGACATATAAGATATAATCATCATTCAGTGAATTGCTGACTGGCGTAGGTGATCATGCCTCTCCACAATTTGCAATCTCCGACAGCATGGGTCATTTTATGTGTTGATTCCCTTCCATACCATGAGACAAGACTGTCAAGAATTTTCTCACTGTCTTCCTCTATCTCTTCTTCCACAAATCTTTCCGGCTGTCACATGTTCTAGTTTTTGTCTTTTCATGTGGCCAAAAATGATGACTGCTTCATTCTGTTAGTGACAAGTCATAAGATATGAAAGTCTGAAAAAGATAACTATGGAGGGAGACATATACAGAGCAAAGGAGAAAATGAAGGCCACAACGAAGACGGGTTCAGGATGAGATAGATAATTTATACATGACAGCCACACACAGCCACACAGTCAGGACATCAGGCTTAAGATGGACAGAGGTTTCAAAAGACTGATAGAGAAAAAGTTGTGCATGAGACAAGCTACTGGGTGTTGATGGATTATAAACTGCTGCTGTTACAGAATGGCTGGTATCACAGTTCTCACCCTCTGGCATACATATATATATTGATCAGATGTTGGTTTGCTCCGTACAAAGAAATGGATGACAACTTTTCTCCATCATGAACCCATTCCCAGGGAAGGTAAACAAATACCTGCAGAAGTCGGATGTGTTGACCGAAAGGTCCAAATATTACAACTCTGCTGTAAACAGGCAAAAAGCAAGTACGTCCAAAAATTATTCCGGATGAACGCAGTAGAAGCCCAAGCTTACCGGTATGACACTTGATGATGAGGAGTTAACATCATGTTATGAGTCAAGGTTGTAGAACTCTTAACACAGAATATATTTTATTCATCAGGTTGTGTGCCGATGCCTCAGTCGTGTCATACAACAAGCTTTAAATAGGTAGGACTATCGTGAAATATGAAGGGTACTCACCCATCTATCCAACATTAAACCATAAAATGATTAGAGAAATTAGAGTTAGGCAGTCAAGATTTTATGACAAGAAATAAACTGGAGAACTTGGCGACAATAGGTGAGATTGAAGGGAAAAGATGAAAGGGAAGGTAGAGATGTGAATATCTGAATGGCTTGGGTACATGGTATAAACAAGACAAAAATACAGAGCTGATCCACGAGTCTTGTGATCGTGTGAGATGGTGAAACATGACTGATCCACGAGTCTTGTGATCGTGTGAGATGGTGAAACATGACTGATCCACGAGTCTTGTGATCGTGTGAGATGGTGAAACATGACTGATCCACGAGTCTTGTGATCGTGTGAGATGGTGAAACATGACTGATCCACGAGTCTTGTGATCGTGTGAGATGGTGAAACATGACTGATCCACGAGTCTTGTGATTGTGTGAGATGGTGAAACATGACTGATCCATGAGTCTTGTGATCATGTGTGATGGTGAAACATGACTGATCCATGAGTCTTGTGATCATGTGTGATGGTGAAACATGACTGATCCACAAGTCTTGTGATTGTGTAAGATGGTAAAACATGACTGATCCATGAGTCTTGTGATCGTGTGAGATGGTGAAACATGACTGATCCACGAGTCTTGTGATCGTGTGAGATGGTGAAACATGACTGATCCACGAGTCTTGTGATCGTGTGAGATGGTGAAACATGACTGATCCACGAGTCTTGTGATCGTGTGAGATGGTGAAACATGACTGATCCACGAGTCTTGTGATCGTGTGAGATGGTTAAACATGACTGATCCACGAGTCTTGTGATCGTGTGAGATGGTGAAACATGACTGCCCATGTTTATCAGCATGGTACATGATGATGATGGCTCTACCCAGACTTCAATATACCATAAGTAGTACTTACTGCGGCAGGATCTGAACCTCCGGTGGCTTCCCTACACTGTTCTGCACCACCATCTGTGTTTTGGTCACTGCTTCAATCACATGGTTTGTACTAAAGATAAAATCACCCTTTCTGGCGGCCACCACACCATTTTCCTTTTGGAGAAAAATTCATAAACATATTAACTCTTTTGTCAATGATTTTAGTAAAGGCTTCTATAGATAGCTAGTCTCTGTGGTGAAGGGCTTATAGACGCGATTCGTAAGCCCCCTTACCCGCATTTGAAACACAGCTGCAACTGATTTGGCAGCAGACCGCGTTGCGCTGGGTTTTAACGAATTGGTATGGGAGCTGGTCATTCAGAAATCAATGGCAAACTACTGAACGTACACTTGCCAAGACATCAACAACAACAGTAAAATTCTTGTGTTGACAGCGATGTCCTGTAACAAGGACAAAAACAAACATGCAAAACAAACAAACAATCTATAGATAATCTTAGCTTATTCACAGATACAAAATATCACAAAGAAGAGTGACTAAAGGAAAGATGCACACAGATACAAGTCAACATTCCAACCAAACTCTTTATCAATGAAAACAAAAGGAATACTTAGAAGACTGAAATACCACCAAGACAAATGAGTAATCCACATGTTTTATATAAGATATATATATACACTGTTGCAGAACATTGATTATCCATGCAATTTGTATGTTCAGTAGTTGGCCATTGCTTTCTGAATGAGAAGTCAATAAGTCCAACTTAATGCCAGTGTAAGGGTTAAACCATCAGCTCACCGGAAGTTTCAGAGTGAGCACTCTTATCTTTTCAAAGAATGCTGAATATTAATCCTTGTTTGGTTAAAACTGCCTAAACAGTGAATCAGGCAATTTTCCCAATGAAAAAGAAACAAGATGAAAGATTTAGTCACTGGAAGGCGATTTTAGAATAACGACAGAAATGTACAAATCACCTAGATGGTTGCATCTGCTGAAATAGATAGAGATTAGTTTGGAAGCTTCTCCATGATTTCATTGAGCTCCCTAGTTATACTTCGTGTTCATTCATTTTTTCTGAATATGCCTGACAGCATTCACTCCTGTCTTCTATATCATCACTGTGGTGAGATTTTCCTTGTGTGGCCTATGGGAGGAAACTGATCACTTTTGGAAGTGTCCATGTGCAATATCAGTGTTCTCGGACAAACTAACCAAACTGTCGTGACAGAAGTATCTCTGAGGAGAGTTCTGGAAACCACTCCACTGACAGGCAAGCCAAGATGGAAGTATTGCTGAAGAGAGTTCTGGAAACCACTGTGCTGACAGGCAAGCCAAGATGGAAGCATCTCTGAGGAGAGTTCTGGAAACCACTGTGCTGACAGGCAAGCCAAGATGGAAGCATCTCTGAGGAGAGTTCTGGAAACCACTCCACTGACAGGCAAGCCAAGATGGAAGTATTGCTGAAGAGAGTTCTGGAAACCACTGTGCTGACAGGCAAGCCAAGATGGAAGCATCTCTGAGGAGAGTTCTGGAAACCACTGTGCTGACAGGCAAGCCAAGATGGAAGCATCTCTAAGGAGAGTTCTGGAAACCACTGTGCTGACAGGCAAGCCAAGATGGAAGCATCTCTGAGGAGAGTTCTGGAAACCACTGTGCTGACAGGCAAGCCAAGATGGAAGCATCTCTGAGGAGAGTTCTGGAAACCACTGTGCTGACAGGCAAGCCAAGATGGAAGCATCTCTGAGGAGAGTTCTGGAAACCGCTGCGCTGACAGGCAAGCCATGGTGGAAGTATCTCTGAGGAGAGTTCTGGAAACCACTCCGCTGACAGGCAAGCCAAGTGGAAGTATCTCTGAGGAGAGTTCTGGAAACCACTGCACTGACAGACAAGCCAAGATGGAAGCATCTCTGAGGAGAGTTCTGGAAACCACTGCGCTGACAGGCAAGCCAAGATGGAATCATCTCTGAGGAGAGTTCTGGAAACCGCTGCGCTGACAGGCAAGCCATGGTGGAAGTATCTCTGAGGAGAGTTCTGGAAACCACTCCGCTGACAGGCAAGCCAAGTGGAAGTATCTCTGAGGAGAGTTCTGGAAACCACTGCACTGACAGACAAGCCAAGATGGAAGCATCTCTGAGGAGAGTTCTGGAAACCACTGCGCTGACAGGCAAGCCAAGATGGAATCATCTCTGGGGAGAGTTCTGGAAACCACTGTGCTGACAGGCAAGTCAAGATGGACGGTGCAGCAGCAGCAGTAGGATACTCTTATGGCTGAGAGGATCCTGCGCACACACCTGGCCACATACTGGGTGCACGGTGCTAGCCACACTTTCATAGATCAACTGGCACTCAATGGGTAATGTTCTCAATGTACCAGTTGCTGTACTTCCTAGTACATTGCTTGAAGTCCATCTTGGGAAACCTGGGATCTGTATATAAGAATTCTGGCATGGACCTACTGTGAGGATATGAACTTTTAGGACCAACACATTTTTCAGGCCAGACAGCATGGAAGAATATGTGGCCAGTCTTTCCTCCAGTAGCAAGCGTCGAGTCCAGGTATTGAACGCTCATTCAACCTTGCTCATGTCATTGACTGCACAAATTCCTAACTGTTCCACCAAAGCATCCACTGACTACAGGGATATCAAACATTAATCCTGAGCTATATTTAATGGATTATAGGAAATGGAAAATAACTGGGTCTGTGTCCACTGCTGGCTAACAAGGTAGGGTTGACCATCTGACTGTCTTACATTAATAATTCATTAAATGAGGAATGTATGCGTTACAAATACAGGCATCTCTAATGCAGTAGTGGTTGTTAAGGCAACAAAGGATCGATGAGACTCTCTGTGCGTGTAACATACATACTTACGTATGTGTAACAGACATGCATATATTTATAAGCTGAGAATATTGGCAGCAGAGAGAATAGCGAGGACAGAGAGAAGGAAGTAGATAGAAAAATACTATGATTAGGTTGGATTTGGTGGCACATAAGTTAGTACAGCCACCTTTTGACATAGATTGATGAGAATAATCTTCCAATTGTTGTGCATCAGTACTTTGATTTGTATAGAACAGACTCAGAGATAGACAGAGAGGCAGGCAGCAGACAGACAAGACATAAGTTGACAAGACAATACAGTCAAAGATAAACAGCCAACCAGATAGATAAGCAAGACAAGATAAATGGCCAAAGAGAAAAACAGATAACACAGATAGACCAGACAATGCAAGAAAGACAGACAGCCATGAGAGACAGACACACATATTCTGGCAATATGAGTAGCACATATTGTTTGCACAGCAGACAAACCCAAAGACTTTCTCAAAGCAAATGTCCTGTATGGCACCTTTAAGCACACCAAAAGCTGAACATGCACACACAGGCAACTCTATAATTCAATCACACACAAAGATTGGATGTACTCCTTCAATTTGAAATCACCACTTCCATGGTAGAGCAGCAGTACACGCAAGTTACTGACACTAATGTCTGAGGTTCGATTCCCAAAAATAATTAGGAGTTACAAGCACAATTTGCAATCCTGCATTATGGGGTTGACTGTGATATCATGTAAAGGATAATCAACTAACGTTTTCAACCCAATAAAGCATATTGGGTCTTGCATATGTTTATGTCACTTATACACATTTCAGCAAAAAATAAAAACATTGTTGGAGAATGTGACATGAGGAGAATGTGACATGAGGAGAATGTGACATGAGGAGAAGGATGTGACATTCGGAGCAGGATGTGACACAAGGGGGGAAATGTGACACAAGGAGAATGAGACATGGACAGGAATAGCCAAAGGATGACTTTATTCTTATCAACAGTCAAAGAATGACTTTCTTCTGAACAATTGCCAAAGGATTACTTTATTCTGATCAATAGCCAAAGGATGAATTCATTCTGATCAATAATCAAAGAATGAATTCATTATGAATAATGGCCAAAAGATGACTTTATTCTGATCAATAATTAAGGAATGAATTTATTATGAACAAGAGTTAAAGTATGACTTTATTCTGATAAATAGCCAAATGATGACTTTATTCTGATCAATAATCAAAGAATGAATTGATTCTGAATAATAGCCAAATGATGACTTTATTCTGGCCAATAGTCAAAATAATGATAAAATTGAAGAGTCAGCTACTTCCGCGCATTTATCAAAGAGAGGTTACCAGGGGGCATAAAACCAAATAACATATTTTAGCAAATGGTAATTGTTGCTGGCCATGAATAATGGCTGACCGTCATGAACTCTTGGAAACGTTGGTACAAAATGCTGACATTTCGGCATCTAATATAACTAAATATACACACAGCTTTATTATTCACAAACATAAAATTGTTTCATTCACAAGTATAAAGTGGTATTGTACACAAATATAAAGTTTTATCATTCACAAGCATCCACTGAAACATGCAAGTTGAAAAAGCAGTCGTTTTAATCATGCCAACATGCTGTACAAAAATAATCCCTATCATGCTGGCATCTTGAGACAACTGGGGCTACCAAGCTTACGCTATAACTACATGTACAACTACGTAAGGAGGCAACGAAGTACACGAGACCCTCCTTGCATACCATGAGGCAACAAGGTACATGAGACCCTCCTTTGCACACCATAAGGCAACAAAGTATATGAGACCCTCCTTTCATGCCATCTTTTTGTTGCACTAATCAACCAAACAATAATTTCAGGCTTCTTATTCTACTTCTTCCTTGAGTTGAGTTGAGTTGAGCTGAGTCAGGAACTGACAGCAAAACACTTGGGACATTCCCATATATGCTCCGTCCTCATCTTCAACAGCCAGCATAGAGTCCCAATACTAATGGTACCAGCAGCAGTCTGATTATGTGTCTGGTCTTTCCTGGGAGTCTTGAGTGGCCAGATCCGCTGGTCACTCTCCCTGCAATCCATTCTCTCCAGGCTGTGATGATCTATCTGTTCATCTGCACTATACACATGATCTCAAAAGGCTTCGACCAGATCTGCCATATCATGCGCCAATACCCCACCAAGCTGTGCAGACCCAACCAATCTGTCCGTTTTCTCGTTTCCCACCACACCAGCATGTCCTGGGGGGAAAATCCAACAGATGCTCTCTATTTCTGATTGTTGAATTAAGCCTGCTACTCTGCCCAAAGCATGCCTGTCTCAGATAACGATGACTGCACCACTTCACCGGAACTAAAGAATTCTTCCATTCTGGTTAGAGAGAGCCCTATTAATAGATTAGAAAGAACACTATTCTACCTAGATCACTAGTATATTTAGATTAGAGAAAGAGAGAAAGAATTACTATACCTGAATTGGAAAAATCCTCATACAAGTTATAGGAAAAAACATTATATAAGGATAGAGATACCAAAATAATGACCTTTGGCATGCCTATGTGCCAGGCTGATAATCAGTGTAGGGGTGGTCATGATCCCCCATGTCATACGATCACATGACCTTTGATCAGGTTGATGGTCATGCCAAAGTTATCGCATATGGCTATCCAGGTATTCATCTCTTTCCCTTCTCCTCGTTCTTTTCCCAACAAGTTCTCCAGTTGTCACAAAATTGTTAATTTTATTTCTTAGCATACTGTGTCCAAAAAAATCTGGACTTTCCATGTCTAATTTCTCTAAACAATTTATGGTTTTTATTTGTTTCTTGAAAGACTGCCTCATTCATTTTTTCTATCAGTCCATGTACTCTTTGCGTTTTCCATAGAATTCACATTTCCATTGCCATTAGATGTTTCTCAGCTTGTCTATTAATTGTCCATGTTTCAAATAATTACAAAGTATAGGTTCTTTATATCAATTTAACACTCCGTTTTCTCAATGGAAGTAGCAGTATTTTATTGGTGAGGATATTTTCCATCTTACAAAAGTATAATTTTTCCAGTGGTGGTTCTTATTCTAATCTCTATATGACATCTTCCGGCAGATGAGACACTGGATCGACACTGGTAATAGGGAAAGCTAACCCACACGCACAAATCAGCCCAGTGCACTAGAAGAGTACCACATGTCTGGACTATGCTTGAGTTCAAAACAAGCTATTGTATTGTTTTTTTAAACCTGGTATTTCTTTCCATGTACATAACCATTACAGACATAGGTACGTAAAATGCAACAATAAAATAAGACATAAGCATGAAACATCAAGCAGCTCAAATATATGCTACTGTTCTATGTCCCTCTTCATGCTGCTAGTCTTTAATTAAATGAACAGCACATTTCACAGCCCTTGTCTTACTCTCCAGTTATTATTTTCCTAAGCACAACAACCATTACTATTAGAATGATTCGAAGACTCAGAATAAACTGTTTTTCTTTGCTAGCTATTGTTCATGTGAGAACTTCTTTGTTTATAATATTCTTGTAAATGTGTGTGTGCTTAATGACCTTATATTATTTATTTATGTGTGTGTGTGCTTAATGACCTTATATTATTCCTTTATATGTGTGTGCTTAGTATGTGTGTGTGTACTTAATGACTTGATATTTTCCTTTATATGTGTGTGTGCTTAATGACCTTATATTATTCCTGTATATGTGTGTGAGCTTAATGCCCTTATATTATTCATTTATATGTGAGAGAGTTAAATTACTAATTGTATCCCTTTACAAAAAAATCAAACTATTAACTTACAAATAAATTACAATAACTGCAAAATATACTCTTACAACCTATATGAACTGGTAATCACTAAAAACACTTGCTCTGCAACAACAGTCCAATAATACACTACAAAAAAAGTAAACTATTCATCTGAGCAGAAAACTTCAAATGACAAAAGCACATGAACAATAAATCAACAACTGCATGAGAATCCCTTTCATGTTGATTTTCGAACTGAAAATGGCAAAAATTCAACAAAAGAAAAGTTGAACACTGGAAAGGACAAAGCGACTGATTGAAAAACCCAGCACTCACAAACTCATTTCCTACCACACCTCCTCCATCTCCACTATTTTCTTCATCTTCAGCAACTTCCTTCAGAAAGAGAACACAATTGGGGATGAAACAAAAGCTTGGTTAGTTACAGACAAATCTCAGTTATGAAATAAAATTGTATTTCATACTTTTGGATAAGATGGCAACATATAGATCTATCTATTCACAAAACACACAGGTTGTGGTTAAATTAATTACTCGTGACAACAAATTTATGCAGGGAGTGCAATAAATTATGGTAATCAGTACCACAAATGACAATAACAACTTCTAAAAATAACACACAAACATATATTTGTTGGAGAGTTTGTGTTGAAGATTTTAACATGCTGCACATAAAATATTTATCTGCAGCAGATCTGTGCTGAATAATTTTTAACATATGCTTGCAACACACATTTCTGAGATTTGTACTGGAGATTTTACCATTTACTTGCATCATAGATTTTTTGGGGAAATTTTTATTGGAATTGCTAACACATTCTTACAATATACTTTTGTGGGGAGATTTGTAATGGAGATTTAAACAATTCTTACAATATTCTTTTGTGGGGAGATTTGAATTGGAGATTTCAACAATTCTTACAATATACTTTTGTGGGGAGATTTGTACTGGAGATTTTAACACATTCTTACAAAATACTTTTGTGGGGAGATTTGTACTGGAGATGTTATCATTCTCTTGGAACATTAGTCCATTTCTGACTTATTTTCAGCTTGAGATATCTGTCAAACAGTCAAAAAGATTCCAGTTTATTATTAATTCTTTATCCGACTGCATGAAGATTGGTATCTTTGCTATTTAAAAAATTCATCTAACAATAAGATACATCCCCCCCCCCCCCCCCCCCCCCACCGTTTCCATCCTGTTTCAGGATATTGCGGTCAACACCAGCATCTTTCAGCTGTATGTTGATTCCTAGGCTAGATTACGCTCATCAGCAAGCCACGACTTTCTGAGCGACCGGCTCCATACTCTCATAAGTCACTTTTTGCGATTCGAACCACTGCTAATTCTCGTCGCATCACGTGACGAGAGTATTCGGGGTTAGCGGAGAAAGCTGCTAACCCCTCGGCCATGGAACCGGCAATAAGATACATACACAGTTTATATTAATTAATCATCATCATCATGTGCCATGCCGATAAGTGTGGTCGTCTTACTAGCTATGTTCACATTTATGTATTCTAAAATTATAATAAATTTACACGAACTTGTTCATGTCTGTTGAAGGATGTGTAGCTATGTTATCTGTCTGCGAATGTTTCTGATTAGAATGCTGATGTCATGTTGATGGAATATAACACTAAGTAATTCATTATATTTTTCAACTACATTCCTCTGCCATTCACATGTGGTCGTTATTGCTCACCGTGCCATCAAACAATATCTAGGAACATAACAACACAATGTTCGGTGGAGGACAACAAAGACAACAACATGGATGACAACATTGTCTGGTTCAGCTAATTATTTATATAAGGTGTGACAAGAGACAACATGATTGGCACCAACAACATGAGTGGCACATTGGTTGGCACATGTGCAGTATTGTTATACATTCAATTATTGCTAGTGTTAAATTACTGCTTTGTATTATATTACTACTAGTGTTAAATTACTGCTATGTATTATATTACTCCATCCATCCATCCATCCATCATGTGCCATGCCAGCAAGCGTGGGCAATCATGATTTGCAATTTCACTCAATCACCAGAGTCGTGAATCAGCTCAGTGTTCTTGTCTCGACCATATATTACTACTAGTGTTAAATTACTATTACACATTATATTACCACTAGTCTTAAATTACTATTACATATAAGATAACCACTAGTGTTAAATTACTGTTACTTATTATATTACTACTAAATATTATATTGCCACTATTGTTAAATTATGGTTACATATTATATAATTATTATTGCTATGTATTATATTACTTTTTTTTTGTTTTTTGTATACACTTTTGACAGGACATCGCTGTCATCACTAGCATTTTACTGCTGTTGTTGATGTTCAGTAGTTTGCCATTGCTTTCTGAATGACCAGCTCTCATACCAATTCATTAAAACCCAGCTCAACGTGGTCTGCTGCCAAATCACGCACAGCTGTGTTTCAAACGCGGGTAAGCGGGTTTATGAATCACGTCCGTAAGCCCTTAGCCACAGTTACTAGCATTATATTACTTTTTTTTTTATTCACATATCCTTTTACAGGACATCGCTGTCAACATCTTTCAGCTGTCTGTTGATTTCTTGGCAAGATTACGCTCAGTAGTTTGCCATTGCTTTCTGAGCGGCCGGCTCAGTTATCCCACAAGTTACCAGCGGGGGACGAACCGCTCCCAGTTCTCGCCTGCTATGAGACTCTGCGTGATAAACGGGATTACGGAGAAAGTGGTGTAACCCCTCGCCCAGAGAGACCGGCATTATATTACTACTAGTGTTAAATTACTGATGGTGTTATATTATACTAGTGTTAAATTATTGCTATGTATTACTTTTTTCTTTTTTTTTTCGCATATCCTTTATGGGACATTGCAGTCAACACCAGAATTTTTCAGCTGCTGCTGATGTCTTGGCAAGTTTTATGTTCAGTAGTTTGATTATATCACTACTAGTGTTAAATTACTGCTATGTATTATATTACTACTAGTGTTAAATTACTGCTATGTATTATATTACTACTAGTGTTAAATTAGTGTTAGTTGCACACCCTTTACAGTATGTCGCAGTCAACCCCAGCATTTTCTGGCTGTATGTGATCTCCTGAGTAATTTGCCACTGCTGTCTGAACCGGCATCCATACCATTTTATAAAAAACTCAACGCAAGGCGATCTGCTGCTAAATCACCCACAGCTGTGTTTCAAACCAATTTCTAGCATGGATTCCACAAAGGACTCTAATGCAGAGAAACCCAGCCTGTTTACGAATTATCAAGGGAAGGAACAGCGGCACCAAGGAAAGAAAATTGGTATTTCTTACTCAGAAAGAGGAAAACACCAGTTGCATTCACAGCATGGAACACTGCTGTTTTAAAGAATTCCTTTTAGAAAGAGGAAATTGATGAATCGGATATGGATCTATAACAGATACAGGAATGGAGGACATGCTTACTGTGACCAAGTTTTTCAAGACATCACTACTGGCATCCCCTTGGCTGAAAGGGTTAGGCCAAGTGATTAAATGGACTCAAATAGTCTCTCAAAGGCACTGTAGAATCCAGTTGATACTGAACTTTCCCAGATAGATAAAGGTACAATCTCCTGATTATTACCGGAATTTACCGAGCTGTTGCATGGAATTCTGGCCTAAAACCAGGGACAAGGACATATCATAAGTATCCTGGGAATATGAACAATAGATGTCTTTATGCAGACGCAGGACAACTCACTACCATAAAGAATATTGGAAGCCTATATATGTAGGCAGTTATGGAACTGAGAGTGCTTAGTATCATTCATGCGTGTTATCGCGAGCTTCAACAAAGATTTCATTCTGAAACCTTTTTAAATGGGGGAGCTTCTATCATAGAATGCTGTGATTCCACCATTTGAACCCAGGTCTCCCGAAGAAAAACATGACATTCAGGCCACTCAGCCAGCTGCTGCTCTATTATATTACTGCTAGTAATAAATTACTGTTATGATTTATATTATTGTTATTGTTACAATACTGCTATGTATTATATATCTGCTAGTAACATTTTATAGTATTACTACAAGTTAAACAATTAACTACTATAGCCAGCACAATGGTGAAGGGATTACAAACACAATTTACAATCCTGCATTCCGCATTTGAAACACAGCCGTGCACGATTTGGAAGCAGACTGCCTTGCGCTTGTTTTCATACAATGGTATGAGTGTCTGTCATTCAGAAAGCAACGGCAAACTACTGAACATAAACTTGCCAAGAAATCACAAACAGCCAAATAATGCCGGGGTTGACAGTGACATCTTGTAAAGGATATGCAACTAACTAACAAAACTATTACTGTATGTTAAAAACACCGCTATGTGTTAAATTATTTTACTTCTATGTTTTGAATGATTGATAAATAACACAGAAATCTAATTAACATAATGGTGTCAGTGTGGTTTATGATCCTGCTCATATACAGAGAGAATACTATTCCACCATGGTTATATAATGCTGATTTATTATAATTCTGATATGTATTTCAGCTTTAACGATTCACTTTGCTATATTTAATGTTGATCATTATCTGCAGTATGCACCTGACAAGCTGACATACCAGGCAATAAATTATTCAACCTATTGTTTGTATCTTCATTTATTTAAAATGTTGATTATTTATATTATACTTTTTGAATAGTATCCCATGTACTACTTCTCATTTAACTCAATTACTAATTACTGCCATTTTTAATAAGCTGTTCATAGACTTTACAACAGATTAAAGTTTTTAACAAACATTTATAGACCTAAATTCTTATTTATACTCGTTTCCTTTGTCTTCTAGAAGTGCCAATCAATCTATGTGCATTTATGTCTCATTTAACTCAATTACTAACGATAGCTGCAATTTGTTAATACACTGTTCATAGACAGATTAATAAAATTTTGTGGAACTGTGGTTAAGCTATGAAAATGTAAACAATATAAAATGACACAAATTAGTGCAGCTTTACATAACAGAATTATGACACATACAGGATGTTGCAGCGACTAGTCTTCATCAGCAAACAAATACATACACAAAACACAACATATTGTCACGGAGAAGATCTCCGGTGACTACATTAAGATGTGACGACAGGATGAGAAGAATAACATTTTTTTCCAATTTTCATTTTCTCTTCTTTGCTTTCATTTTTTCATCTTTTCATTCTTCTCATCCTGTTGTCATGTCTTAATGTAGTCACCGGAGATCTTCTCCGTGATTATATGTTGTGTTTTGTGTATGTGTTTGTTTGCTGATGAAGGCTAGTCGCCACAATGTCCTGTATGTGTAGTTATTCTGTTATGTAAAGCTGCACAACTTTGTGTCATTTTATATTGATAGACAGATTAAAGTTTTTAACAAACTGTTTATAGACCCTACTTCTTATTTATACTTTTTCCTTAGTGTTCTAGAAGTGCCAATTGTTCTATGTGCAGTTACTTCTCATGTTTATAGGCTGTTGTTCTCTGAGCATGTGACAGAGTGGTTGCGTATACTTACCCTACTTTCAGACTGCAGGGAGATTGGGTTTATAAATAAATATACAACATGTTAATTAACAGATTCAGTAACAAACAAAAAGTCGGTTTGGACCCAAAAAAATGGATGGCGGAAAATGGATGTTTCACAGTTTTGACTTAAAGGTTGTTAATATGGCAGCAAATACGTTGTATTATAAAGCAACATTTCAGCCATATATAAGGCCATGGCAGATACGGGAAGTAAACCCCATGACACTGAATCAGTTAAACACCAATGTAATCAGATTCATGTTCCGGTCGTGCCTTAGTTGCTGACTTGTCTGTAAGTTATAAGAGTAAGTGAACTGTTTCCCTCATCACAAAAATGGTGCTTCAAAATGCCGGCACCACTTTCTTAACCCCTGCCCTCAAAGCAATGTAGGTTTTGATTAGTTTGTTATCTGTCTGTGTGTTATCTACAGGTACAATTAGTATTGACTCTTCACTGGTTGTTGATGATGAGGACTGAGCACCTAGGGGAATGTACCTAATCCTGTGATGTTGTTTCTTGACTTAACTCATCTGTCTGTGTGTGCTGATTCTGTTTATAACAACCTGCCAATGGGCTGTTTGAATTTCTCACTCATGCATTGGTGGTAATCCATTACTTTGCCAAGAAGGAAAGCAGTGGTAGTCTATCTTCTTTAACAATGTCTAATCAGTTACGATTCAACAACACACACAACTGGCAATCTTAATGGGAAAAGAGCAAGGGGAGACAAAAAGATAAATATGTGGAGTGTCTGGCCAGGTGGCAGAATGGGGACAGGAACACGAATCTGATTCACAACTCTGGTGACATTGTGGGAGGGTGAACCTTGACTACCCATGGCTATCAATATGGCACATGATGATGATGAACCCATCAATGCTTGCTAATCGAGATAGTAGTCTGAGTTCAATCCCCAGTGGCGATACATTTGTTGTTCCCCTTTGACAAATACGGCTCTGGGATCAGCCCTTCTTCTTAAAATAGGTACCAATCATTTTCAAAACCATCTGGGAAGAAAGGTTGGTGAGAGAGGGAACTGGTCTGTTCATCTCTATACCATGGTGTAGATTATATGAAGGTCCAACACTTCACCACCTGCTGCAATATCTCTTCTGGGACTTCCGAATCCATCATTAAATGAAGCAATCCATAAACACTGACTGGCACCTGGCCTTCTTGACGTAAAATAGTTTGTAAAATGGAGTTATACGACTCCATAGCATACAGCCGGGGCTGAATTTAGAGACCATGTGTTGTCCATGCAGCATGATCCCTCTCTCGGCCCGTCTAGTGTACGCCTGAGGAAAGGTAACACCAATACATCTGGAACAAGACAAGCTGCAGAAGTTGCCAGATCAGTAAAGCAGTATTCTATCTCCGCCTGTCAGAACTTCCATCCTAGACCATACCAAGGCTTAGAACATGGTCTGCCCTGCCATGACATTAAATTGTTAGGTTTCATTTCCTTGCACTAGGGTAAGGCTTGTACCCTCCCAACTGTGATCCTCCACCTGAAGCCATTGGCACAATGTGGAGTGCCAAGTTTGGTGAGCACAGCCCAACATTCTGAACTTACAGAAAGTAGGTAGTACTATCTACATCCAGTAGCTCAGTCACATCTGACTAAGACCTGACAAAAGCATTAACCATAGATGAAATCCATAACTTTGTCCACAAAATGTATTTCTGAGCCATCAAGACAAACAAGAGTTTTCATTCAAGTGATAATAATGCTGAAGCAAGCAATTAGAATAAATGAAATGTAGCAGCAAGAATCACTAGCACTGTTGATTACAGGTAAAAACTGCATCGCATATAAGGATTCAACATTAGAGCAAGACTGTTAATAACAAACAGCAGTATTCAATAGCTAATGTTGAAGATGATGGACTTCCACGATTCAGTTAATGTTAGTAGTGAGGGTTATGCTATCAATGCATCAAAGAAATAATCAGCATCAAAAGGCCCTGGCATTTTCTGGGAAAGACTAATCATGTATGCATCTACCTCAAGTGTTATGTTATTTTTGCTTAAGAGTAACAGTAATTTTAACCAGCTTGCCAGCCTAAGTATGAGGTCATAAGGTTACAACAGGCCAGTATTAAAACTTTTAACTCATTTACCGCTCAGCATTTTTTAAAGAACCTGATTTAATCTTATCTGTACTAAAAGTCTTTGCAACTTTGTCCCAAAAACACATCATGCGTGACCGGTTTTACTTCATGTAGCCCAATCAACATACCATATGTGACTGTTATTCTTATGGTTAGTCTTAGTCACTGAAGAAACCTGGCAACATATCTGCTTGTAGCTACACTGGGGACAATCACATGCTAGGGAAGGCAGATCCAAATCAAATTCCTGTCAGCATGAGTTGCGCTGAGCCACGCGCCTAATGCAACAAAATTCACTTCATGATGACATTAAAACTGGTTCTACGTAACGATTAAGCATTCTTTCTGACTTCCGAAAAAGATAATCTTACCTTATGTAAATGAAAGATACACAGGTTATCTCTAAAAGGCGAGACCGATATCTTGTGTATCATGTTCAGTGGAATTCTATACTTGAGGGCCAAGGATTTTGGGTCTAGGACAAGCAGTGCTTGTGTGCTAAGCACTAACAGCTTGCTAACCATCTGTGGAAAGTGAGTTTGTAAGAGATTAAGTGCTGAAGAAGGGAAACTGTCTAAGTAACTGTTAATGTTGTCATAACCTAATCTTTAGTTGTTTCATTTATTGTCATTTCTTGTCTGCTTTAGTGGGTAGAGCAAGGTGAGACTTTGTGCTTTTTTGGCCTTATCAGATCTATTCACTTCACATCTAATATTTCTCTAATACCTCACCATTTGTAATATTCACTTCACATCTAACTCCTCTCTATTACCTCACCATATGTTCTATTCACTTCACATCTAACTTGTCTCTAATACTTCACCATTTGTTCTATTCACTTCACATCTACTTTTTCTCTAATACCTCACCATTTATTATATTCACTTCATATTTACTTCATCTCTAATACCTCATCATATGTTCTGTTCACGTCACATTTACTTCTTCTATAACACCTCACCATTTGTTCTGTTCACTTCACATTTAAGTCTTCACTAATCACTTAACATCTAATTCTTCTCTAATACCTTATTTGTTCTATTCACTTCACCGCCACTTCCTCTCTAATAACCTGCTATTTGTTCTATTCACTTCACATCTAATTCTCCTCTAATAACTAGCCATCAGATCTATTGCATTCTCACATCTAATTCTCCTCTTTATTCAATTCCCATATCTAATGATCTCCCAAACATTACCATGAGCTGTATTAACTTCACATATCTAATTCTCCTCCAAACCTTGCCACTTTCTCATCTCTCACACCTAATTCTCTCCCCCCTCTCCCCAGAACTTGCCACTTTCTCACTTCCCACACTTCTAACTCTCCTCTCATACACTGCCACTTTCTCACTTCCTACACCTAATTCTCCTCTCAGACCTTGTCACTTTCTCACTTCCCACATCTAACTATCCTCTCATACCTTGCCACTTTCTCACTTCCCACACTTAACTCTCCTCTCATACCTTGCCACTTTCTCACTTCCCACACCTAACTCTCCTCTCATACCTTGCCACTCTCTCACTTCCCACACGTCTAATTCTCCTCTCATACCTTGCCGTCTGCTCTGTTGACTTTATTCACATTATCAGCAAACACAATGTAGGCATCCTGTGTGGACTTGTACAGCTTCTGCCACTTCATGTTGGAGCTCACATCCACATAGTCTCCCTTGAATGCAACTGGAACACTAGCGGCAGAAAAACACGATTATAATGATGGTAAAATCAATTCAACTGAATGTCTTTGTCAATCTAATAATGACAATTCATTCTAAACAGGTATTAAAAAGGAGGGTAACTTCTGTCGCTGCACGTATTTGTAGCCAAATCTGCACTTATGTACATGTATCTATCCTACATTCTTTTGTCTTCTCTTTTCAAGAACATTTCTCTACCAGAGTTTTCTGTTTTTGTTCTTCCATTTTTTTTTTTTTGAATATCATTTTGTGTTCCATACTTTTGTTTCCGGCACTCATTACTTTGTAGGGAGTCTCCATGGTGAAGTGGTAAAGCCGCCTGACTTGAGATCTGAAGGTTGTGGGTTCAATTCTGGGCCGCGTCCTTTGGTTCACAAGTGCATTCTTTTATAAGACTCCTGAGGGTCATCGCTGGAGCTACGGAGTTTGTGCTTTGTACGACACTTTCCTCGCTACGGAGAGAGACTGAGCCATATGGGAATAAAACTCAGTGCAATGAAGTGGACCCTGTCGACTTTTAAGCAATTTTAAGCGACTCATTACTTTGTTTATGCATTAATTGGATTACTTTTCTTGGATTGCGATGATACTTCAGTTTTCCTTTTAATCATTCGTGTTTTTTTTTTTTTTTTTTTTTTTTTTTTCTTGTTTTTTCTTGTTTATTTTGTGTCTGCTGGGCCTTGAACTCAAACAAAGTCAACACATTGCCACTACCACTTTAATTGGCAGTACTTGCAATTGCATTGGACTGATGTTTGCCTGTGGATTAGTTTTCTCTGTTACCAGTGTCCCAAACGAACCTGAACTTCTGGGGTACTTGTAATTTAAGTCCTCAAGTTAAGGACAAGAAGTCAACATTTTAGTCCAGCTGACTGGTATATGGGGTTGAATCCGCTACCTCGGCATCAGCACACAGGAAGTTTAAGAGCGGCCACTCTTATCCATTCAGCCATGTTGATCTCCAGCATTCTTCTTCTTGTTTTTAATTAAAATGTTGGTCAAAACATTTGCTTGCAACTGTGGTATTCTTTCTTGTGTTGAGCTTCCAAACTATATGTTGTGTTGAGCTTCCAAACTATATGTTGTGTTGAGCTTCCAAACTATATGTTGTGTTGAGCTTCCAAACTATATGTTGTGTTGAGCTTCCAAACTATATGTTGTGTTGAGCTTCCAAACTATATGTTGTGTTCATTCAGATTCCAGTTCCTGGCTATATGTTGTGTTCATTCAGATTACTGTTCCTGGCTATATGTTGTGTTCATTCATATTACTGTTCTTTCTTGGCTATATGTTGTGTTCATTCAGACTCCAATGAATTGTTCATGTTAGTTAGCTCCATATACTTTGTTAGTTAGTTAGTTAGTTAGTTAGTCGACAGATCATCCTCATTGCACATCGAACCATTCAGTCCATAAGTGCTCGGATCCCCTCCTCAGCAAATCCCGCAACGTGTAGCGGCTAACGACGCCAGTTCTGTGTTGGTTTATCAATCTTCTTTGGCTTCCTGCGTAGTGTTCTTGTTTGGCCACCCCTCTTTTAATTTGCTGCTCTCGCAGTCTTACCATTGTTGTAGATTCACAGTCATCACTTGGTTCTCGCAAAAGTCTTACTTCTTGTAGAGCATTCAGAATGTCGGCCTGGTCCATGGCGCGTCCGCCCTCCACAGTAGCCTCACCTGCGAGCTTGTCAGCCCGCTCATTTCCTTGTACTCCCGCATGCCCTGGCACGAAGATGAAACTAATCTTTGCCAGTCGATACCGCTCCAGAGGCAGCAACCATTCTCTTCGGATCGACCCCTCCTCTATCCTCTTGATCATGTTCATTGAGTCGCTAAGGAAACAAGCCCTAGTGAATGTCTGTGTCTCGAGCCATGTTATTGCTTTACTTACTGCCATGACTTCCATGATCAGGCTACTTGTGGTTTCAGTGAAAGCACCAGAGTCCTCCTTCACAATTCTCCCTCCGGCCCGAGCTGTAAAGGCCCTTGAGCTTCTCACATGTCGGACGACCGACCCATCTGTGTAGATTACCGCGTCACCGTCTAGCGAATTCTCGAAAATCAACGCTTGTACTTCAGCCTCAACAGCAGCCGGATTTTCTTGTCTGCATTTTCTATCAAGTTGGATGCAAACTGAAAAGGATGTGCAGAAGTCTGTTGGCACTTGCACCCACTCCTCGCCAGGTTCTAAGTCCTCAAGTGAACACACCTGTTGAAGAATGTCTTCGGCTTGACCCATCCACGACCGTCCTCTTTTTAACCTGCTGCCCTTCACCTTCCTAATTTCACTATGCAGTGGATGTTGTGTGTTTGCGTTAATTCTGAGGTAGGCGCGTGCCCTGCAACCTTGTATTCTCTCTTCGATGGTTGGAAACCCAAGAAGGTAGCGCATCGCCCTGCATGCTGTATCTCTTGTACATCCAAGAATAATGCGCATAGCTTCATTCTGTATCCTTTCCATCCTTTCTATCTGCTTATGGCTGAGAGTCAGAATTGCCATTGCATACTCCAAAACAGACATGACCAACCCCTCGTACAGAAGACATAGATGGCGCTGCTCACAGTTTGCTGCCGCCATCACCCGCATCGCTGCCAAACCCCGCTTGGCCTTTGTTATCACCTGGTCTATGTGCACATTATAAGCAAGGCTTCGATCAAACCGTATCCCCAGGTAATTCATTGCCTGCGTTCTTTCCACCGTCTCTGAACACAGCATTACAGTTGGTGTTGGAGTGTTGACAATATGATTATTCAACGAGAACCAAGTCACTGTTGCCTTTGTTGGGTTGACCATTGCCCCAGCTTCATCACACCAAGTACTTATGCGATTGAATTCGGTTTGTAGTTCCACAGCAACCTCCTCTCTATCCTTCCCCTGACGATACACTAAAACATCATCGGCATATGACAATGTCCTGCCAGGTCCAGTGATCTGCTCACTGGTGATTCTCACTGTGTAGGCGTTGAACAGTACCGGAGATAATGGTGATCCCTGTGGTAGGCCAGGATATATTGTTGTTGGTTCCGAAGTCCAACTGCCACATCTAAAAATTACTTTCCGTTGGAAGAGGGCTGCAGCGATCCAACTAAGGAGGAATGGACTTATGTTTAGTTCGAGAAGCTGAAACATTAAAAAATCCAGTGGTACTCTGTTGTATGCGTCCTCAAGATCAATTGCTGCAGCAACGGTTTCAGTGCCTGAGTGGAAACCTTCATAGACATCCTGGGCAAAGACTGCTGCATTGGTCCAGGTTTCTCTTTTTGGACGGTACCCACCCAGGGTGGGTGGGAAAACACCTTGCCTCTCTAGTTGGCTTGATATTTTCCTGGCAATTACCTTCTCCAGCAGCTTATTTGCTATACTTATGCTTACTTATTTACTATATACCTATTGTATCCATATACTTTGTAGGACATTGCAGTCAACCTCAGCATTGTTTTGCTGTTTCTTATTTCTTGACAAGTTTATGTTCAGTAGTTTGTCATTGCTTTATGAACGACCAGCACCCATACCATTGAAGACATTGCAAGACAGTCTGCTTCCAAATTGCCCACAGCTGTGTTTTAACGTGATATCAGAATTTTTCATGAGGTATCTAATAAAAGTGTGTGTGGTACAGTGGTAGAGCCCATGCCTAGAGTTCCGACTGTACTGGTTAAGTTTTCCCTCAGCCTATCACGCCATGACAGCAAACAGAATGTGTATGCGTATATGTCAGCAGTGCTTGTTTTAACCTTGAATATAGTTAAGGTCAGTCAGTTTCATAATATTACTGGTGAGCTAAGGGCAGATAATCAACGCCAACATGAACATGTCTAAGTGTTCAAGTTACAAAATATGGACCCTGAGCTAGTGCAAGAACCAACCAGAAGGAACGCTGGAGTTTTAAAATATCTTGCAACAGACCAGGAGATCACTTGAGTCTTGATACATATGTACATGGGAGTCTCCGTGGCGAAGTGGTCAAGCCGTATGACTCTGGCTTCGAAGGTTGATTCCAGTGCCCTACCCTTCGTCCATGAGTGCATTTTTTCTTAGACTTCTGAGGGTCATCGCTGGAGCTATGGAGTTTGTGCTTTGTGCGACGCTTTTGGCAGCCTGCGCTGCGAAAAAAGACTGAGCCATATGGGATAAAAACCCAGTGCAATAAAATCGACCCTGCCAACTTTTAAGCGACTTTTTAAGCGAAATATGTACATGATTTTCACAGCCATATGATAAAGTTGCTACATACATACATGGTTTTCACAAGCATATGATAGTTTGTTCATACGTACATGGTTTTCACAACCACGTAAAGCTGGTTCATACATATACCAGTGATAACCCAGGCAAAACTACTACAGATCAAACTTTTTGTAAGTTAGTTGCATGACCAATACAGGACATCACAGTCAACCCCAGCATTTCATGGCTGTTTGAGATTTACCAGGCAAGTTTATGTTTAGTAATTTGCCATTGTTGTCTAAGCAACTGACGCTCATACTTTGTATAAAAACTAGCGCAGGCAGCCTGTTTCCAAATTGCCTGCAGCTATGTTTCAAATGCGTTATGCAGGATTGCGAATCATGTTCGTAACACTGCCGCCACAGTGCCGGTAGACCAAACTTACCACAGAAAAATAGTGAGTTAAGTCTACTAGTGAATAAGTGTTATGTATACAATAAAACATGTGAGTCAAAGAAAAACAAACTGTTTAAAAACCTGGCAGGGTATGTCTCTTTTTTCCCCTTGAACAAATTACTGGCGATCATCTTCTCTCGTAGTCTGTTCTTTGTGGCTTCATCCAGTTTGTTGCGGTACTTTGCACACTGTAAAGGAAGAGTTAAAGTACTATGCACACTGTATGGGAAGATTTACAGAGTGTATAGAGGAGAAGAAACAATGACAATACAAGAGATCTAACAGTATATCATGCCTTTACTTTTATCATCAAATTATAAAAAACATGCATGGCATTTTAGCCAGAACACTGAAGAATAGGTACAGTTTAGTTAGGATATTGAAGAATATGTACGACAGTTTAGTCAGGATACTGAAGAACTATGAAGGGGCTACAAATGAAAACATATGTACGTACACGCGTGTGTGTGCGCATGTGCATGTGTGTGTGCGCGCGCACGCATGTGCGTGTGTGCATGTGTATGTGTGAATATATTCTGGAAAAGTAAAGAACAAAAGTATCATGTTTCGATGTAGTCACCACTGTTTTCAATGCAAGTCAACCAGCACCTGTAGACAAAAATTCTCTGGAGTCACTACTCAGTGTGGCTGACCCAGTCGTAAGCAGTCTGTCACAGAAGTCATACTATTTTGAACCTTCCTACTCCACTCATACACTTGCTGGACAGGCATACGGGACCTTCATTTGCAGATGAATTTTTATATGTTTCACTCCGTCACTGATCAAAAATCGGATAAAAGAACGCTCTCCTCTTTGGAGAATGTCAAAAGTGGGGTGGCCATCTTTAAACTGTCCTTATGACATCACCATGATCGTCTGCATTGTGATGTCACATGCTTAACACTCTTGACATCCTTAACAACAATATTGATAGGTTACAAGACAATGGGATGGTTATTGAAATTTCTATCACATTTTTAAAGTTTTCATTTGAAGCCCCCTCATATATATGACAGTTTACTTATGATACTGAAGAACTATCTATGGCAGTTTAGTTGGGATATTGAAGAGCTGTCTATGACAGTTTAGAAAGGATGCTGAAGAATATATATGGCAGTTTAGTGTGTAGTTTATTAAATATTTCTTCTTCCAGGGTAGAAGATACAAGCAAGAGGGGCACTCACGCACGCACGCACACACACAAAAGTCTCACCCTCCAACGGTGAAAGATTTTCTTCAGCAAGTCCGAGGTTTCTCTGAACCTGTTTGGAGGTTTGGGCCAGTCCTCACAGTTTACTATTGGTGCCATGGATGGTAAATTCTTCCGGAGGTTCAACAAATATTGTCGTTTCTGTAATACATATAATTTCATTCATATCAGAGATATTTCAATGGCAAATTTCAGGTAAAACATACAAAGCGTGGATGAAAACTGACATAATATCATCACCATCATCAAGTTCTATGTCCGTATGTTGGACAGCCTTGGTTTCCTATCTAACATGATCACCGGAATCTAGGATCAAGTATGTGTTTTTCCTGATTGTGAGAATAAAGGGTGGTTGAAAAAGAAGAAGAAAAAGAAGTCTTGCCTCTGGAAAATAAAAAAGTTCAAAAGTAACTGGGAACAACTATGAAATTCTTACATGAGAAGTTACGGCTGCAGTAGGATATAGTAATACACAATGATAACAGTTAGGTTGTGTGATTCCTGCGAAAAAGTGAGAGATAATAAACATAGACACTGCTTATATACCTAACAATGAACGCAAATCTGGCAAATGAAAATCACAGTGTAAAAATAACAATGATAATAATAACATAACAATAAAATAAAAATAAGTTACACCACAACACAATGAATCAATGTGATCTGTGATCTTCATCGGGAACAACACACACAGATGTAAAGAAGCATGGAATCAGAAAATTTAATTAAAACTTAAAGCAAACAGAAAACATTTTGATATCACTTATTGTTAGGCCATTACACATGATCTGTGTCCAGGAAGGCTGCCAGCATTTCAGTTGTGAAAGGTGCCAAATAAGAACATGTGGAGCCAAAGATGTGCAAACACTTAGATATGGATATGTAGAGGGAAGTCAGCAGAGTTACACAGTGGCATCTACAACAGCGGGAATCAACCTTGGCCAGACAGCAAAAACATCAAGTCACAAGGGGTGAAGCCAGACAAGAGTGCTATGCCAAGAAAAATATTCAACTAAGAGAACTGGAGTTGTTGACTGCTACATGCCAAGGAGATACTGAGGAGAGGACTCAAGCACTGAAGAGTTCCATGTGCTGTGAGGATAATCTGACGACTAGTTAGCTTGGCAACTAATTGTATATTAATTCATCATCATCATACTGCAGGATTTTTGCAGAAGATTGTTCTCACTACATCCCACAGATGAAGGTTCTCATCGCTTGCCAATTGGCCTACTGCGTACATTATTATGGTCAAGGTATCTGCAATGTCCTGTGTCCTGTGTGAAAGCAGGACTGAAAATAACTCGTCCTGATGGGAGATGCCTTGAAGAGATTAGAACAAGAATTGCTATGATGATAATTTTCATGCTAATGATTACGCTGACGATGATGATGATGATGATGATGACGATGATGATGATGATGATGATGACGATGATGATGATGATAAAGATGATGATAATGATAATGATGATATTAATTAGGCTGATGATAAAGATGATGATAATTATGATGATGATAATGATGCTGATGATAAAGATGATGATATTGATATGACAATGTTGATAATGATAATGCTGCTGAGATGATGTTAACGATGTTGATGCTGATGATGAAACAGTTAAAAAAACTGACACCATCTCCATGAACTTACTAAGGCGTTGATCATGAACCGTGAGATCTTGGGACCTGCGATTCTCCGGAACTTGGGCCGATACTGCTGTCTGACCTTCCACCCTCGGTAGTACTTGTGGATGACACCGTTTGCCCACAACACCCTCTTCTCATGCTTCATGGCAGCGAGCAGCTTACGAGCCTGGTGGGCAAAGATAAGCATTACAATTACAACTTTATCATGTAAAACATAAACATTAGAATTACATTGTATCATGTAAACATGAACATTATATTTTATCATGTGAAACAAAAACATTATATTTTATCATGTGAAACAAAAACATTATATTTTATCATGTGAAACAAACATGATTACATTTTATATCACATATTTTTATTTTGTTCAGTCGCTTTTGAACTCAAGCGTAGTCCATACATGTGCTATTACTTCTAGTGCACTGGACTGATTTTTGCATTCAGGCGAGTTTTCCCAATCACCAGTGTCCCTCGCCATCAGGTGAACCCACTCATGACTTCTGAGGGACTTGTAATTTACATTCCCAAGTCAAGGACAAGAAGTCAGCATTTCATTCCAACTGACGGTGTAGGGGTTGAACCCAAACCTCAGCATCAGCACACCGGAAGTTTAAAAGCAAGTGGTCTTATCCATTCAGCCATGCTGACCTCTCGTCATATATTTTATACCATACATTTCTTTAGTCATGTAATAAGAAGACAGGTATTGGAAGACATGTGATGTTTGGAAATAGAAGCGGTAAAGGTGGCGAGGCAAATAGAGAAATAATGCTGGATGGACTGGAATGCTGGCATGTAGGAATACCATTCACAAGCAATTCAATTATATAACATGCATTCTGGTAGGTACTACAAAAATATTACAATAATGTCACACACATTCTCATAAGTACTACATAAATATTACAGTTGAGTCACACACATTCTGGTAAGTACTACAAAAACATTACAATTTGTCACACACATTCTGGTAAATACTACATAAACATTAAAACTATCATACTAAGAAACAAAACAAATATGATGACCCTAGTACAGAGATATAACATCCTTCTGCCCAAATGGGAGGTCACATTAGACTATATATTATCCTTCACCGCTGAATCAGTTCAGACTGATGCACTGGCATTCAGATCACTTAAACCCTGGAACGGACCTGCATCTAATGGGGCACGGTTGCCATAGAGACACTTCTCCCAACCCGGTACCAGATTTACCATTTTCATGGGGAATATTCTGCAGAACTCTCTAAGCTCTCTACTCTCTAAGACAAAAGACTAGGGGAGTACGAAAGCTTAGCCCTGGAAATTTACCTCTATGGAAAGGTATATTAGGACATAATGATTTAGCACAGCATGCATGGAATCGCTGAGATTAGTCCTAAGTTGACAATCCTCTTCCCAGTGTTTGTTATATATTGCAGCTTCCATTTAGTGTTAACTCTTTTTTCATTTGGAGCATATGAGTTAAGTACCATATTTCATTTCAATCGGCTTGCTTATTTTTATGTCATGTGGTTCCACAATTGTCTGCTGTGTGTTGATGGATTTATTATGGAGGAGCTGGAAACATGAAATGCCATGTCCAGATTGCAATGATGACAATGTGATCTAAACATAATTTAGTGATAAGTTTTGTAAATACAACACAAGATAATCCATTCTAGTACACAATAATACTCTGAGCAGAAACAATGAAAACAATGTAAATATCTTTCAGTACACAATAATTTTCAATATTGTAGAGTATAGTAAGAGTAGTGTGTCGTGTACAGTGTAGAGTATAGTGTATAATGTATAGTGTATAATGTAGAGCACAATGTATAGTGTAGAGTATAGTGTAGACTACAGTGTAAAGTATAGCATAGAGTATAGTGTATAGTACAGTATAGAGTATAGTGTAGAGTATAGCATAGAGTATAGTGTATAGTACAGTATAGAGTATAGTGTAGAGTATAGCATAGAGTATAGTGTATAGTACAGTGTAGAGTATAGTGTAGACTACAGTGTAGAGTATAGCATAGAGCAGAGTGTATAGTACAGTGTAGAGTATAGTGTAGAGTATAGCATAGAGTATAGTGTATAGTACAGTATAGAGTATAGTGTAGAGTATAGCATAGAGTATAGTGTATAGTACAGTGTAGAGTATAGTGTAGAGTATAGCATAGAGCAGAGTGTATAGTACAGTGTAGAGTATATTGTATAGTGTAGAGTATAGTGTATAGTGTAGAGTATAGTACAGTGTAGAGTATAGTGTATAGTGTAGAGTGCAGTGTTGAGTATAGCATAGAGTATAGTGTATAGTACAGTGTAGAGTATAGTGTAGAGTATAGTGTAGAGTATAGCATAGAGCAGAGTATATAGTACAGTGTAGAGAATAGTGTATAGCACAGTGTAGAGTATAGTGTATAGTGTAGAGTACAGTGTAGAGTATAGTGTAGAGTACAGTGTACAGTATAGTGTAGAGTACAGTGTAGAGTATAGTGTTCAGTATAGTGTAGAGTATAGTGTAGAGTATAGTGTAGAGTACAGTGTAGAGTATAGTGTAGAGTACAGTGTAGAGTATAGCCTAGAGTATAGTGTATAGTACCGTGTAGAGAATAGTGTATAGTGTAGAGTATAGTGTAGAGTACAGTGTAGAGTACAGTGTACAGTATAGTGTAGAGTACAGTGTAGAGTATAGTGTTCAGTATAGTGTAGAGTATAGTGTAGAGTATAGTGTAGAGTACAGTGTAGAGTATAGTGTAGAGTACAGTGTAGAGTATAGCCTAGAGTATAGTGTATAGTACAGTGTAGAGTATAGTGTAGAGTATAGTGTAGAGTATATTGTATAGTACAGTGTAGAGTATAGTGTATAGTATAGTGTAGAGTATAGTGTAGAGTATAGTATAGAGTATAGTGTAGAGTAAAGTGTAGAATACAGTGTAGAGTACAGTGTATAGTACAGTGTATAGTACAGTGTAGAGTATAGTGTATAGTACAGTGTAGAGTATAGTGTAGAGTACAGTGTAGAGTACAGCATAAAGTATAGTGTAGAGTATAGTGTAACAGTGTAGAGTGCAGTGTAGAGTAGAGTGTAACAGTGTAGAGTACAGTGTAGAGTATAGTGTGGAGCATGAACATTGACCCCAAAATTAAAGTTTTAAATATTGTTACTGCAAAATATTGGTTTAAATATCTCAGTACAAAATTGTATATTTAAAATGCAAAATAAGGTTTAAATAATGGGTGCAGACTAGTTTACATTTCTTGAGTAATTAACGGGGTTTTAATACAATGTGAGTGCAGAATAATTAAAGTTTTCTTGAGTAATAAGCTGGGTTTAAAAACTGCTGGATACAAAATAGGGTTTAAATCTTCCAGAGGACACACTATGTTTAAATATTTGTGAATACAACATAAGGTTTCAATGTTGTGCTAATGGCGGGGTAGGGGGTTTCAATGTTGTGCTAATGGTGGGGTAGGGGGTTTCAATGTTGTGCTAATGGTGGGGTATAGGGTTTCAATGTTGTGGTAATGGTGGGGTAGGGGGTTTCAATGTTGTGGTAATGGCGGGGTAGGGGGTTTCAATGTTGTGGTAATGGTGGGGTAGGGGGTTTCAATGTTGTGGTAATGGTGGGGTAGGGGGTTTCAATGTTGTGGTAATGGTGGGGTAGGGGGTTTCAATGTTGTGGTAATGGTGGGGTAGGGGGTTTCAATGTTGTGGTAATGGTGGGGTAGGGGGTTTCAATGTTGTGGTAATGGTGGGGTAGGGGGTTTCAATGTTGTGGTAATGGCGGGGTAGGGGGTTTCAATGTTGTGGTAATGGTGGGGTAGGGGGTTTCAATGTTGTGGTAATGGTGGGGTAGGGGGTTTCAATGTTGTGGTAATGGTGGGGTAGGGGGTTTCAATGTTGTGGTAATGGTGGGGTAGGGGGTTTCAATGGTGTGCTAATGGTGGGGTAGGGGGTTTCAATGTTGTGGTAATGGTGGGGTAGGGGGTTTCAATGTTGTGGTAATGGTGGGGTAGGGGGTTTCAATGTTGTGGTAATGGTGGGGTAGGGGGTTTCAATGTTGTGGTAATGGTGGGGTAGGGGGTTTCAATGTTGTGGTAATGGTGGGGTAGGGGGTTTCAATGTTGTGGTAATGGTGGGGTAGGGGGTTTCAATGTTGTGCTAATGGTGGGGTAGGGGGTTTCAATGTTGTGGTAATGGTGGGGTAGGGGGTTTCAATGTTGTGGTAATGGTGGGGTAGGGGGTTTCAATGTTGTGCTAATGGTGGGGTAGGGGGTTTCAATGTTGTGGTAATGGCGGGGTAGGGGGTTTCAATGGTGTGCTAATGGTGGGGTAGGGGGTTTCAATGGTGTGCTAATGGCGGGGTAGGGGGTTTCAATGGTGTGCTAATGGCGGGGTAGGGGGTTTCAATGGTGTGCTAATGGCGGGGTAGGGGGTTTCAATGGTGTGCTAATGGTGGGGTAGGGGGTTTCAATGGTGTGCTAATGGCGGGGTAGGGGGTTTCAATGGTGTGCTAATGGTGGGGTAGGGGGTTTCAATGTTGTGCTAATGGTGGGGTAGGGGGTTTCAATGTTGTGGTAATGGTGGGGTAGGGGGTTTCAATGTTGTGGTAATGGCGGGGTAGGGGGTTTCAATGTTGTGGTAATGGTGGGGTAGGGGGTTTCAATGTTGTGGTAATGGTGGGGTAGGGGGTTTCAATGTTGTGGTAATGGTGGGGTAGGGGGTTTCAATGTTGTGGTAATGGTGGGGTAGGGGGTTTCAATGTTGTGGTAATGGCGGGGTAGGAGGTTTCAATGTTGTGGTAATGGTGGGGTAGGGGGTTTCAATGTTGTGGTAATGGTGGGGTAGGGGGTTTCAATGTTGTGCTAATGGTGGGGTAGGGGGTTTCAATGTTGTGGTAATGGTGGGGTAGGGGGTTTCAATGTTGTGGTAATGGTGGGGTAGGGGGTTTCAATGTTGTGGTAATGGTGGGGTAGGGGGTTTCAATGTTGTGGTAATGGTGGGGTAGGGGGTTTCAATGTTGTGGTAATGGTGGGGTAGGAGGTTTCAATGGTGTGCTAATGGCGGGGTAGGGGGTTTCAATGTTGTGGTAATGGTGGGGTAGGGGGTTTCAATGTTGTGCTAATGGTGGGGTAGGGGGTTTCAATGTTGTGGTAATGGTGGGGTAGGGGGTTTCAATGTTGTGCTAATGGCGGGGTAGGGGGTTTCAATGTTGTGGTAATGGTGGGGTAGGGGGTTTCAATGTTGTGCTAATGGTGGGGTAGGGGGTTTCAATGTTGTGCTAATGGTGGGGTAGGGGGTTTCAATGTTGTGCTAATGGTGGGGTAGGGGGTTTCAATGTTGTGCTAATGGTGGGGTAGGGGGTTTCAATGTTGTGGTAATGGTGGGGTAGGGGGTTTCAATGTTGTGGTAATGGTGGGGTAGGGGGTTTCAATGTTGTGCTAATGGTGGGGTAGGAGGTTTCAATGGTGTGCTAATGGTGGGGTAGGGGGTTTCAATGTTGTGGTAATGGTGGGGTAGGGGGTTTCAATGTTGTGCTAATGGTGGGGTAGGGGGTTTCAATGTTGTGCTAATGGCGGGGTAGGAGGTTTCAATGTTGTGGTAATGGCGGGGTAGGGGGTTTCAATGGTGTGCTAATGGCGGGGTAGGGAGTTTCAATGGTGTGCTAATGGTGGGGTAGGGGGTTTCAATGGTGTGCTAATGGCGGGGTAGGGGGTTTCAATGGTGTGCTAATGGCGGGGTAGGGGGTTTCAATGTTGTGCTAATGGCGGGGTAGGGGGTTTCAATGGTGTGCTAATGGCGGGGTAGGGGGTTTCAATGGTGTGCTAATGGCGGGGTAGGAGGTTTCAATTGTGTGCTAATAGCGGGGTAGGGGGTTTCAATGGTGTGCTAATGGCGGGGTAGGGGGTTTAAATGGTGTGCTAATGGTGGGGTAGGGGGTTTCAATGGTGTGTTAATGGCGGGGTAGGAGGTTTCAATTGTGTGCTAATGGTGGGGTAGGAGGTTTCAATGGTGTGCTAATGGCGGGGTAGGGGGTTTCAATGGTGTGCTAATGGCGGTGTAGGAGGTTTCAATGGTGTGCTAATGGCGGGGTAGGGGGTTTCAATTGTGTGCTAATAGCGGGGTAGGGGGTTTCAATAGTGTGCTAATGGCGGGGTAGGAGGTTTCAATTGTGTGCTAATAGCGGGGTAGGGGGTTTCAATGGTGTGCTAATGGCGGGGTAGGAGGTTTCAATTGTGTGCTAATGGCGGGGTAGGGGGTTTCAATGGTGTGCTAATGGCGGTGTAGGGGGTTTCAATGGTGTGCTAATGGCGGGGTAGGGGGTTTCAATGGTGTGCTAATGGCGGGGTAGGGGGTTTCAATGGTGTGCTAATGGCGGGGTAGGGGGTTTCAATGGTGTGCTAATGGCGGGGTAGGGGGTTTCAATGGTGTGCTAATGGCGGGGTAGGGGGTTTCAATGGTGTGCTAATGGCGGGGTAGGGGTTTCAATTGTGTGCTAATGGCGGGGTAGGGGGTTTCAATGGTGTGCTAATGGCGGGGTAGGGGGTTTCAATGGTGTGCTAATGGCGGGGTAGGGAGTTTCAATGGTGTGCTAATGGTGGGGTAGGGGGTTTCAATGGTGTGCTAATGGCGGGGTAGGGGGTTTCAATGGTGTGCTAATGGCGGGGTAGGGGGTTTCAATGTTGTGCTAATGGCGGGGTAGGGGGTTTCAATGGTGTGCTAATGGCGGGGTAGGGGGTTTCAATGGTGTGCTAATGGCGGGGTAGGGGGTTTCAATGGTGTGCTAATGGCGGGGTAGGGGGTTTCAATGGTGTGCTAATGGCGGGGTAGGGGGTTTCAATGTTGTGCTAATGGCGGGGTAGGGGGTTTCAATGGTGTGCTAATGGCGGGGTAGGGGGTTTCAATGGTGTGCTAATGGCGGGCTAGGCGGTTTCAATGGTGTGCTAATGGCGGGGTAGGGGTTTCAATTGTGTGCTAATGGCGGGGTAGGGGGTTTCAATGGTGTGCTAATGGCGGGGTAGGGGGTTTCAATGGTGTGCTAATGGCGGGGTAGGGGTTTCAATTGTGTGCTAATGGCGGGGTAGGGGGTTTCAATGGTGTGCTAATGGCGGGGTAGGGGGTTTCAATGGTGTGCTAATGGCGGGGTAGGGGTTTCAATTGTGTGCTAATGGTGGGGTAGGGGGTTTCAATGGTGTGCTAATGGCGGGGTAGGGGGTTTCAATGTTGTGCTAATGGTGGGGTAGGGGGTTTCATTGTTGTGCTAATGGTGGGGTAGGGGGTTCAATCTCTACACTGGCAATTAAGTTGGACTTCAACATTGACTTCTTGTTCAGAAAGCAATGGCAAACTACATAACATAAAATTGGGTATAAAATCAACCTGGGGTTGAACGCAACATCCTGCAAAGGAATCACATTTTTCATAACATGTTTAATAAACAGTACTGTGGCAAACAGGTTATGAATGCTGTTTGTAAACCAGCATTTCGTGTTTGAAACACAGTTATGGGCTATTTGGAAGCAGACTGCCTTTTCCTGATTTTCATACAATGGTATGAGTGCCGGTCGTTCAGAAAGCAATGGCAAACTACTGAACTTAAACTTGCCAAAAAATCACAATCAGTCAAAAACAATGCTAGAATTGACTGCAATGTCCTGTAAAGGATATGGAAATAACTTATTTTTGTGTTTAAATAAACTGTAGACAGCAGATGCTGATGAATTTAACTGGAAAAATTAACAACTAAACATTTGCCACTGGAGTGTCCAATATATGCAGAACAGAGGAATTTATTTTGGCCTACAACCACTCCATTTGAGGACAAACTCTATGGAGATATCAATAAGCTTAACTCCTGCTTTCTTTGTATTTACTCATTTTGATACAATAAGATTTAAATATCTAACAGTACAGAATTTGGAGCAATAACTAAATACATAATAAGAAGCACGCATCTCTAGCTCTAGTTTCAAGTACAGTACAAAGATGTGTGAAAGTGGAGGTCTTCAATGGTTTCAACCGTTGCATAGACAGCCTGGGGTTGAACATTGTCATGTTGCAAAAGAGCGCCTTTACTCAGAAGTCCATGTCATTTGGATGTGATTGCAAGATGAAACTTCCTACTCCACTCATAAACTTGCTGGATTGACAGGCATGCATCACTGCACTAGACCTTCATTCACCGATGAATTTCTCCAGGTTTCACCCCTTCACTGATTAAACAACCGGATAGCAGAACACTGCCCCTCTTTGATGCATGTCAAAAGTGGGGCAGCCATCGTTAAAACTGTACTTATGATGTCACTGTATTTGTCTGCACAGTGATGTCACGTGCTCAACTCTCTTGACATCCTTAACAACAATATTGACATGTACAAGACAACGGCATGGTTATTGTAATTTCTATCACACTTTTAATGTTTTCATTTGAGGCCCCCTTGAATAATCCTTTACTGTTTCAAATGCTCATGATTTCTCTGCAGGCAGTTAATAATAATATCCAGTTGTCTGCCTCATAATGTTTAGTAACAGATGAAGTTCAGAATTAAGTTAAGACCAAGCCATATCAGTTCCGGCTTTTGCCTTTCCTTGAGCAATTTCCTTTAGACAAGGATTTCTTATTTATCATGTGTGTCACTTGTATCCTAGCACAGCTCATATGCTATATAGCACAGATAAACAAAATGGCTGTAGTGACTGCATGCTGGTTTTAGTAGGTGTATCCCAAAACCGGTATATCTGAATTGCTTTCATTGTTAGTTCTTGCTGGTGCATAGAGAATAAACCGATACATGATACACATGTGTATCCAAAACTATATAATCTCACAACACACAATGCTCAAATGTATCCAAAAAAAGAGAGAAAACTAAAACTTAAAAAATGTACTCACTATAAAAAGAAAAATAATACATATATGTACCCAAAATAAATAAATTAGAAATATAATTCACATCTGTATACAATAATATTCACAATAGATACAATAATAAATGCATGTACCCAAAATAAAATATATCATAATACATGTGTATTCAAAATAATTAAAATAAAACATTACACAGATGTACTAACAGTAAATAAAAAAAAGCATAATTCATCTCTGTATGAAAAACAAATAAATTATTACATAATTCATATGTATACCAAACATAAATAAATTATATAATATACATGCAACCAAAAAATATATGATATTGTAATACATGTGTGTATTAAACAAATGAAAAAAATAACACTTAATACAAGTGTATCTACAAAACTCATAATGTAATAAAAGCGTGTAGGTGGTAATCGTTCCACAGACAATTTATTTTGTCACACAAACAAAAGCGTAGGTGCTAATCATTCCACTGAAACAAAGAGTTGAGTTGAGTCAAGAACTGACATCACAGCACTCAAAACATTCCCATACATGCTCTGCCCTCATCTTCAACAGCCAGTGAAGAGTCTCAATATTAATTGTATTCCAATGACACACTGATTATTAACACATCAGCATCATCCTCTCATGCAGCCGTTCCTACCACACCCACAGACAACTCCTGATTCCAGCATGTCTGAACATGTTGTTTCATCTATTACCGTCTTTAAGTATTAAGTTAACTATTAATTATTAATAGTTAAAATACAAATAAAGACAATTGGTACAGTATAAAAATAATGTAACATAACCAAGATTAAAAATATAAAAGATGGCTACTCTTGTAACACGCTGATTCTGTATAGAATCTCTTTTAAACTTTGCATGCATTAGGGCAACACTGGTTTTTTCAGCAAATGAATAATACATTACAACCATTAAATTGAACTCAAAATACTAAATCAAATATCAAATCAACTATAAGATTAAAAATCAAATTATATATGAAATAAACTACCAAGGCAATTGTGAAATTAGAGATGAATTCAAATACTAAGCTATTAACTCATCAATTATGAGTTAACATGTGAAATTCGACATGAAATAAAATGTGAAATCAAGGATGAAATTAGATGTGGAGTCAGCATGCGGTGAAATAAAACAGCTCATGATCTATTGCTAGACACTCTTGATTAGACTGTGTATGGATGTGTTTTAATATTTGTGAATATTTGGTACGGATACAGGTAGGGATATAGGCAGGGATGCAGACAGGGATGCAGGCAGGGAAACAGGCTGGGATATAGGCAGGGATACAGGCAGGGATACAGACAGGGATACAGGCAGGGATACAGGCAGGGATACAGACAGGGATACAGACAGGGATATAGACAGGGATTTGGGCAGGGATTTAGGCAAGGATATAGGCAGGGATAAGGCAGGGATACAAGCAGGGATATATGCAGGTATGCAGACTGGGATATAGGCAGGATACAGGCTGGGATAAAGGCTGGGATACAGGCAGGGATAGGCAAGTGTACAGGCAGGGATATAATCAGGGATACAGGCAGGGATATAATCAGGTTAACAGGCAAGGATAGGCAGGGGTACAGGCAGGGAAATAATCAGGGATACAGGCAAGGATAGGCAGGGGTACATGCAGGGATATAATCAGGGATACAGGCAAGGATAGACAGGGGTACAGGCAGGGATATAATCTGGGATATAGGCAGGGATATAGACATGGATACAGGCAGGGATATAGATATGGATAAAGGCAGGGATATAGACATGGATACAGGCAGGGATATAGGTAGGGATAGAGGCAGAGATACAGACATAGATATAGGCAGGGATATAGACATATATACAGGCAGAGATATGGATATGGATACAGGCACGGATATAGACATGGATACAGGCAGGGATATAGACATGGATACAGGCAGGGATATAGACATGGATACAGGCAGAGATATAGACATATATACAGGCAGAGATATAGACATTTACAGGCAGAGATATAGACATGGATACAGGCAGGGATATAGACATGGATACAGGCAGGGATATAGACATGGATACAGGCAGGGATATAGGTAGGGATAGAGGCAGAGATACAGACATAGATATAGGCAGGGATATAGACTTATATACAGGCACGGATATAGACATGGATAAAGGCAGGGATATAGATATGGATACAGGCACGGATATAGACATGGATACAGGCAGGGATATAGACATGGATACAGGCAGAGATATAGACATATATACAGGCAGAGATATAGACATATATACAGGCAGAGATATAGACATGGATTCAGGCAGGGATATAGACATGGATACAGGCAGGGATATAGACATGGGTACAGGCAGGGATACGGGCAGAGATATAGACATGGATACAGACAGGGATATAGACATGGATACAGGCAGGGATATAGACATGGATACAGAAGGGATATAGACATGGATACAGACAGGGATATAGACATGGATACAGGCAGGTATATAGGCATGGATAGAGACAGGGATATAGACATGGATACAGGCAGAGATATAGGCACGGATATAGGCAGGGATATAAGCATGGATACAGACAGGCATATAGTTAAGGGAATAGGCAAGGATATAGTTAGGGATATAGGCAAGGATATAATTAGCGATATAGTTAGGGATATAGAGAGGGATATAATTAGGGATATATATATATAGAGAGAGATATGGGCAGGAATATAGGTTGGGCTGTAGATAGGAATACAGGCAGGGATATAAGTAGGGATATAGACATTGATACAGACAGGGATATAGATACTGAATAGACAGGTATACAGAAATGGATACAAACATAAATACAGGCAGGACTACAGGTATGAATGCAGACAGGGATGCACGCAAGGACAAGAGCTGGGCTGTGTTTGTCAGACAGGAACCTGGGTTGGTCTGTCTGTGACAGACAGGGATGGGTTGCAGTGTGTCTGTTAGACAAAGACAGGATTTCACAGACAGGAAAGGGTTGGACTGTAAAGTCAGTCAGGGATACAAATTAATACAGACACATTGGACTATTTGTGACAGACAGGGATGGGTTGCAGTGTGTCTGTTTGTCAAAGACAGGATTTCACAAACAGGAAAGGATTGGACTATAAAGTCAGACAGGGGATGGAGTTAGTGTCTGCCAATAGATCATCCGGAACATGCATGCCAGGGAGTGGTTCACATGCAGGAGTCTGTTCTATCTGAGCTGATGTGACAGCACTTAGGCTGGTAAACATGCTAAAAGATGCAGACCTTCCAGCCCAGGTAGGTCTTCCTGATAGTTGTAGCGCAGTCGTTGAGGTGCTTCTTGTGCTTGAGTTGTGCCAGGAGACATCGAGCCTAAATCGCAGGTAATGGTTACAAAATATCGAGCTAGTTAAAAAGGCAAGAATATGGGACGTCTTTAAATGTGTGTATTCTTTATAATTATTCTCTATAATTCTGGTACGTAGAGTAGGCAAGCTTACATGCTATTAAGACCAAACAAGAGTTGCTACTATATTACGTTATGACTGATAAAGGTAGTGCTCAATAACCTAACAAGAGGAGATGGTGCGAAGAGTACAGAGCATTCAAAATGCTATCATATTGCCCAAGTACTATTTTATTCCAATTTCAATCTTCCATTTGAGGAAATCTAGTTCAAAGCATTGGAGACAAAACTTGTTTGTGAATGAGTTGTCAGCCCTTGCATTGGGTACAAAAACTTCTCAAGCAGGCCTCGCCAATGGTGTCTGTCTTCTGTCGCTCACTTCAGTGCTCAATTTCAACTGACAAGTCCGTGTATAACTGGGTAACAAAGATGTTCCATTTGTGACCTCTCTTCACTGGCCAATAATATGGTCTTCTGGAACTCTCCTTGAGGAGGATTTATGCCAAAGTTGTGACTAGGTCATGACAGCTTACACTTATAGATTTCTATGAGCAGATCTATGTCGTTGTTCATTTCTCCAAGGATATAAGTTATCTTGCCATCATCAGCAGCCAATCCAGCTGAAGACATGTGTCAAAATGAAGTATGCATGATGGTTCAGATGATGGTTCAGGGTGTTGAGTGTATATTATTATGTTTATGTCTTTCCTAATTTATTCTGGGATGTAATAAATTGTCATCACAAGCAGCCAATCAAACTGAAGAACTACGGCCAAACTGAAGTATATATGATTGTCCAGGTTGTTGAGTCTATACTATTCCGTGAGGTGATAGATTACAATCTATACACAACATTAAATCAATGTCACCTCACAAATGGAAACAGAATGAAGTAATTATTCTTGAGAATGAATGAATTTGTTGTTAATATTCTCATTCAGGTGTATCTAACTAAGAGCTGATGCACCTCACACTATGAGGAGGAAGCCTCAAACAACACAATCTGATGTTCCCTCCAGCGGGTTGTTGTCCCAATTACTTGTTAAAAGTCTCCTTCCACTGAGTTCATGTTGACTCCTTACAATCCATCTCCATGGATTATGATCAGAAGCCTTTTCCTGGCTGGCTGTGGTGTCCATGCTGAACATATTCATGCTTCTCTAGATCACATCTTCAATTACAGCTGTGGATGCCTGATGTTTCTATTACTTTTTGCCAGGTGCCCATAGAGAATGTCCATTAGAATGGGCTGTTCTGAGCTGTGGTGTGCATGACCAAGCCATGCAATCCTGTGCTGTCTGTGCAGTGGGTATGCTTGTTTGACCAGTATGTTGCAGATGAGGACGCAGCACGTATGAGAATGTCCCAAGTGCTGCAATGTCAGTTCGTGACTCAACTCATCCAGTATGTGAGAGCATTTCAGTTATTTATTACTCTGTCTTTCCAAGAGAAGCTTAGGATAGAATATAGACAAGTGGAAGACTCCACACTATTCATCATCATCATCCTCCCCCACATGTAGTAGGTCCTTTGATGAACGTTGCTGTCATCATGGACGACCGGAAAGTTCCTCCATCTCTTGCAGTTTATTCCACCTCATGCACACTTATGTCCAAGGAATCTTCAATGTCCCGTATCCATCTTTGGGCTGTCAACCCTGCCTCATCTTCCAGAAACCACGCCCTCCATCACTGTACTCTCCAAACCACGGTGACATTAGTAAGGCCAAACTATTTCAGTTTTCATGAAACAATATTATTTGTGAGCCAGTTTTCTTAGATGTTTACATCTTGTAGAATTTCAGTAATTTTCTTCTACTTGGTCCATGATATTCTATGAACTTCTTGTCTGTAACAATTCAGTTCAAAAGCCCAATGTTCTTCTACTTGGTCAATGATATTCTATGAACTTTTCCGTAACAATTCAGTTTAAAAGCCCAGTGTTCTTCTTCTTCAGTGGCTGTGACACGGCCCATGATATTCTATAAACTTTTCTGTAACAATTCAGCTCAAAAGCCCAGTAATCTTCCTCAGTTACTGTGACGTGGTCCATGACTCACATCAACAGTTATGAAGTAAAACATGGAAGTTTGCGTAACAATGATGTTGATATTATTACAAACAATGCCAACATTTTAATATAATTATGGAAAATATGTGAGTTTCAAAGAGTATCATTTGGCAAGTATAAAAATATTTAAAATTAAATCATAAAGATCACATTACAGAAAACACAACATTTAAATGACAGACCAAGAAACAAATTTCAAGCAAGTGTTAAATTAAATGCAAACTGGCAACACAGAATCATTCATCCGTTCACTGTTTGAAAGAGCACAGATACAACTGAAGGAGCCTGAGGTGTGAAGTGAAACGACTGTTCATATATTAGGTCATGTTACTATGATATGGGGTTAACAATTCTCTTCAATGATACTTGTCCCTAGAGAAACTTAGGATTCATGTCCCAAAGATGCAGCTGAACATTTGCTGAAGTGTCCAACATAACCAGAACACAGAAAACTGTTTGCATACACCCACTTCATTTGAAGACAAGCTCTACAAAGATGTCAAGAAGCTCAAGTTGACAAATAGTTTTTCTTTGGATACATTCATGCAGATGTCTAAATGTGTACAGAGAAGAAGACGTCCGAAGTGGCTGGGAAAGCATATCTCCTTAGTTGGGTTTGAACCTGAGGTTTTTGTCTGGAAAACAAATTCACTTCCCACTTGACCAATACTGCTCGATGTTCACTGCATCAATGTCTGTTGTCATAAATCACTGAAATGTCAGGCACATTAACAGCTAGGAATTGACTTTATTCTGGAGATTATTGTTGGCATCGTGAAGATGGGGATCTACTAGAAGAGACTAAAGATGAGTATACTAGAACAGCTGAAGATGGGAATATACTAGAAGAGACTGAAGATAAGGAATATACTAGAAGAGACTGAAGATGGGGATATACTAGAAGGGATTGTGAAGATAGGAGATATGGTAAAAGCAACCATAAAGATGGGGATATACTAGAAGAGACTGAAGATTGGGGATTTACTAGAAGAGACTGAAGATGTGGAATATACTAGAAGAGACTGAAGATGGGGAATATACTAGAAGGAATTGTGAAGATAGGAGATATGGTAAAAGCGACCATAAATATGGCAATATTCTATAAGAAATCATGAAGCTGAGAATATACTTGAAGGGATCAGAGAAGCTGACTGGACTCCAGTGTTCTATAAAATATAGCAGTCGCTGGAAATGGTTCCAGTGGGACAGATGAAGATGGGACAATTAGTTGCCGCTTGAATTTTCTAGAACATAAAAATTGTTGATCATGATGCCTACACCACATTAATGAGATGATCACAAACTATAATGAATAAGAAAATGTTATTAGACTGGATATCCTCTCCACTTGTCATTAACAGCTAGGAGGCTATATGGGCAGGGGGAACAGTGACTTTTGACAGTCAAAGAAAAACCAGGGATGAATGATTCTGTGATGCCATGCCCAACAATAAAAATGTTAGATTGAATTGCTTAAGGAAAACATGTTAGTCACAAAGACAACAATATTCTGAGATGTCAACATATAAAATAAGTAAACAAGTATCAATAACAAACAACTGCAAAATAAGTTGATAACCAAGAAAAACAAAATTGTGCCCTAACTCAAGGGCTATTCCAAAATCAACCTGTGATTAGGAGATAAAAATAAACTGGTTGCCATAGTTCCAAATGGCACATTGCTTGTCACAGAGAGGTTGGGATACAAACATTTCTGTGTGGTATGGATGCTAAAAGACTGACCAATGGTCACATATCTCAAAGAATGGAATCAGCTTTAGTACTCGTTTTCATCCATGAGAAAGATGGAATAAATAAAACATGGCAAGGTACAGGGTCAGATTGTGAATATAGATGCACAGGTAACAAGTCCAATCAGTGGACACAATCATTCTCCACATAAATGCAAGAACTTCAAATAAACATTATACCACCATAAAATGATGGTCAAGATGTTCTTAGACAATAAGAAAATGTTCTTGGACTATGCAATAATGTTGTTGAGCCATTTGATAATATTCTTGGATAATATGATTTTTTTTTGGTTGCACATCCTTACAGGACGTTGCAGTCAACACCAGCATTTTTCAGCTGCTGTTGATGTACTAGGCAAGATTACACTCAGTAGTTTGCCATTGCTTTCTGAGCGACCGACTCAATTAATGATCTTGAAACATATGATAATATTCTGAATTGAACTGAGCCAAGAACTAACATCATAGCACCCGGAACATTCCCATAGTGCTCCGTCCTCATCTTCAACAGCCAGCTAAGAGTCCCAATAATAATTGTACAGTAGCAGTCTGATTATGTGTCCTTTTAGCCTTTCCTTGGATGATATGCTTGATTATAACAAACAAACAACAGAAGAAGAATGTCATAAGGGACCAAACAAACAGTAGTTTATTGTGCAACACTGAAGAATCTTTTGAACAACAAAAAGTGTTTAATGATGGACAAGACTGTGACAAGAAGTAGCCCTACAACTGCATCAGAGACAATAGATTTATAGGTGCACGTTTTGCGTGTCATTTGTTTGATTATTTCTTATTACTTTTACCAGCCAATCAGAGGTTGATTATGGATCGGCAATCTGAATTTTATACAATCTCCACTTTGTTGAGGTAAAATTGTTGGCATATTAGTTACATGTAAATAAAGCATCACATGAAACATTGCACCATGGTCCAGGTTATTGCATTGATATTACTGTATGAGGTGATACACTAGTTTCTGTTATCCATTGCACGTGACACCAAGACAGTAACAACAACACCACCTGAGACAGACTACGACAGGACATAGGCTCTGTCAGTATTTTCATTACACGTGAAAGGCAAAAGTAATCATATGGCGTGTGAATTATTAGTACATAGTAAACAATCCTTTTACACTTCTTAAGGTTCATTAGCATATTGTGCTAGTAGACACCAATTTTTATAGAATAATCTGCCCTTAGTAGGTAATTCCCTCAGTATCAAGCCAGTCGTCTTTATTTCCCAAGACATTTTCTCAGTAAATAATCTTACAGTAAAGTGTCAGGTGCTCATATAATCTAGACCATGACATAAAAGAATTCTCAGAACATTCTCAGAATTGACTGGTAGCCATTTTTATGAGGCTGGGTCGAACACAGACCAATGCTGGTCGGAAATAATCTGGCCTTTGTTGGGGATTGAACTCTGACCACTGTCATGACAGGCAAGTGTGCGCCTATTTTAAACACTAACGAACAGCAAAATCAGGTCAGCCTAACAACAAACACTTCAAATGTTTATATGCAAAAATAAAGTACACAAGTTTCGACAGCGACACGCTACAGCATAAAATCATGAAAAAGATGTAATCTAAACGATAAATTCTATGAGACTAAAACAAAAAGGAAAACATGCCCCTATTTTAAACACTAACAAACAGCAAAATCAGGTCAGCATACCAACAAAACACTTCAAATGTGTACATGCAAAAATAAAATACACAAGTTTCAACAGCCACACACTTCGACATATCTAATCCAGAACTAATTCTAAACTAAAAGAAATATTCTATGAGACTAAAACAAAAAGAAAAACATGAAGCAATCCATGCATAAGTATGAACAAAACAATCCTGAGCTAGACAATTTCAATCAAACATTAAAAATGGTTTAATAACATCACAGTTTTAAGCATTTATTCTTATTTCTTCTGTCAGTGATATAGCTTAGCGGTAGTGAACAAGTTTCACAATTCCCTGTCATGCTAAGATATAATTCAAAATCAGCCGCAAATTATTTGGAAGCAGATGGCCTTGCGTTGATTTCCATGGTATGAGCATCATTGGTTCAGAAAGCAATGCACACTACTGAATGTAAAATTAGCCTAGTAAATCACAAATATTAAACAAATGCTGGGGTTGGTTACGACATGCAATAAACTGTTAACATCCCTTCTAACTTAGGGTGTAGAGCAGTGTTGCAATGGTTTCGCTTTCTCACCATACTAATGCCATGAGGCATAATCTAATACAGATGCACATTCTGTTCTTGATCTTAGGCCTGTTTAGATCATCTCAGTTCAGAACTGACATCACGCACTCAGGACATTCTCACAGCTGCTCCGTCCCTTGCCTCAGTAGCCAGTGATGGCTTTCAGGAGCAGCCTTACTAAAAGCCCACCTGTCTTTTCACCTACGTGTCAAGTGTTGTTCACACACTCTTCTCACTCAGTGCTGTATCAGTCTATCTAAGTGTGTACAATCTGCTTGTTCTGCTACACTGTCCACAAAGTTCTGAAGGGTTGTCACCGCATCAGTTTGATTGTAAAGCAGATCACTATTCAGAGCAGCCGCAACCAGTCTGCCAGGTCTACTTACATTCAAACACCCCTTCTCCAAGAGTGGTACAACCCATTCTGGGATGCACTGGAGAAGGTGTGTCTTAGAGTGTGTCTTTGTTTTGGCCAAACTGCTTCTGTATGCTCATTCTCACACAGTTTTGACTTACTGAAGCAAAGCAAATGATATGTCAAATAGGGATCAAACCGCTGATCTTTAGAATATAAGCAGAAGAGCAAACACTCTATTAAACTTGAATAACAAAGCCACAAAGCCTTTGGGCTCCAAAAGTTGTGAGTTCGATTCCGGGCCGCGTCCTTCAGTTCACAACTGAAATTTTTCGAAGACTCCTGTGGGTTGTCGCTAGAGCTATGGAGTTCGTGCTTTGTGTGACACTTTCCGCGCTGCGGAAAGAGACCGAGCCATATGGGATAAAACTCAGTGCAATGAAGTCGACCCTGACGACTTTTAATCGACTTTTTTTAACAAAGCCACAAACAAAAGATTGCACGATTTATTGCCTGGCATATTTTGCTGCATCTTGTCAGATACATACTGCAGAAATCACACAACATAAACTAAAGTAATTAGATACATTCTTCAAACTGAAATATACAGAACACATAAAATACAAGAACTCTATTAAACATGCATTAATTAGGCCTGTGCAGAACTGAGGGACTAATATGGTATGATAAAATCACCAATGTGAAGCTCATGGAGAGAACCAGACTGATTCCTGTAAACTGAGAAGTGAGGAAAAGATCCTGGCGCTGGATAGCACACACACAGAGAAAACCCATTAATAGTATCAGCAGAAAGTCTTTCATTTGGAAACCCCAGGGCAGAAGAAACAGAGGGAGAGCTGACTACAAACAAGTAATGGTCAATTAAGAGATGGAAGTGAATAACAAGGGAAAGATAAAGAGGCAGCCGCTGGAGGTTCTTGGCATGAATTGGTTATGGGGTCGTACTCCATAGGGAGACAAAAGACAGAAGAAGACCTTGTTCAAGGAGAACCAAATAAAACAATCAAAATAGATGGATGTATACAAATAATTGTTTAAACAGTTGACAGTTTCCCATCAGGCAGTGAAATGGTTCATTTCAGTGACCAGATTTATGAATACATAAACTGCTAATCTGCCAAGTCAATTGCATTGTATGCTAAAGTCTATTACATACATACAAACGGCACTCACACAATGGCCCTCACCTCTTTCTGTTAGATTATTTTTCATATGGGGGGGGGGGGGGGGGGGGGGGAGAATAAAAAAAAGTATCTAAAATTTGTCCCTGAGGCGTGATATCATACTCAGTGTCTGAGTTACTAACAATCCCTGGGGAAATGGCACTAAGTGATGATGATGATGAATAGATTAACATATGGTAAGTGTCTCAGTCACCAGTGTGTTACCAGGGCCCATTAGGAAAGCAAAAAACAGCAAAACTGTGACCTGCCATGCATGGCATAAGAGGCCACTAGAGGGGGTTGGCATGGCATTGGACACCTCATCCCATAGACAGCTGCAAAATCTGACCAATCATGAACAAGTCTACAAAGGGGTGAGTTGGCTGAGGACCTATGACCCCAGTGGGGGACACTACTCTGGCAGCAGATGAACATAGCTTCAATACTGCATTCTCGTTTGTTGACAAGTACACTGATTATCTGTCTGATGTGTGTATAGAAAACCATACATCTCTCTCACGTGTGTTTAGTAAACCATACATCAATGAGATCATTAGCTTCTCCCTGTCTTCATATTAGAAGACAATGCAAACCTACGCCTGCCACAATGAAAGACGTACACGTAGCCACTACACTGACTGTTATTGTGACGGCACAGGTCATGTGGCTAGTATAGCACTAGTGTGCCTGCAGGGCAGATGGCCTAATGTTCAAATCCCCATCGAGGCAAATTTGTCCTTGAGCTGATCTAAGTTCTCAGGTCGACTGGCCTAAAACGGATACCCAGAAATGTCCAGGGAAGGAGAGTCGGCCATCCTGGCACTGACAACTTTATCCCTCTAGTACTAGTTGCCTTTACAAATATGAGGCTAGCACCGTTTACTCCAAACACCTCAAGGTATATAAACACATCCTTTACGTTACATTTATGGGCACGTATCATCCTCCCATATGCACAGGAACAGACACACTGTTGTTATGAACAATTCTCCCTTTCTAACCTTCATTTTACCTGAAATACGAGTTAATGTGTTTTTTTAAACTTGAAATACCATTTACTGTGTTGATTTAACATCCACTAACTAATGCTGTTTAAACAAATAACATATTATTCAACAGGTCTATAAAAGCGCATGCCAGTTGGGCTCGCGGGGTCACAAGGTGTAACATTGTGGGCCAGATTTTGTTCACATTGAATTATATTGTACAAGCTGACTTTTTAGATTTTAAAACAAAATAAGAACAAAAGCAAAAAGCTAAGCTCAAACTACAAAAACTGAAATAGCAATACAAGCTGGGGATGTAAGAATCAAAGCAAAGCTGTTTGTAAAATGCATGCAGGCAACAAGCTCCAATGTAAATGGGTCAAGAAATAAAAATGAACAAATGAAAGCAATAAAACAGGGTCATGGAATGATGAAAGATGTATACAAAAGGATTGCCGGCACACCTTCCAGCCAAGATAAATTTTGCGAATGTACGTGGCAGCTTCCTCTCTCCGTTTCGCTAATTTCAGCTCACGCAAAATGACACGAGCCTATGAATGATAAGATGTGCAGTGATTATGAAGTGAACTGTATCTGGTGAATATAGCATGACGTTTGGTAATAAATGTATAGTTCTGGGTGGTTCTAGAATGTGAAAAATGAAACAGCACATTAGGAGGTTTATAAAAATCTATTAATACAGTAGACAGTATGCATAATATTAGGTTGAAAATGTATAACAACAATATGGGTGGGTGGGTGGATGGATGGATGGATGGATGGATGGATGAATGGATGGAATGGGATGAGTAGATAAATGGATGGATTTTTGATGAATGGATGGATGGATTTTAAACTGATGGATTGACGGATGATAGGTGAGGAATGAATGAATGTGGGATTGAGCAAATGAATGAAATGAGCAGAACGAACTAACAAATAAATTAATTGAGGGAAGTTCCCACTGCAAAGGAGCAAAGGGAATCAACATAAGCTGAAAAGATAAGGTCATTATATACTTCAGGAAAAAGACAGAATAAGGAAAAAAGCAGGATGAGGATAAGACAGTGCATGTTAAACAGAGTGCTAAATAAATAGAGAAATCAGACAGAATGCACTCAAGGTACTGCAACTACAGAAGAGAGAGCCATGCCAGTAAATGCAACCACCCTCTCTACACATGCAAGCAAAAACAAAGTTCCCTGCAAGTACCCACACACGTGGCAACAACTCAAATGTATTCAATAAAATTATCATACATAATTTTTCCCTGTGTAACTGCATTCACACGAAGATAATCAGCGGTAAAGAACAATATATGATATTCCTAGTGTTTTCCTTCAGACATAACCTTGAATGTCTCAAAGGGACATCACTCTTGGCAACATTGTGGTATGTCTTACGTGTTTACAAAACCTGACGGAGCCCAATCCTCTGCAAGCACCAGAATCAGCACCTACTGTACATATATCTTACTCTGAAATTTACCCAGGGCCGTGGCCATTGTGGCATTCAAACTAAAATGTTACAGAAAACTTTTTGAACATCCAGGCTCCAGAAGAAACACACAGACATTCTACCAGTTCTGAACTTCAAAGAAAACTGGTTCATAACCATGTCTGAGAAACTCAAATATTTTCACCATATAAGACAGTGACTTAGGAAGAACAATGATGGAAGGCAAGGTTCCTGGAAGGCATGGCTAGCATTGACAAGTGAAAATATGGACACAGGACATCACAGACATGTTGGCATGAGGGTTCAGGAGGTTGGAGAACTAGCAGGTTCTGGTAATGGTGAGGTAGTGCAGAGACCCTGCTGCATGATGATGGTGAGTGCTCAGCTCAATCGCCAAATGTTGGTGGATGTTTCATGTGCTCAATTTATATGAAAGCAGGATCTCCTTGACTTCTCATTCCTGCCTGAGACAGCTAAGCATCTGATTGACCATCCAGAGATCACCAAAGATTTGACATCAGGTTTCTCTGATGAGAACTGTCCTCGACACGACCGCCTAACATGGCTACGAGGAAATGTCCTCGGAAATAACGGTGGTCAGCACGATAATGACCACATCATATAGCACAGGGCCAAACTAGCATAGTGGCTAGTGCAATGCCAAGACAGTCATCAAGGTTCAATCCTCAGTAGGGACATGTTATTTTTTTCCAACCAGTAAGGCTCTTGAGTCTTACACAACAGAGTACCAACAATTTTCAGAATATTCTAGGGATTGTCTGGGAAGGAAAAGTTATGAGGAGGTGAACTGGCCACTAAACCTCATATCCCATAGCCTAAAATATGTGAAGGTCTACCACTTCACACCGTAACATCGGTGTCTGATATAAGACCACATGTATGGAGAACAGCAAGGTCTATACAAATATGGCACAAGAACCAAGTACCCAGCATGCCTCAAGGTATCATGTGATAGAGTCATCAGTTACATTACGATTTGAACCTGGCACTTAATACATTAAAAGGTGGACACTGTATTATTAATCACCCAACTCAAAGGAAACAAGAAGAAAGAATGCCACAACGTCACAACAGAACTACAATGTTGCAGCTAATAAAGAGCACACAGAGATTTCATTCAGTGTTTCCTCAACCTCTATTCACCTGTCTACAATTAAATATTCATGGACCTGGAATACATCATTACCATTTACAGCAAGGCCTGCCTGGCGACCCAGTGATCAAGTCTTCAAACTCCCCCTCAAAGCGGAGAGTGAAACAAAAACATTGACTTGAATTCCCAAGTCAACAGTAATGGTGGCCTGGGGGGGGGGGGGGCAGTGTGTTAAAATAATGTCCCTTGAGAATGAGATTTTCTCAATATAGACTAAATCACTGAGCCCGTGCTCATTGGTCTAGAAAATATGGGGCTGCAACATATATACCCCCCCTCCCCATACAAGGAAAAGAGTCCTCTCATACTTGACCTTGTACATACAGCAACACAGCACATTTAACTGTTTGGCTCTTTCATGAATTTAAAATTACAACAAAGTTCTACACTTGTCCCACAGCCTCTCTTCTTTTCCTTTTTACACCAACTTTCCTGCCCATTATTTTGTTTATCTTATTTATTTTCCTCATCCTTTAAATTGCTTGCTCAATGTGCAGTGGTTTTGAAATTCCATACTGAAGCTCCCCTAACTCTTCAACCACTGAGGCTTCACCCAATAATGAGCTGCCTTTCCAAAGATGAGATTCACAATTCACAATGCACACAGCATCAAAACTCGTCATCCAATCAGGCAAGTAGGAAAAGATGTGAATATTTTGCTTAGTACATATTTCTGTTTGCTTAGTACACATATTTTTTACTTGTTTATTTAAGCGTTGCAGGCATTAATAAGCATTATAGTTATCTATCTTTTTGGGCGCATTAATGCAAACATAAACTAAATCAAATCTATGCTTTATATTGCAGATGTTTGCATTGTGCTTTTGTCATGGACATCAGCAAGATGAAAAATTGGTCATACACAATTATAAATTCTAGAGAGTTATCTACCCATAGGATGGCTGATTAACTTTGATAGAGAAATTAAAAGTCTGTATGTACTTTTTTTTTTATACCAAGAGATACCATCAATTACTGGTCTAATAAATAATCACTAATTAATTTTAAGCTTCATTATCACAGACTATTAAACAGTTCATTTTGTGTATGTAAACTGTCTACAACTTACATTCATTTGTTTTACTTAATAAACTATACATTAAAAATCTACTTGAAGTGATAATATTTTAACACAATTTGATATTTTTATTTGTAGTGCCATGACATTCAACTGTTGCATGTTACAAAGAAATGTAACAGGTGCATCCTTATGATTACTGCCTAGATCTATTTCCTGAGATGTAACATGCATATAGATGATGTGTGAAAGATGACTAGTTGTAACAGGAGTGATTGGATGGGCTGAATGTTAAGATAGATCTGTATGCCCAATTTGTAATGCTTTGGAAATAAGTTTGTTCGTTGAGTAGTAAATATCAACTCATATTTGTATCTTTTCTTATTTATCTGTAAACTACAAAAGAATGAGACTTCAAGCAAAAAACAGTATACATAAAATATTCCAAAGTCGTAAAGAAATGTAAAATGAAAAACAAGGCACAGAAGTTACAGAGACAAAGTGAGGTGCACCCATAGCAATAGGAAACAACTGGTTGAAAGCTCATAAAAGGGGATATATTGTTCTCATTAAAATCTAATTTTAAAAAACCACACAAAAATCACACCAGCCACACACAGGTTTGAAAACAAAATCTGATATATACAGGAAATACTGTTTTCTGTCATTGTACATATACTGTACCTTCCAGCCTCTGGCATAACACTGTATTATCAAAACAGACTTCTTGGTCTTCAGATAGCATTTTCTTGCCTGGGTAAACAAGTTCAGAATAATAAGACATTTACTTCACACATGGTAACTTTCAGAACAATAACACATGGTAATGTTTACAATAATAAGACATTTATTTTGCACAAGATAATTTTTAGAATAATAGGACATTTATTGTATACAAGGTAGCTTTTAGAATAATAGGACATTTATTATACACTAGGTAACTTTTAGAATAATAGGACATTTATTGTATGCAAGGTAACTTTTAGAATAATAGGTAATTTATTGTATACAAGGTAACTTTTAGAATAATAGGACATTTATTGTATACTAGGTAACTTTTAGAATAATAGGACATCTGTTATACACTAATTTTAGAATAATAGGACATTTATCATATGCAAGGTAACTTTTAGAATAATATGACATTTATTATACACAAGGTAACTTTTAGAATAATAGGACATTTATTATACACAAGATAAATTTAGAATATAAAGACATTTACTTTACTCTAGGTCTTTTACAATAACTAGACATGTATTTTACAAAAGGTATTCCTTAATGGCCTGTCTCTCTGGCAGAGGGGTTACAACACTTTCTCTGTAATCCCGTTTATCACGCAGAGTCTCGTAGCGGGAGAGAACTGGGAGCGGTTCTACCCCCGCTGGTGACTTGCGGGATACTGAGCCGGCCGCTCAGAAAGCAATGGCAAATTACTGAGCGTAATCTTGCCAAGAAATCAACAGACAGCTGAAAGATGCTGCTGTTGACAGCGATGTCCTGTAAAGGATATGCGAATTTAAAAAAAAATTTTTTTTAATTCCTTAATGACCTTGTATTTAACTTTCATGAGTCAACAGCATTAATTTTTATACCAGGGCATCACTGGCAATACAAAAACAACAAAGAGGCAGGTTGGCTGGTTCTGTCATCCGAAGACTGCCCAAAAAATCATGCTAACATCATCAATGTTGTCAGAGAGGTGATTTTTGGTTGGGATCTAGTTTTGTCCATGGAAATTTTTATTCTTTTAAATTTATTGGGGGGGGGGGGGGGGGGGGGGAGAGAGAGAGATTGTAATGTTCACTGTAACTCTTATAATCCCTTAGCACTACTTGAGCGGAGGATTGTATCATCTCCATATACAAGTTCTGGAATTGGATTTTCACCTATTATGAATGAATTAAAATTTTCCCTGGTATCATAGTTTCACCTCAACTCATTTGACATTATTGGTAAATAGTTTAAAAACATGTATCATCACCATTATGTGCCAAGGCAGTAACCATGTTTTGTCATCTTACACAATCACCAGAGTCATGGATCAGCTATGTGTTCTTGTCTCGACCATGCCATGTGGTCAAGCTATCCAGATATTTACTTCTCTGCCTTCCTCTTGTTCTTTTTCCCCTCAATTTTGCCAGCTGTCATGAAGTTTTCTGGTTTATTTCTTCTCAAAACGTGCCCCCAAAAAATGTGACTGTCTACGTCTAATTTCTCTAATCAGTTTTGGGGTTTTCATTTGCCTCCTGTAGGACTTGCTCATTGGTGTTTCTGTCTGTCCATGGTATGCTTTGCATTTTCCTCAGTAACTACACTTCCACAGCCTTTAGATGTTTTTCAGCTTGTCTGTTTATCATCCACGCTTCACATCCATACAAAAGTACAGGTACTATGTAGCACTTCAACACTCATTTTCTCATTGCAATTGACATCTTTTTATTGGTCAATATGTTTTCCATCTTGCAAAAGGCAACCTTTTTACCATAATAGATTCTTGTTCTAATCTCTTAAGGCACCTCCCGTCAGATATTATGGCTGTTCCGAGATAGTTATATTGATTCACTTGTTTAAGAATATTCCCATTTATCCTTATAAAGAACATATATAGCCAAATATAATAACAACTGAGGTCTTACCCAGTATCCCCTGAACCGGGATGAGATGATCACCTGACTGGCCTTCATTCGCTGGTAGAGCTTCTTGTTTTTGTAACCCAACCACACTGCTCGTATCTTGGTGGCCAGGTAGTGCATTTTCTCTCTACGAAGCTCCTCCATGTCAAACAGCTGAAAAATAGACACACACAGACTAAGTCCATGTCAAACAGCTGAAATATAGACACACACAGACTAAGTCTGTGTCAAACAGCTGAAACATAGACACACACAGACTAAGTCTGTGTCAAACAGCTGAAACATAGACACACACAGACTAAGTCCTTGTCAAACAGCTGAAACATAGACACACACAGACTAAATCTGTGTCAAACAGCTGAAACATAGACACACACAGACTAAGTCTGTGTCAAACAGCTGAAACATAGACACACACAGACTAAGTCTGTGTCAAACAGCTGAAACATAGACACACACAGACTAAGTCTGTGTCAAACAGCTGAAACATAGACACACACAGACTAAGTCTGTGTCAAACAGCTGAAATATAGACACACACAGACTAAGTCTGTGTCAAACAGCTGAAACATAGACACACACACAGACTAAGTCCGTGTCAAACAGCTGAAACATAGACACGCACAGACTAAGTCCATGTCAAACAGCTGAAACATAGACACTAGCTACATAAGTCTCAACTACTGGATTTCTCATTAAGTCCATGTCGTAGACAGAGACATGAATTTATTATTTCCATTTGCCACATTTGAGTTCATTGTAAGGTGTGCACACCATGTCTGTGTTTATTGTCTCTCACTTTTTCGCAGGAGTCACACATATCCAACTGTTTTCATTCACAAATGTATTACACTTATGAACTCCCACTTACATGCAAATCCTAATAAAAGGCAGAGAGGGAAACAACTAGTTACGTTACCTCATATTACTGCCATCTTGTATATGAATACCATCATTATAATGTGCCATACCGGAAAGCAAGGGCTACCATGACTCACCACCATACACAATCACCAGTCCCGTATCAGGTCTATATTTGTTTTGTTTCCATGTTGCCTTGCGGCCACGCTATGCAGGTATTTATCTCTCTGCCTTCCCTGTGCCCTTTTCCTCATAAATTTTGCCAGCTGTTAGTAAGTTTTCTAATTTATTTCTCCACGTAATATGCCCAAAAATCTTCACTGCAAACATCACATAGTGCTACTCAATCTAAGGCTTTCATCTGCTTCTTGAAGGACTACCACTTGTGTTTTTCCATCCATTATTTATATTCTTCTCAGAAATCACACTTCAGCTGAATTTAGTTCACAACCCCCTATCTTTTTCGTTAGTGACTAGGGATTTGTCCATGACTCACATCTTCTGTTTCCTTAGGAAAGATGTAAAAGCAAAGTAAAAACAGTAAAATCTAACTTACCAGTCTGGGGTTTCTGATGAAGATTTTGGTCTTGCCAAAGGCAAACTCCTCTTTAGAAATGTTCTGGGCCTCTAGAATCTTCTCAACTCCGGCCTTGGGGTCCCCATCCCAATGTGGCCAGGTTTCGGCAGCCAGCATCTTGTAGCGAAACAGAAACTGGGGGTAGACTTGCCTGAATGCATAACCTGCTCTCCGGACTCTGACATTCTCCATTAGTCTGAAGAGAAAGAGAGAGTAAATGAGGGGAATATTACATAGTTAAAGGTCAGAAGCGGGGGACTTTTTTTTTTTTTTTTAACAAATTGACCTCGACTGCCAAGTTCACCTAGCCTAAATTAGGTACCAGGAAATACTCTGGAAAGTAGACGCAGGAGATATTATATTGATCATATCACCAACTGAGTGCTGAACTGCTATTAACTGTTTCCTGTTTTGTCTTCGTAATCTGCCAAGTTTTGGTGGATTTTTATATTTTCATGTAGTTATGTCGGTGTGTGGTTATTGTTCATGACAAAGGCTTTACCTCAACGTCCATTTTGTTACTTATGCTCAAGCTCCAATAAAGCTTACTTACCATCTACTTCTTGTTTGTTGATTCATTCACTGCAAATTTAAAATTGCAGTTTATTTGTAATCATTTTCATTGTTCTCTGTGTTTCTGATCTATACAGTAGTACTGATTTAACAACAGCTGCTGCTAACTTTCAAAATGAGGCAACCTACCCACAGACCGTTGTATAAATAGACTGACATAAGCCTGACCCCAGCCAGTCTGTACGTGCTGTGCTGAGTCATGGCCAGGTTCCTGACTAGTATACCCCTCAGCAGACGTGAGGCTTCAGCAGCACTCTGGCACACTCCACTGGTTCCTGGGCTTGAAGAGCTCAGCAGCACTCTGGCACACTCCACTGGTTCCTGGCCTTGAAGAGCTCAGCAACAGTTCCCACGACTCTGTAGAACAATCTCTCTACAAACCTCACCCTGACAGACCCCGGCCTTTTCAGAGTTCAGGTAATCTAACACTGACGCATTGAACTTAAAGAGTTAAAACTCCAGAAGATTCACACACACAAAAAACCTTCTTACTCTTCACTCCTATTCAAGGGAAGAGTGTCACACCCAGTCATGCCCTGCCCAGTCATGCCCCGCCCAGTCATGCCCCGCCCAGTCATGCCCCGCCCAGTCATGCCCCACCCAGTCATGTCCCAATCAGTCATGTCCCAATCAGTCATGCCCCACCCAGTCATGTCCCAATCAGTCATGTCCCACCCGTCATGTTACATGTCACACCCAGTCATGCCCCACCAAGTCATGCCCCGCCCAGTCATGTCCCACCCAGTCATGTCACATGTCACACCCAGTGATGTCACGGGGCATGTGATATCAGTAGATACCAATGGCTCTTGGATAAACTCCTAGTCCTGTGTTGGAATTGAACCTAGTACAAAAACAAACATAAGCCAACAGCACTGGCAGCCCAATAATAGCTGTAATGATGTACTAGGTTTGGGAATCTCTGTGGTCAAGTGGTTATGTCAAATGCCTTGTGCTCTGAAGGTTTGGAGTTCGATTCCAGACTATGTCATTTGGTTCACGAGTAAAATTTTCTTGGACACACCTGGGGGTGTAGCAGAAGCTACAGAGTTCATGTTATGTGCAATGCTTTCAGCAGGCCACTCTGTAGAGACCAAAATATATGGGATCAAACCCGGGGCAATGAAGTTGATCCTATAACCTTGTCAACCTTCATGTTTAAATGTACTATGTTCCACTCACCCGAGATATCTGATCTGATGCTTCACAATCTCCCTGTCCAGGCTGTTAGGCTGTTTCAAGTCATTAGGCTGTAGACAAAACAAACAAAGCATCCTTGCTCAACTCACATTATTCAACAGCACTTGCGGAGACATGGCGGTACAGTGATAAGTGTGTCTGACGGCCAGGACAGTGGTCAGTGTTTAATCCCTGGCAGAGTTAAGTAAGATTACACATTTCTGACCAGTGCATGTCAGGTACGAACTCAGCTGAGTACCAGACCGGTGGTCAGCATGGGTGAATGGATTACAGTGTTCACTCTTAAACTTCCGGTGTGCTGATGCCGAGGTTGCAGGTTAAACCCCTATACCACTCAACTGCACTAAAGTATGGCTTGCCATCCTTGATTTGGGGATGTAAATTACAAGTACTTCAGAAGTCAAGAATGGGTTCGCCTGATAATAAGGGACACTGGTAATAAGGAAAGCTAATCCACACGCAAAAATCACCCCAGTACACTAGAAGTACTAGCATATGTATACGGACTAAACTTGAGTACAAAGAGAAAGGATGCAAAAATTCAAGCAGAAAAAGTACCACACAATTTTCAGAATTTTATGTGAAATGTTTGGGAAGAAAAGGTAATGAGGAAGGGAACCATACACCCCACCTTGTATGTCCTGACCTAGGATATGTGAAGATCTAACACTGCAACCCCAACATCAGTATCTGCCATAGGCCAACTGTTACATACTTGAACGAAAGATGTTTATCACTTCTTTATCTGAAGTATTTCTTCTTTCATTCACTTATCTCATGTATTTTTGACTAATTTAACTCTTTCACACTCAAGACATGCATGTGTGACTGGCTCTTTCTTTGAATATCAACCACCACCTAATGTGTTCTTTTACTTTTGACATTTACTAAGAGGAAATTACAGAAATCTGGCCATTTCCACTGTTTTAGTCAACAGATCATCCTCATGGCATGGTGAACTTTCAGTCCATAAGTGCTCTCTACTGCATCTCCTCTCCTTCAGTGTGTTGCGACTGATGACACCAATTCTTTGTTGGTCAATTACTTTTCTTTGGCACCCTGAATGACAACCTTGTCCCCCTGCGGGCATTCATAACGTCAGCCTGGTCCACTGCTCACCATTCTCCCGCAGGAAGACTCTAGTCACTGTCAGTATATTACTTTAGATTAACGGGACATTCCCATCCCACTGCTAGGTGAAAGAGAGATACCAGGAGGGTGACAATAAGGTTAAAATATTATTCTCTACAATTCTGTTAATGTTGTGGTAGAGTACAGGCTAACTTGCTGGCCTGATGGTTATCTATTCAAATCCACATAGTGGCGATGAATTATTTAAATGACCTGAGCTATCAGATCAGGCTAGATTTAGACTGGCACCTTGACATCTTGCCAGATGGTAGTTGGTAAAAGGGAGTTGTCCCTCTCCATAGCACAAAGCATGGGCTGAATTTAGAGACCATGTGTTGCCCATGCAGCATGATCCCGCTCTCGGCCTGTCTAGTTTACTCCAGAAGAAAGGTAACACCAAACGTCAGGAACAAGATCAGCTGCAAGAGCTGCTGGATCAGCAAAGCAATGCTGTAACTGCCGCCTGTCAGAGCTTCGATCCTAGACCAGTTGCTGACCAAGGCTTAGGGACTGGTCTGCCCTGCTATGACATTTAGTCTTTAGGTTGCATTTCCTCGCACTAGGATAAGGCTTGTACCCTCCCAGTAGCGCCCCTCCACCTGAAACCATTGGCACAGTGTGGGGTCACGGGTTTGGTGAGCGCTGCCCAACATTCGGCACTAACAGGAAGCAGGTAGTTCTGTCTGCCAGATCAACCAAGCTTAACATGGGTACCCGGATGTGTTCTGGGAAGTAGAGGCAGCCACATGACCTCTTGCGTGCCAGGTGGTCTATAAATAAACTGGAACCAGCACCGTACACTCAATGTGCCTCAATGTGAGGAGAGAGGTCCTGTACGAACTTGAGTTGAGTTGAAGTGGGTTGGGTTGGGGTCAGTTGAGTTAAGTTGAGTTGAGTCAAGAACACAGCAGAGGACATTCTCACATGTGCTGTCCTCATCTGCAACAGCCAGCAAAGAGTCCCAATACTAATAGTACTAGTAGCAGCTGATTATGTGTACATCTGGCCTTTACCCTGAGCCCCGAGTGTCGGCCAGATCCTATGGTCAATCCCCGCAGAAACATTCTCTCCAAGCCATGATGATCTACCAGTTCATCTGCACTATACACGCAACCCCAAAGGGCCCGACCACATCTGCCTTATCATGCACCATCACCCCATCACGTGGTACAGACCCAGCCAATCTGTCCGCCTGCTCGTTTCCCACCACACCAACATGTCCTGGAGAAAAGAATCAACAGATGCTCTCTATTTTTCATTATTAAATGGAAGACGGCAACTCTACCCAAAGCATTTTTGTCTTCACTTTTCTTATCATAGTTTGTGAGTCCGTTACAATTACATTACAATGCTTCCTTTTACTTACCCAATACTTACAAACAGTTACTATGTGAACATGTTATAAGAAATGTGACCAAAGCATGACAACACTGACCTTGATACACCTGATGTAGTTGGGGTTCTTGGAGCTGAGGTTCTTCATCAACTCAGTAACTGAGATCTGAAACAGTGAATTTGTGTGCTTTCATTAATCTGGGAAAATAGGACTGAACTTATATATTTCTATTCTCTAGAGCACTGAAGTGAATGAAAAAAATGCCAATATGGCAAAGGGAGCCAGCTCGTATTCTTTCTAAATTGATGAGAAGAGTGGTCCTCATTCTAATTTTTTGTGATGGGCAAACACTTGTAATAATTCATTTTATTTATAGTATATATGTTGAACCAACACAGAACAGATGTAGTCAGTAGCTACACACAGAGGGGGATACTAAGGAGGGAATCTTAGCATTTATGAACTAATAGTTCAATGTGAATAAATTGTGTAGGAGAAACAAATAGAACTACAAAAATTAGATTTTTAAGAGCATGCATCTTTCCCATTACAACATACGCCTGTGAGACCTGGACACTTACTAAACAAGCTGAGCATAAATGCCTTTGAATATAAATGTTATAGACAAGTTCTAAGAATATCTTGGGTAAAGAAAAGAACAAATGCATCCATACTTCAAGAGTTGAATATTGAGGAGGGATGGCTATTAAAGACGATACAACAAAGAAAATTGAAGTATTTTGGTCACTTGAAACGTCACAAAAGTTTGGAGAGAACAAAAATGGAAGGAGTATATGCCCTGGAAGAGAGGAAGAGGAAGGCCAAAGAGAAGATGGGTGCAGGATGTGGCAGATGATCTCCAGATGGGTGTATTGGATGTGGGACATCCTGCTTATGACCGAGAAGTTTTCCAGATGGTTGTTAGAGTACTACATGCTACTGAATGAAGAGTGAGTTCGGTATACAGTGATGTATTGACTAACCAACACATATAAGAGAAAGTGACACTTGACAAGCTGTAGAGTAACATGTGAGACTTGACAATTTAAGTCACATCTCTTCTCTCTATTCTGTAGACAAGTGATTGTCCGGCTTTGCCCAGGTGAAGGTTTGTCTGATTAATTCTATGGATACTAGACCCCCATGAGTTGTGTTTGGCACACTTTTGTCTGTTAGTGGCCCTTTACCCGTTGGAGATGAGAGTTTCTCATCATTGAGCTAGCACCTATGTGTATGTATAGATGTATATATAAATAAAATGAATTATAACAACTGTTCATGTACATATGAGGACTGTCTAGCCAAGTGGCTAGAATGCTGAACTTTCCTTTGGGAGACCCAAGTTCAAATCCTGTGTTACGGTATGGTTTTTTTTCTATCAGGGGCAAAAAGAAAATCCTAATCTGCAGAGTTTGTGGTGATGCACTGGCTAGGCAGCCTTAATTACTCATGCTCAAGACCCCCCCCCCCCCCTTTCGTCCTACACCACAAGGTACTATAAGCATATATATATATATGAACAATTATTATAATTCATTAAATTTGTAAATTTATATATATATTATTTATATATTTGAAAACTCACTTTGAACTGTGAACCAGCAGTTGCAGGTCGCTTTAATGAACTTTCTGTTGGTTTGCCTAGAGGCAGAAACACACACATAAGGAATATGTTGAAACAAGTGACTCTTTTAAAAACATATGTCATGTTACTTTGTGTTTATTTAGTTCAAAGACCTGTAAGAAATTATGTTTAATATCACAATTGCTTGTCCCTTGCAGAATATTACAATCACCTCCAGCCCGTATTGACCATTTGTGATTTACTAGGCAATTTTACATTCAGCAGTCTGCCATTGTTTATGAAGGTGACATCAACATTTTTGTCCACCTGACAGTATGTGGAATAAACTAATATTGTGTCATTAGCATGCAGGAAGCTTAATCGCAAGCAGTTAAGCCTCTCAGCCACGAAGTCTAGTATATTTCCCATTTAAGGCAAATTTCTCTATTTCATTTCTTCTGTTGATATATCCCATAGATCTCATTGTCTTTTTCTGAATTGTTTTGATTGAGCGGTCATTTAAGGCCTGCAAACAGCTCTATAACATCAGCACTTAGCCGTTACATGAAAATATACACATGGCTAACAACAAACAAATAACATCAAACAATAAATGACTAATCCATCTGGAACACATCCATATCCACATCTGGATTACCTTCAGGGAAGAGCTCCTGCAGCAAGGGATGAGTACACTGATGCATGGCCTGAGACAAGTCTCGGAATAGTAGGTCATTGTTCTTGTCCAGGAATCCATTGATTTGGTATAACACCTGCAAAACGTATAATGTTGATTTATCTTAAGAATATGTTTCATCAACTTCTCCACATGAAACACAGTCGTTCTTATAATGTTGATTTATGTGAGGAACATATTTCATCAACTTCTCCATGTGAAACACAGCCATTCTTATAATGTTGATTTATGTGAAGAACATGTTTCATTAACTCCTCCACATGAAACACAGCCATTCTTATAATGTTGATTTATGTGAGGAACATATTTCATCAACTCCTCCACATGAAACACAGCCATTCTTATAATGTTGATTTATGTGAGGAACATATTTCATCAACTTCTCCATGTGAAACACAGCCATACTTATAATGTTAATTTATGTGAGGAACATGCTTCGTCATCAACTCCTCCACATGAAAAACATTCAGCATATTAATAACAAAATGGTATTTCAACATAGAACACTAAATACATCACTAACCATAAATCTGAACAGAACTCAACCACTACACCTCTCAGAATGACTTGTATTTTATAAAACTTAACCACAGCACATCACAGAATCATATGTATTTTATAGAACTCAACCACAACACATCGCAGAATGTTTTGTATTTTATAGAAGTCAACCACAACACATCACAGAATGACTTGTATTTTATATTTAAACCCCCTTCCCTCCACCCATCCAAACACTCTATACAAAACTGCTGACCATCACTTCTTGGTGTGTTGAACATCACTTCTTGGTGTGTTGAACATCACTTCTTTGTGTGTCATACATCACTTCTTTGTGTCTTGTACATCACTTCTTTGTGTGTTGTACATCACTTTTTGGTGTGTTGAACATCATTCCTTGGTGTGTCGTACATCACTTCTTGGTGTGTCATACATCACTTCTTTGTGTGTCGTACATCACTTCTTTGTGTGTCGTACATTCTTCTTTGTGTGCCGTACATCACTTCTTTGTGTGTTGTACATCACTTCTGTGTGCGTGTGTGTTAAACATCACTTGTTCATTTGTGGATGTCAGGAAAATGTTCCTCCCATAACAAACACAACCTTTCATGACAAATACAACACTCTGTCTGGGACAACACAACAAGTGGATACAAGTATTTATAAGCCAAAAGTCCAGGGTCCTTAAACTGATTAAGTGACATAGGATGATTAATCATCTTAAGCGACTTTCCATATCTGCCAAAGGCTTATATATCGTCAAAATGTTGTCATTGAAACATGATGTCTCAATTAAAATATCAATTCAGTAGTTTTCCCAAAGCAACCTCCTATAATTTGATACATAAGACAACCTGTCTGCTACAAAATTAACAATTTTAGATCATAACTGTTACACACCCCTACTTCCCATTTTCTGCCCTCCATTTTTGTTTGGTCCAAACCAACTTTTTGTTTGGCCCTGAATCAGCTGAGAACCTTGAGGTGTATCAAGTATATGGTGCTATCCCCGTATTTGTATAGATAAATCAGCACCGAGTGGGTGACTTGGTCAATGTCACACTGGAGTCTTTACTTCGAAGGAGATTTCATAGCACCCATGTTAGGCTCCGCGAACCCAAGAGCCAGATCAGTGTTACAACTCTGCCAACATGTATGTGCACTGTGGAGGAGACTGGGGCCTCACCACACAATATCCCAAAGACAGCAACAAGACTACAAGGGGAAGTCAATAAAGAAGCCACAAATGGCTGTAGAAACATAACTAAACATGATAACTTGAAACCAGTTTATGTTTATACATACATTGGCCCTTTATTTCTCAACATAATTTCCACCAACATTGATGTACTTATCCCATCGTCTTATCAATCCTCCCAAACCCGCTGCATTGAACTGCGTGCTCTGTTTTCTCACATTCAACTTCTGCATCATTCGTGAAATTTCTCCCGCCAAGGTGGGTTTTCAGTGTTTATGCTGACAAATGTTTGTCCCATAAAGCGGTGCATAGCTGGGTAGAAAAGGTCACACGGGTGAGTCAATAAGTAAGTCATACAGTTCTGTGGGAAGGCAGGTAAATGAAAACAGGGCATGCAGTTTCATGCAGCGGGTTTGGGATAACTGATAAAACGATGGGATAGGTGCATCAATGTTGGTGGAAATTATGTTGAGAAATAAAGTGATAATGTATGTATAAAAATAAACTGGTTTCAAGTTGTTATCATATTTAGTTATTATTCTACAGCCATTTGTGGCTTACTTATTAACTTACCCTCATACAATAAAAGGAATACAGAGGTCCTAGAAAAACTGGGAATGAAAAGAGAGTTGATGAAAGAAATAAAACAGCGGCAAGTTAAATATTTCAGCCATGTTAAAAGTCACAATACTCTTATAAAATCCATACCGGAGAATAAGGTTGAAGGCAAGCGAGCAAGAGGTAGACAATGATATAAGTGGGAAGATAACATCAAGATACTGACGAACAGTAATCTGACAGAATGTACAGTCAAGGCGAGAGACATACAGCGTTGGAGATCCATTGTAGCCAACCTTCATTGTGGAGACAACACCTGATTGATTGATTGATTGGCTACATGCATGTATGGATATATGCCATTGGGCAGTAGATGTGGCTGGATCTACCATTTTAAAATAACAGCAATGAACAAATAAGGTGGTTCTTGACCACCACAAACATTTCTAAATAAGATACCTACACTGCCTGCATAATGTCGCAGTCTAAAGGCATCATGGGGTAAGGACTTGTCTGACTGGTTCTTCTTACACTTGCGGCTCTCGTAGTGTGGGTGCTTGGCACATCTGTCATCCAGCTTATCCAGGAAGGTTTTATCCGATGTGTTCCCAGGCCGTAAACATTCTTCATCCAACAGCGCCAGAATTCCAAGGTTTTGCTGAAATCAGGCAACATGTACAAAAAATTTAAAAGTCAGATCAGAGCAATAAATAAAATAAAATACATTGTAAATATCCATATTTTGACTGATCCAGCTACGTTGGTTTTATGAGATATAACAAAACATGCGATAGTACATTTTTATTATTTTACAGAAAGATAAAAACCTTTGTCTTAAATGGGTTGAGAGATTTGAGTCTTCAGATTAATTAAATCTGCATCTAAAAACTAAATTAGATAGTGACTGCTAAAATATTTATCAGGAAAATGATCCTCCAGAGTAAAAGTTATGGCCAGTGAAACAAAGGCAGACAGAAGAAATCCTGGATTCTGAACTTTACAAGTGGGCAGGCAATAGAATTGGTATCCTAATAAACATTGCTGAATGTTTGGTGCAATTGAAGACCTTGACTAGAAATGCATCTATTTAGGCACCAAGATGATCCAAAGATGAGATTTGGGAGGCATAAGAAATATAAATCATCCCTTAAGTTGCAAATTATAAATTCGTAACATTGACCCTACATCTGAAACTGAGGTGTTACATGTCAGGGCTGTCACATATATTGGGTCAAACTGAGGTGTTACATGTCAGGGCTGTCACATATATCAGGTCATGGATCTATGAGCTTGTGCAACTTGATGATTTTCTTGCTGCTTTTCATGAATCTATTTTACAAATCTGTGCATCTATGTGGTTCTATGACCTGGCTTTTCATGAATCTATTTTACAAATCTGTGCATCTATGTGGTTCTATGACGTGCTTTTCAAACTGGACCTTGTGGTCACAATATGTCAAACTCCCTTGACATTACTTTGTGTTCATAATAAAGACAATGGAAGTGATACCAAATACAGAAGATGGGTAGTACATTAACTAACTCACTAACTTTCTAACTTACTCAGTTACACATACAAAGACAAACTGCAGCCCAGGTCATGAAATGAAAATTTGTTTGCCTGAATTGTCACAAGGTAGCTCACACAATGGGCAGAACTTTCATGAAATGGACATCTCACAAATTGTATGTAAAACACTAGGAAGCATTTGTACACAATCAATCAATCAATCAATCTCTCTCTCTCTCTCTCTCTCTCTCTCTCTCTCTCTCTCTCTCTCCTCTCTCTCTCTCTCTCTCTCTCTCTCTCTCTCTCTCTCTCTCTCTCTCTCTCTCTCTCTCTCTCTCTCTCTCTCTCTCTCTCTCTCACACACACTGGCTGCCGGTGTCTGTTTCATAACATTTCACTATACATTGTTTGTGAGCACAGCATTCATATTACCATGTTTTTTTTTCTATGTGAATGTAACATACAACATACATTCATTGGCACCTTGCCGTCTTGACAGACGATAGTTTGTGCTTTAAAAAGGCATAATAACTTTTACCTATGGTGGTAGCGAGTGTGACTGATAAGGCCAATTTGCGCTGTAAATGTCCGTTCACAGTGGGTGCATGTGAACACGTGGTCATTTCCACCATCATGCACCATCTTATGTCTCAAACGCTCGGTGTGTGACTTATCTGCAATAATTTTCTCCTTTGTCTTTATTCCATTTCTGATGTTTGCTCTCCATGCAACACGTTCAGCGGCGACTTGCTCCCAACATACATAAAAGACAACAAACTGATGTACGAAAGATGAGTTGGAAGAGCTGAATGTAAGATGGATCTGCATGCCCAATGTGTTACCCACTGAAAATAAAGTTTGCTCTCTCTGTTGCTCTTCCTCTCCCACTGCCTACCTACCTCGATGTTTGTCTCATAACATTTTCAACCCCACACTGGCATTAAGTTAGACTTTATCACTGAGGCGTTCAGAAAGCAGTGGCAAACTACTACTGACCATAAAATTGCCTACAAAATCAACCCTAGGGTTAATCGCAACATCCTGCAAAGAACATGAAACAATAATTGACTTGACTGGCACCTTGCCATCTTGACAGACGATAGTTTGTAAAATGGGGTTCTCTCTCCATAAGACAAAGCCTGAACTGAATTTAGAGACCACGTGTTGCCCATGCAGCGTGATCCCTCTCTCGGCCTGTCTAGTTTAATCCAGAGGAAAGGTGACACCAATATGTCTGGAAAGAGATATTTGATAGATATTTGCTGGATCAGCAAAGTAATGCTCTAACTGTCCGCCTGTCGGAGCTTCGATCCTAGACCAGTTACCAACCAAGGCTTAGGGCCTGGTCTGCCCTGATACGACATTTAGTCTTTAGGTTGCATTTCCTCACACCAGGATAAGGCTTGTTCCCTCTCAATTGCATTCTTCCGCCCGAAGCCGTTGGCACAATGTGGGGTGTCGGGTTTGGTAAGCGCTGCCCAGGATTCGGTGCTAACAGAAGCAGGTAGTACCGTCTACTGTCATACGGTAGCTCAGTCATATCTAACTAAGACGTGACATCAATAATATAAAGTAAATATAATACAAGCAGTCACCAACCTTTTCAATGAGATCACAAATGACAGAGTTGTTGAAGTAGTCCACGTGTATCCACTCAATACCCTGAAACATAAGTGCACATCAGTGAAAATGTATAACAGCAACTTCTATACCATATTCTATATCAAGCGAAAGAATATCAGTGGCATTGTGGTTAACGTACCTGCTTGCCAAGACAGTGGCCTGAATGTACAAAGGAACAGGTCTTTCCCTTACTTTACCTGGCCACGAGCCCTGGTGCCAACCCTGCACCGATCGTATTCATGACATTACCAGCGCAGTTGTCATCAACATGTTCTGTTATATCTAGCATAATTACAACTGGAATTACAGACCCACCTGTTTAAATTTACAAGTAACATTACCTCAACTGCAATTGTAGACCTGTGTCTGTTTACCCGTAACATTATTACAACTGGAATTACAGACCCACCTGTGTCTATCTACATGTAACATAATTACAACTGAAATAAAACACCCATTCATGGCTGTTTCAAGTGAGTGGCACCTTGCAGTCTTGACAGACCAAAGTATGTGGATTGGAATTTGGCCAAAATTCCATCTCACAATGCCTGGGCAGAGCTTCAGAGAACATGTGGTGCCAAAACGACATGTTCCCTCTCTTGGCCTTGCCTTGTTTGATCCAGAGGAAAGGGTAACCAGAACGTTTGGAACAAGGTAGGCTGCAGACGCTGGCGGCTCAGCGTCAAACCTCCGAGACCTCGCCCCCAAGAGCAGGAGGTGAGCAGTGGCCAAATCCAAACCTTTGGGACTTGACTTAGAGCTGTTTAAAGTAACAATACAAAAACCGAAGTATTGTTCAAGTAACATAATTTTCAAGTAAAATAATTTCAATATCATTTCAAGTAACATAACTACAATCGAAATTATAGACCTTCTTGTAAATATTTTACATTCTGTCACATTGTTTTAAGCTGGTAGCTCACGTGTATTTGTTCTATCACATAGTATTGTTGCTTTGAAATATTAACTGTTTAGTTCAAAGATCCCAAAAAATAACTTTCTGAATTAAGAGGTGGCCGGAACATAGAGTTAAGGTTAAGAACCAAAATAACAGCCTGGAGCAGAAGAAGTTAAAATAATAAATCTATGATTTTGGAGTAAAAGAGGTGACTAGAACAGAGGGAGTACTACAAGAAACAAATGAAAACCATAAACTAATTAGAGACATTAGACATAGACAGTCAAATTTTTTGGACGTGTTATCAAAATAAATAAATTGGAGAACTTGGTGACAACTGTCAAGATTGAGGGGAAAAGAACAAAGGAAAAGCAGAGAAGTAAATATCTGGATGGCTTAGCCACGCTGCATGGTCAAGACAAGAACACGGAGCCAATCCACGACTCTGGTGATATCGTGAGATGGCGAAACATGACTTCCATGCTTAATGGCATGACACATGATGATGATAAGAACAGGGGTCCTGTGTTTAAAAAAAAAAAAACTAAAATAACAATCTGGAGTTGAAGAAGTTGTAAGTAATAATTATGGATTAGAGGTTAAAGAGGTGACCAGAGCAGAGGAGGCTAAGTAAAAATACAAGCAAAATCGCCTGGAACAGAGTTAAAGTAATACCTAGAAAAGAGTGGTTAATATTTACAAAAACCAGCTGTGATAGAAGAGGTTCATCATATTCCAGTGCCTTGCCGGCTGGCATGGGTGATCATGCCCCTCCACAAATTTCAATCTCTGATGTCATGGATCAATTTGTGTCGACTCCCTTCCGTGCCATGACACAAGGCTGTTAAGAATCTTCTCATGCTGCCTTACTCTATCTCTCTTTCCACAAATCTTTCCGGTTTTTATAACATGTTCCAGTATTTGGCTTTTCATAATGTTGCCACAAAATGATGACTGCTTCTCTCTGATGTTTGTGATAAGTTGTCTTTGCGACTTAGCCTCCCTAAAAATTGTCCCCGATTGCTCATCAAGAGATTAAGCATTAATAATAATAATCACAACTTGAGATCTGTAGCTCACCTCTTTAACGTACTCTTCCTGCTCCTCTTTGAGTGTCAGCTCGATGAAGATCTGCTGCAGTTTCTCGTTGCAATAGTTGATGATAAACTGTTCAAAGCTGTTGTTCTGATGTAAGAAATGTCAATTATCAAACATGAGTGCAATAGTTGATGATAAACTGTTCAAAGATGTTGTTCTGAAGTAAGAAATGTCAATTATCAAACATGAGTGCAATAGTTGATGATAAACTGTTCAAAGCTGTTGTTCTGAAGTAAGACATTTCAATTATAATCAAACATGAGTGCAATAGGTTGAAGCTTGTCAATCATCACACAATTACACAAGGAATGATTCTATGATTATTAATTGTCCCACAATTACACAAAGATTGAATATATATGACCGTCGAATTAACAATTACACAAAGATGGATTATATATGCTTGGCAATCCTCACATAATTACACAAGGAATGATTCTATGATTGCCAGTTTTCACACAATTACATATACATTGATTAATAATATAAGCTAGTCAATTGTCACACAATTACACAATGACTGATTATAAATGATTGTTAATCCGCACACGATTACGCAAAGATTGATAATGTTTGTCAGTCATCACAAAATTACACACAGACTAATTATATGTTTGTCAATCCTGACACAATTACACAAATATTAATTATATGTTGGTCAGTCCTAACACAATTACACAAAGATTGATTATTTGAGCTAATCAACCCTTACACAAAAACACACCACACATCTGCAATCCCACACCAAATGTCTACAATCATACACCACACATCTACAACACACATCTACAATAAAACACCATACATCTACAATAACACACCACATGTCTATAGCCACACAACTCACCTCCAACACCTCAAAGCCATAGATATCCAGAACACCCATTACTTTAGTCCTTGACCCCAGGTCTTCTCTCACCTTCAACAATATAGGAAAAATAAAATGTCTATTTAAATACATCATTTTGTTTAAACACAGAAGCCTCAAACAATATGTTGCACAATTTATTGCTTGGCATATTTCACTGCATCTCGCCAGATGCATACTTCAGAGTTACATATCATAGGAAGTGAATCAATGAATTATACTTGAGCTGAAACAATTAAAACACAATCACAGGTGTTGTTCGATGATTAACAAATCTTATCTACACTGTAATTTCAACATTTTAAAACATGCCAGGCAATAAATCATGCGACATATTGTTTGTGACTTCCGTGTTTACCTTCACTAAGGGAATACATTGTTTTGAACACCATGTTGTATTATTGGAAGTTAAGAGACAAAATGCGTACACATTTTTTTTTTTAAAGTTGCATATCCCTTACAGGACGTTGCAGTCAACACCAGCAGTTTTCAGCTGTTGATGATCTTGGCAAGATTACGCTCAGTAGTTTGCCATTGCTTTCTGAGCGACCAGCTCACATACCCCGTAAGTAACCAAAGCGATGCGATCCACTGCCGAATCTCGCGCAACTGTGTTCCTCACATGGATATACGGGATTACAGAGAAGTGCACATTGCATTATATAAAATGAAGAAAATCTTATGAAATAGTGGGCACCATCCCACTTTGATGTTCCTGGACATGAGAAATCAGATGAACTTGCCAAGAAAGATGGAGGATGGAAACAGGAAGACGACAAACTCATATACTAAGAACAAATGCTGTCTCTCTACAAATATATATATATATATATATATATATATATATATATATATATATATATATATATATATATATATATATATATATATATATATATATATATCAAACAAAGACACAGCCATATCTCTGCAAACAGGAAAGAAGTAATGACAGGAAATAAGACTTACCTTTATACTGTCATTAATCCTCTTAATCAGCCATGTAAAGACACGGTTGTAAATAGCTTTACACAGAGCATCTCTGGCATACATTGCCTGGGAAGAGAAACATTCAATAAACAGCTTTACACACAGCATCTCTACCCTGCATTGCCTCAATAGAGACAGATTGTAAAGCTATTTACATGATATATGATACATACCATATACTGATACTGAGAAAGATATTGGCATATGGTGTAGGGTAAATGTGATATTTAATATGAGAATATTAATTAAATATGATGTAATAATATATTAAATATGATTATCCCCGGGAAGTTTAACCCGGTCAACAAATGCCCGCAGAAGTCGGATGTGTCAGCCTAACGGCGCAAGAATGCAGCTCTGCTGTAAACAGGCACAACGCAATCACATCTGGGAAAAAAACTCTGGATGAACGCAGAAGAAGAAGAAGAAGAAGAAGAAGAAGAAGAAGAAGAAGAAGAAGAAGAAGAAGAAGAAGAAGAAGAAGAAGAAGAAGAAATATGATTATGATGTGACATTATTAAATATGATATAATATGATATAATATTGAAATTGATTAATGTGACATATGAAAATTGATATAATATGATATAATAGTAAATATTATTATAATCTTACATTGTTATATATAATATAATATGATAAAATATGAAATGTGATTATAATGTGACAGTATTAAACCATGAAGAATAATGATACAATATCATCATGAAAGATAAGGTCATAACAAACAAGATATTACTATAGGATAATGTAATACAATGAAAGGTGATGTGGTACCAAGTTAGATGTGCTATGTGATACATGGAAGACATGAAACTATGAGAGGCAAGAAGCCATAACTAAAAGACATGAAAAGATGAGATAACTGAAAGGCATGAAACTATGAAAGGTGTGATAACTGAAAGACATAAAATTATGAATGATGTGATAAGTGAAAGGCATGAAACTAAGAAAGATGAGATAACTGAAAGGCATGAGACCATGAAAGATGTGATACATAAAAATCAAGACACCATGAAAGATGGGATACATGAAAGTCATAACACCATGAAAGATGTGATACATGTTAGACATTTAACCATGAAAGATATGATACATAAAAGACATGAAACAATAAAGATGTGATGCATGAAGGAATAAACATGAGACACACGAAACCAAGAAAGGTATAATTAATTCATGAATGAGATGAAACTATGAGAGACATGATACGATTAAAGATGCGGTATATAACCAACATGAAACTATAAAAGAAATAATTAAAGAAATTATATAATGAACATGATACCTTGAAAGACATCAAAACATAAAACAGTTGTATACTAAAAAGTGGAATAAGCAAAACAGGAAGCTTTTGATCATCAGAAGAGAACCTTCTACCAAAAATGTTTCAGTCTCTTTATCTTCTTTATACTCTCAAGGGTCCACCAGGGTCATGACTCCCAGATGCTTTTCTCCTGTTGTACATTCAACTTCAAGACGTGCGTGCTGCTGATTGCAATCTTCCAACTAATTGCTTCTTTCTCACAGAACCTATTTATTTGGCCAGGAGAAAGCCAGCTTATTTCCTCTGGCCGCTTGGCCACAAACGCCACCTCCACTATGCCATATATGACAGCCCTGCAGAAATGTTGCCTTTTATGTACCCCGTCCACATTTAAAAGAACTGCATTTCTGCATGTGCCCAGGGGTAGTCAACCCTTCCTCTCTCTTACTGTTATTGTGTTTGTGGGCTTGGTCCTTTCTACTCTCACCCTTATTTCTGCTGCAGAAAACGATACCCACATGTGGTCTTGCTCTATTGTCTGCTACTGCTGTCACTGTTGGCTGTGATGGTGGGACTTTAGATGACATTTCTCTATCCTGGTGTCCATTGTTTTGAGGTGTCCTCCACTTGACAGTGTCCACAGCTCAGGTGCAATGTTCCTACCTGATAGGATGGCTAGATAGCCAAGCATGAGACAGTAATGGTTGTTTTCATTCTTAGATGAGATGTGACACCCAAACAGACTGTGCTCTAAAGCCACAGCCATGGGCCAACCAACTGTGCTCAAGCCAACTACTGCTACAAGTGATGTAAAATAACAATGGTACTGCTATCTTTTTCTTCTACCCACTCCCTCGCTTTGACCTCCGGCATAGTCCATACATGTGCTATTACTTTTAAAACACTGGGCTGAATTTTCCATGTGGATTAGCTTTATCTTTTACCAGTGTCCCTTGCCATCAGGCGAACCCATATAAACTTCAGAGGTACTTTTAAATTATGTCCCCAAGTCAAGGACGAGAAGTCAAGATTTTAGTCAAACAGACCAGTGTAGGGGTTGAACTTGCTACCTCAGCATCTTATCCATTCAGTCACGCTAACCTCCTAGTAAAATAAAAAAGTTAGTTGCATATCCTGTATAGGACGTAGCAGTCAACCCCAACATTTTTTGGCAGTTCGTGATTCCTGGGCAAGTTTACGTTCAGTAGTTTGCCATTGCTTTCTGAACGACCAGCACCCATACCATTTAATAAAAAACCAACGCAAGGTGATCAGCTGCGCAATGCCCACAACTGTGTTTCGAACACTTCTTCTTCTTCTGCGTTTATCTGGAGTTTTTTTCCGGACGTGATTGCGTTGTGCCTGTTTACAGCAGAGCTGCGTTCTTGCGCCATTAGGCCGACACACCCGACTTATGCGGGCATTTATTGACCGGGTTAACCTTACCGGATTTCAAACACAGTATGTGAGATTGCGAACAGTGTCCATAACCCCTTCGCCATGGAGCCAACCTCCTAGTACTGCTATGATATAAAACATAATAAGACATCTCAACCATCAATGTAACGTGACTTACATCTCCCACACTAAGATCGGTCTTGACCATGTCGCCCCTAACCGCTACGGTTCTCTGCATCAAGGCCCCAGCCAGTGTTTCCAGGGAACAGCCCAGGAGGTGACAAACATCCTGTACAACTGGCAAGAAGAAATAACCTTGTGTTAGCTGTAAGTGCCTGACATGGTTTCCATGAAATTAACAATGACCAACAGCTGCCTATGAATTTAAACACATTTACATCATTTTTCATGATATATACCACAAGCACTTCATACATTTTACATGTACCACAACAACATCACACTTTTTATAATATGTACCACAAATATCTTCACATTTTTTCATAATATGAGCATCAAACACTTCAATTTCAAATTAAAAAAAAAAAATTTACCTCATCTATTTTAGATTTGTAAATGAAAAAGAAAAAACTTGGTATTTTCAAATTATTTATCATGAAAATTACCAACACCATCATAATCATCACAATAATCACACCATTTCTACACTATCACAACGACCAACATCATCATCACTATAATCACCGCCATCAATTCTATGACCATAATAATCATCAAGACACCACCATTGTCATTACCATAAACATCATCACCAAAACTGCTGTCGCTGTCACAATTGTGGTCATCATGAGTAGAATCACCACCACCATCACAAATAAGAAGTTTACAGCACTACCACTACCAACATCTCTAACAACATCACTACTATAAACATCATTATAATCACCATCAAAAACATCATAATTATTACCATAAACCATAATTAGCATCATCACCACCATGACCATTATCATCAACACCATCACACAAAATCATCATCATCATCATCAACAACAGCAGCAATAACAAAACTGCTGCATATGTTTACTCCCCTATTCTAAAATCTCCCACTCCCCCTAAAGACAGGTCTCAGTCAGATATAACTGAACCACCGTATGACAGTAGACGGTACTACCAGCTTTCTGTTAGCACAGAATGTTCGGTGACGCTCACCGAACCTGACACTCCACATTGTGCCAACGGCTTCGAGCGGAGAAGCGCAAATGGAAGGATAAGAACCTTACCCTGGTGCGAGGAAATTCAACTTAAGGACTAAATGTCATGGCAGGGCAGACCAGGCCCTAAGCATTTATCGGAACTGGTCTAGGATGCAAGCTCTGACAGGCAGACAATTAGAGCATTGGTTTGCTGATCTAGCAGATTCTGCAGTTTGTCTTATTCTAGATGTAGGGGTGTTACCTTTCCCCTGGAGTAATCTAGACAGGCCGAGAGAGGGATCATGCTGCATTGACAATACATGGTCTCGAAACTCAGCCCAGTCTTTGTGTTATGGAGAGGTATAAATCCGTTTTACAAACTATCGTCTAACATCCCCGGCATATCTCCTACCTTTAATGTTGACAACATCACAACCGTCTGTGCCGTCAGGGTTTGTCCTCTCGGAGAACTCCAAGTTGCCCAAGTTGAGAATACTGGCCAACAACTGGAACACCATGTGAATCTCTTCCTTGGTGAAACCGATCACTTCCATACCATTCTGAAAACATTGTACTCATTAACTCACATACATTAAACATTGTACTCATTAACTCATACATTAAACATTGTACCTATTAACTCACATACATTAAACAGTGTACCCTTTAACTCACATACATTAAACATTGTACTCATTAGCTCACATACATTAAACATTGTACCTATTAACTCACATTAAACATTGTACTCATTAACTCACATACATTAAACAGTGTACCCTTTAACTCACATACATTAAACATTGTACTCATTAGCTCACATACATTAAACATTGTACTCATTAACTCACATACATTAAACATTGTACTCATTAACTAGCATACATTAAACATTGTTATGTTTCTTAATATTTAAAAAAAAGTCGCTTAAAAGTCAATAGGGTCGACTTCATTGCACCGGGTTTTATCCCATATGGCTCGGTCTCTTTCCGCAGCACGGAAAGCATCACACAAAGCATGAACTCTGTAGCTCTAGCGATGGCCCACAGGAGTCTCCGAAAAATTTAACTCGTTAGCCGAAGTGCGCGGCCCAGTATCGAACCCACAACCTTCGGAGTCCAAGTTAAACGGCTTGACCACTTCGCCATGAAGACTCCCGTTTCTTAATATGATCACCATTAACTGAACAGTACTCATAAACAGACATCTAAATATATAAATGGGATGTCAATGAGAAAGTTGTTACGCCATTCTGTCATTGTGTACATGTGAGTTTCTTACTTTGACAATCTTGAAGTCCTCCACATCGTCGCGTGTGTCAACCTCAATACATCCACTCTTGTTCAGAAATGAGTAATTGTTGGCTAGCGGCACCAACTTCAGCTCCTCTGGAAAACACAACCAACATTCACACAATAATAATACCTTGACAAATATCTTAGCTGTGGTAATTTCATAGATGTTAATCATAGTCCAGTTAGTTAATCAGTTATTTAGTTAGTCACAGTTCCAACTTCATGGCAAAGGGTCACCCCATAATGCTCTGTTCCTGTGCTAGTAAACATTACTCAAAATGCTCCTCACTGCCCCATGTGCAGATCCACATGGACGAATGGTTAAGTGTCTATAGATTTACTATCCTTGGGTTTCCTCAGTGTGTGTTTTATCCAGCACCTAAAGTCTTTTTGCCATCTCTAGATTCACTGGAATGTGTTTAATTCTCTTCATGAGCTCCACGTTGGGGATTCTTTCATACTATTTTAGTCCTGGTAGTTCTACAGACACAAATTAATGGAGCAAAGTGGATTGAAGTTACAATTGTGGGAGATATAAAAGGTTGAAGGTTTATCTTGGAATCTTACAACAAAAGACTTTAGTATAAGATAAAAAGGACAGATAACATCGGTCATAACAGAAGACTGGTAAAGACAATATAGTATGAAATAACAAGGAACAACATCAGTCCTAACAGAAGACTGGTAAAGACAATATAGTATGAGATGACAAGGGACAACTTCAGTCCTAACACAACAATGTTGAGGCATTTGTGCCAAACAAAAGACACACTTATTGTAAAATGTAAATAACCACTTTCCACAACATTACGTGTATTGGAGATATAGCATGCCCCTGACTGTTTATAGACCAATCAGCACTCAACGGGTGATGAGGTCACTAGCATGCCCCTGACTGTTTATAGACCAATCAGCACTCAACGGGTGATGAGGTCACTAGCATGCCCCTGACTGTTTATAGACCAATCAGCACTTGACGGGTGATGAGGTCACTAGCATGCCCCTGACTGTTTATAGACCAATCAGCACTCGACGGGTGATGAAGTCACTAGCACGCCATGCCAGCTGCTTCGACTTTCCTGGACATGTCCTGGTGTCAATTTAGGCCGAGTCCCGTCAATTTTTAAAAATCTGCCCTGATGGGGATTCAAACACATGAGCCTCAGGCCAGCGGGCAAGCATGCTAGCCACTGCCCTACCACAGCCACCGCAGATATTGTGGCTTAAAGTGACTAGCAAATTGTTCAGGATGAACAAGAAAGGATGACCTGAACAATTTGAAAGCAACAGCCAATCAACTTTCAGTAGTATGCAGGAAATGAGAGATGAACAATTTGAAAGAAATGGTCAATTAACTTTCAGTAGTATGTAGGAATTGAGAGATAAACACTTTGATAGCAATAGCCAATCAACGTTAATTAATATACAGGAATGAGACCTGAAGAATTTGAAAGCAACAGCCAATCAACTTTCAGTAATATACAGGAAATGAGACCTGAAGAATTTGAAAGCAACAGCCAATCAACTTTCAGCAGTAGACAGGAAATAAAAATATAAGCCTTACCAAGTTCATTCTCCTCCATCCCTTGCAGGAGCTGATAGAAGATGTGGAAGCTGCGCTCACCATTGTTCTGGGACGCCACTCTGGACTGGAAGACACACAAGCACAGCATGAATCATTGGAAGCTGACTAAACATAACATACCGTTCACACACATGTACAATAATGCAGGAATAACACATGAAATATGTAGCTTCATCATCATGTTGCAAGCTGTCTTTCCACAACATCACTCCCATAACAACCTGCCAGATTGTGTCTCAATCCTTTGCCAGATTTCCCTGTCTGATGCAATTTCATGCTCAGGTGACTTTAATGTATGTCCTATGTCCACTGCAAGAGGCAAGTGAAATGTTTTGGCCAAGATAAAAGACCTAACATTCATTTGGAGGGTAAGGTTGAAGGCAGGTGAGCGAGAGGTAGAAAACGATACAAGTGGAAAGATAACATAAGGACATGAACAAACAGCAATCTGACAGAATGTACAATAAGAGCGAGAGACAGATAATGCTGGAGATCCATTGCAGCCAACCTACATTGCGAAGACAGCACCCAATTGATTGCTGTCTCCTGCTCAGTGTTGCCATCTCATTTTGGTGAAAAAGCACCATAATCGACCCAAAAAATCACCAAAAAGCACCAAATTGTTTTGGAAAGCACCCAAAAAAAGCACCAACGGTTTTTATTACAAATGTAACAAGGTAACCGGTCTCTATGGCTAAGGGCTTGTGAACACGGTTTGTGATCCCGTATACCCAGGTTCAAAACACAGTTTTTTTCAACAAAGGTATAGAAGCCAGTCATTCAGAAAGCAATGGCAAACTACTGAACATAAAAAATTTGCCCAGGAATCATGAACAGCAAAAATGTTGGGGTTGACTGCTACATCCTGTGAAGGACATGCAACTTAATTTATTAAAACAAGGTAACACAGTATAATTTATTATTATCACTTCATATTACAATGAAGTTTATTCCAGATCAACATTTTGGCACTAAATGACTTGAAAAAGCACTAAATTTGGTGCGAAAAGCATCAAAATGGCAACACTGCTCCTGCTGTCTGTACTTTTTTTTTTATTCCTCTTCAAATGCCAAGTCTGAAGTCATGACCATGACCTTCCAATCCTCTCTGTCGTCAGATATTTTGAAGAAGTTGATGATGTTAATATAGCTCTTGTTTGTCCAACAGTTTAAACTTTTCCCTCACATCTTTCTCTGCCTCTTTTGTCTAGACTTTTCCCCCACATAAAGCCGACTTTTCCATTCCACCTCTTGTATTGATATGTCCCAGAATTTCCCCCACATAAAGCTGACTTTTCCATTCCACCTCTTGTGTTGATATGTCCCAGAATTTCCCCCACATAAAGCTGACTTCTTCATTCCATCTCTTGTGATGATATGTCCCAGAATTTTCCCCACATAAAGCTGACTTCTTCATTCCATCTCTTGTGATGATATGTCCCAGAATTTCCCCCACATAAAGCTGATTTCTTCATTCCATCTCTTGTGATGATATGTCCCAGAATTTCCCCCACATAAAGCTGACTTCTTCATTCCATCTCTTGTGATGATATGTCCCAGAATTCCCCCACATAAAGCTGACTTCGTCATTCCATCTCTTGTGATGATATGTCCCAGAATTTCTCCCACATAAAGCTGACTTCTCCATTCCATCTCTTGTGATGATATGTACCAGAATTTTCCCCACATAAAGCTGACTTCTTCATTCCATCTCTTGTGATGATATGTCCCAGAATTTTCCCCACATAAAGCTGACTTTTCCATTCCACCTCTTGTGTTGATATGTCCCAGAATTTCCCCCACATAAAGCTGACTTTTCCATTCCACCTCTTGTGTTGATATGTCCCAGAATTTCCCCCACATAAAGCTGACTTCTTCATTCCATCTCTTGTGATGATATGTCCCAGAATTTTCCCCACATAAAGCTGACTTCTTCATTCCATCTCTTGTGATGATATGTCCCAGAATTTCCCCCACATAAAGCTGATTTCTTCATTCCATCTCTTGTGATGATATGTCCCAGAATTTCCCCCACATAAAGCTGACTTCTTCATTCCATCTCTTGTGTTGATATGATAAAAGAGAAAGATAAACGAGAGACAGAGAGACAGAGAGAAAAGAGGGAGACAGGATAGATGATGAGATGAAAGAGAAATGGGGAAAGAGGAAAAGAGACAGACAGGAAATGATTTAAATAACGTTTTATTCTGAAACATGCACAACTTACCTTTTCTAGCAAATCTGAAATAAAAATGTGAAAGAATAATATATATTAAAATCGTCATACAAATTACACAAAAACTTATACTCCCATAACCCAACTCTATCATTAGCACAAACAAAGTGAATGCAAGGATGCTGACCTAACAAAAACAAGGTGAGAAAACAGCACAAAATCTGATTAAGAAGTTGATGAATGAATAAAAAACATACAGATACACATCAACATTTCAACCAAAATTTTTATGAAAAGGACAAGAAAAAGAAAATGATTCAAAACAAATAAATCCAAATGAGTACTTCTCAAGGCATGATTGTCCAATCCAGGAACAAAAGATAATGTTTATTCCTGGATGTACCCATTTGCGTTGTTGGTTTATGTTTTCATTAATTTTGTTCGTTGTTCCGTGGACAAAGACTTTGAGTGAAATGTTTGTCTGTATCTGTGATTTTTATTCATCCGTGGAGCTTCTCTGTCATATTTTGTGTCTTTTATTCAATCTATGAGCTTCTCAGTCATATTTTGATCTTTTATTCAACTGCTGAACTTCTCGGTCATATTTTGTGCTTTTTATTCAATCTATGAGCTTCTCAATCATATTTTGTCTTTTATTTGTCTGTCAAGCTTCTCAGTCATATGTTATGTCTTCTATTCATCCACCAAGCTTCTCAGTCATATTTTGTGTTTTTTGTTCAACTCGCTGAGCTTCTGTCATATTCTGTGTCTTTTATTCAATGAGCTTCTCAGTCATACTTTATTTTATTTGTCCACCGAGCTTCTCTGTATATTTAGTGTTTTTAATTCATCTGCTGAGCTTCTTGGTCATATTTTGGTTTTTTCGCACTCCGTTATAAGCTCGGAAGCAGCAAGCCCTTTCTATCATAACAAACAATGTGTTCAGGTCAGTTCTATGTGGATTAGCATCACTGCACTCTGTAAATGTCCATGGGTGCTGTTATCTCCATCTCAGTCAGTTCATCACTGTTAGTTGGTCGGTCGGTCAGTGGAACCCATGTATATCAGCAGGGGACATCACTCACGCCAGCCAGCAAGGCACTGGAAGTTGATGATGATGATGATATGCGGAATTGTGAAATGCATTTGCTACCACTTAGCCACAGGCAGGCATGCTGTGTTAAATGTTAGTAGCATATCCTTTTACAGGACATAGCCGTCAAACTTTAGCATTGTATGGCTGTTTGTGATACCTGGGCAAGTTTAAGTCCAGTAGTTTGCCATTGCTTTCTCAATAACCAACACTCATACCATTGTATCTAAACCAACACAAGGCAGTCTGCTTCCAGATTACCCGCAGATGTGTTTCGAACCAGTATGCCAGATTACGAACTGCATTCGTAACCCCTTCGTCGAAAGTTAATTGCATGATGATGATGATGATAATGGGAATGATGATGGTGACAATGACAATGATGATGATGATGATGAAACAAAAACCCCATGAAGCTAGCAGACCCCTACATTCACTTCACAACAAGCTACTCACAGTTTGTGATGACTCCTCCGACTGGATCGCCCTTGAAGTCAAACTCAATGTCCATGTATTTACCCTGGAAGAGACGTACCAGAAACTTCCATTTATAATGGGAGGACAAGGAGAAAACAAACTAAACAACACAACAACAAAAGGTTATGGCCACGTGCAAGAGAAAAAGTTAGCCAGTGTGTCCTGACCAGCAGCAGTGAGTTTGTTCCACAACCTGGTCACTTTGACATAATGTTGTCTTCACGTTCAGAAATCAAAGACAAACTGCTGATAATAAAATTGTCAAATAAATCACACACAGCCAATAGGGTCAGGCGTTATTACAACATAAAGGACATACAGTTTTTTTTTCTTACAGACATCAACCGATGTCCAATATTTTCCTCATCCAGTCTTCAATCAATGTCCAACAATTCCCCCATCCAGTCCTGAACTGATGTCCAACATTTCCCCTCATCTAGTCCTGAACTGATGTCTATCATTTCCCTTATCCAGTCTTCAATCAATGTCCAACATTTCCCTCATCCAATCTTCAATCAATGTCCAACGTTTCCCTCATTCAGTCTTCAAATGATAAACAATGTTTCCCTCATCCAGTTTTTAATCAATGTCCAACATTTCCCTCATCCATTCCTGAACTTTATGTCCAACATTTTCTTCATCTAGTCTTCAACTGATGAATTGGGGAAAATGAATTACTGTAGGCATGTTACAAGACATGAAAGTCAGATAACGTTAAGTATGGAAGGAGGTATACCAAAAGGAAGCAGAGAGGAGGATTACCACATAGATGCATTCAAATGTGATAGATATCTCACACATGACAGCAACAGAGGCGGGACATCTGGCTTATGACAGAGGGATGTTTCAAAAGACTGCAATGTGGGAACAGTTATGTCCATGACAAGCCACTGGATCATAATAATGATGATGATTCTTTAGATATAATCTAATTATACATGTATCCACTATAACATTCTGAGATACTAATATATTGATACTAATCTATAAGTGTCACTTACAAATCTGGAGGAGTTGTCATTTCTTGTAGTCTTTGCATTACCAAATGCTGCAAACAGTAACATGAAATTGTTAATGTAAACACTGCAAGGAAGAAGGATTTAAATATTACACAGAGCCCAAACTCACATGTACATATCTCTCTCTCTCTCTCTCTCTCTCTCTCTCTCTCTCTCTCTCTCTCTCTCTCTCTCTCTCTCTCTCTCTCTCTCTGTGGGTGTGTCTGTATTGATATGTGACAAACTGAACGTAATGGACTGGACTTTAAGAGTTAACTAACTGAGTCTTCACAATGAATGATTGGTTGGTTGGTTGGTATTGAGTTTTCACAATGAATGATTGATTGATTGGTTGGTTGGTTGGCTGGCTGGCTGGCTGGCTGGTTTAATTGTTGGTTCTCTGGTTGGTTAGCTGGTTTGTGGGTTGGCTGGATGGTTGTATTATTGGCTATCTGGTTGGCTGGCTGCCTAAATTGTTTGTTCTCTGGTTGGCTGGCTGGCTGGTTGGTTGGCTGGCTAGCTGGTTGAATTTCTGGTTCTCTGGTTGGTTAAGAATCCCCTAGTAAATCCTGAGAGGGACTAGAACACGTATAGACAAGTCTGGGATGGAAGGCTAATAGCCTAACAGATAACGGATAACTAGTTCATAATTCTGCATAGACCTAGGATGGTGTGTCCTCTAGGGGTGTGTCCTCTAGGGGTGGGTCCTCTAGGGGTGGGCCCTCTAGGGGTGGGTCCTCTAGGGGTGGGTCCTCTAGGGGTGTGTCCTCTAGGGGTGTGTCCTCTAAGGGTGGGTCCTCTAGGGGTGTGTCCTCTAGGGGTGTGTCCTCTATGGGTGTGTCCTCTAAGGGTGGGTCCTCTAGGGGTGTGTCCTCTAGGGGTGTGTCCTCTAGGGGTGTGTCCTCTAAGGGTGGGTCCTCTAGGGGTGGGTCCTCTAGGGGTGTGTCCTCTAGGGGTGGGTCCTCTAAGGGTGGGTCCTCTAGGTGTGGGTCCTCTAGGGGTGTGTCCTCTAGGGGTGGGTCCTCTAGGTGTGGGTCCTTTAGGGGTGTGTCCTCTAGGGGTATGTCCTCTAGAGGTGTGTCCTATAGGGGGGGGGGGGGGCGGTGTCCTCTAGGGGTGTGTCCTCTAGGGGTGTGTCCTTTAGGGAGTGTGTCCTCTAGGAGTGTTAGCTATTTTCTGTGGCCATGTGTTCAAATCCCCACCGATGCATAATTCTGCAAACTTACCCAGGCTCTAGCCGACAGCCTAACAGGGTACCTGGCTGTGTCCTAGGAAGCCAAGGTGATGGCAGGACACTGACCCCATGATACTGACCCCATGACACTGACCCCATGACACTGACCCCATTGAGTGCCAACTGATCTGTACAAATATGGGGCCAACACCATGTATCCGACTTCAGGCAAGTATGAGGGTCCTACAAACATGTACTTGGTGTACAATTCTTCATTTGTTCTGTTCCATGATTTTGTTACGTTAATCCATTCTATCCAAGCTGATACTTAAACTCTGAGTGCCCCATGATTTTGTTACGTTAATCCATTCTATCCAAGCTGATACTTAAACTCTGAGTACCCCGTAGCTATTTAGTCACAGTCATTCCCAGCATTCTTTGTCTGTTTGTGATTTCTTGGCAAGTTCAATTGTTTGCCATTGCTTTCTGAATGACCAGCACTTATTCTTTGTATGAAAACCAACACAAGGCAGTCTGCTTCCAAATCGCCGGCAGATGCGTTTTGAACGTGATATGCAGGATTGCGAACTGCATCCTTAACCCTTTGCCATAGCGCTCCATGGATGTAGCATTTTTACTCTCTGTGGCGAAGTGGTCAAGCCATTGGACTCATGCTCCGAAGGTTGTGGGTTCGATTCCGGGCCACATCCTTCGGTTTACGAGTTAAATGTTTCGGAGACTCCTGTGGGCCGTCGCTAAAAACTACGGAGTTCATGCTGTGTGCGACGCTTTCCTTGCTGCGAAAAGAGACCGAACCATATATGATAAAACCCGGTGCAATGAAGTCGACCCTGTCGACTTTTAAGTGACTTTTTTTACTCTGTGTCCCATAGTTGTGGCACTTTGACTCATTAAGACTCAAAGATTGCCACTCCAGAGTATTACAACGTTGGATATCATGTCTTGAAGAAACAACTGCCTGGATGTAAAAGAGTTAACAAATGAAGCAAAGATGTACAAATGACAACACCTGGGCATATGTTACCTTCTAAGACTGGGTTGGACTGAAGTAACTGCTCCTTGACTCTGTCAATGTCCTGGCCTTTGCCGGACACTTCAGCCACATATTGCATAATAACCTTACTGGCCTCTGTTGGGTGACAAGCAAAAACAGTTGTCATCAAGCAAAACACTCACTTGAATTAAATAAGTATATTAGATTAACAAAGTATATACTATAGGTAAGTATATTAGATTAACAAAGTATATACTATAGATGCCGGTCTCTGTGGCTGAAGGGCTTGCGAACGCGGTTTGTGAGCCCGTATACCCGGGTTCGAAACACGGCGGTGCTCGTATTTTCGGAAAAGGTATAGAGACCGGTCGTTCAGAAAGCAATGGCAAACTACTGAACGTAACACTTGCCTAGTACATCAACAGCAGCTGAAAATGCTGGTGTTGACTGCAACGTCCCGTAAGGGATACGCAACAAAAATACTATAGATAAGTATATTAGATTAACAAAGTATATACTATAGATAAGAATATTACATTAACAAAGTATATACTATAGATAAGTATATTAGATTAACAAAGTATATACTATAGATAAGTATATTAGATTAACAAAGTATATACTATAGATAAGTATATTAGATTAACAAAGTATATACTATAGATAAGTATATTAGATTAACAAAGTTTATCCTACAGATAAGTATATTAGATTAACAAAGTATATACTATAGATAAGTATATTAGATTAACAAAGTTTATACTATAGATAAGTATATTAGATTAACAAAGTTTATACTATAGATAAGTATATTAGATTAACAAAGTTTATACTATAGATAAGTATATTAGATTAACAAAGTTTATACTATAGATAAGTATATTATATTAACAAAGTTTATACTATAGATATTTCAAGAATGTCACTTAATGCTACCCTATGTTATGGTTTTGTTGCTCTGTTATTTATGTTCGCTCCCCTTGAACTCAAGCATAGCCCATATACATGCTATAACTTCTAGTGCACCGAATTGAGTTTTGTATGTGGATTAGCTTTTCATATTACCAGTGTCCCTCGCCATCAAGCAAACCCACGCTGACTTCTGAGGTGCTAGTAATGTATGTCCCCAAGTCAAGGACGAGAAGTCAACTGCCTGGTGTAAGGGTTGAACGTTGAGCCTTCTACCTCAGCACCAGCACACCAGAAGTTTAAGAGCTGGGACTTTAACCATTCGGCCATGCTGATCTTCATTTTGGTAAAGGGACGCAGAGGTGTTTCCAAGGCACCAGGACCAGGTTCTAAACTGGCCAAGTCCTACTAGCATGTCCTAGTCGTGCGTCCTGGGCAACAGGTCCCTTTGGGGTCCTGGCTAACGTAGTAGGATTGCCGATTCTTCCGAAGTCGGAGAATACCTGCCTGCACGGCGAGGAACCACCAGTCTGCACACCAATAAGCCAGACATGGGACAACGGATATTCGGATACTCACGCAAACCTCAGTCCGGTATGACATCACACTGATGTTGGACAACAGGATGTCTTCATCCGACATACAGGACTTCACGCTGGAGTTGACAGCCAGCGGACGCAAGCATCTTCATTATGCTGTGTTGTGTTGTCTTGTGTTATGTTATATGTTATGTTTTAAATTATGTCATGTCATGTCATGTTATGTCATGTAATGTTATGTCATGTCAAACAATGTCTGTGCACACTGGGCATTCCTTGTATACTCAGTTCTCCATTGCAGCAGCATTCAGAAAATATATATTCACCTAAACAATCATGTAATGTTTTCATTTGAAGCCCCCTGAATATTACTGTCTATACATGACAATTAAGAGATGTATTTTGTATAGTTACTATTCAACACACAATGACTTCTGTGCTACAGACAAGTTCAGAGAAACACGTCACCTGTCTTCCCAGCACCACTCTCCCCAGAGATGATGATGCACTGGTCCAGGTTTTTGTCCCGCATTGATCTGTAGGCATAATCTGTGACTGCATATCTGTAGAGGCAAACAACATACGATGATTCACATCTTCATAATTAATGTAATGTTTCACATCTTCACAATTAATCCAATGTTTCACATGTTCACAGTTAATGCAATGTTTCACATCTTTACAGTATTGCAATGTTTCACATCTTTACAATTTGTGCAATGTTTCGCATGTTTACAATTAACGCAATGTATCACATCTTCACATCTAATGCAAAAGATGATCATTTTTGGGACAGTGCAGCCAACAAACATGTCATGCACGAGTGAGAATGCTTCCTGTTGAGTATAAAGTTAAAGTTACGTGCATCTTCTTAGACGGGAGATCGCAATCAACCACAGTATTGTAGGTCAGCATGGCCGAATGGATAAGAACACATGTTATTAAACATCCAGTGTGCTGATGCCGAGGTTAGGGGTTCAACCCCTACACCGGACAGTTGGACTAAAATGTTGACCTATCATCCTTGACTTGGAGACGTAATTTACAAGTACCTCTGAAGTCGGAGTGGGTTCGCCTGATGGCGAGGGGCACTGTTAATAGGTAAAGCTAATCCACATACAAAATTCAGTCCAGCACTACTGGAAGTAGTGTGTATTGACTACGCTTGAGTTCAAATCGAGCGAGCACAAACCAAAACAAACCCCAGTATTTTCTGGCTGTTTCTGATTTTCTATGTTTGTTTGCTTGCTTGTGTTCATTGGCTTGAGCTCCAACACAAAGTCCTGTATGTCGGATGAAGGCATCCTGTTGTCCAACATCAGTGTGATGTCATAAAGGACCTGAGGTTTGCGTTAGTATTCGTTGTCCCATGTCTGGCTTATTGGTGTGCAGACTGGTGGTTCCTCGCCGTACAGGCAGACATTCTCCGACTTCGGAGGAATCGGTGATCCTATTGACTTTAGCCAGGACCCCGAAGGGACCTGTTGCCCAGAACTCTCGACGAGGACGCGTCAATAGGTCTTGGCCAGTATATAACCCGGCCCTGGTGCCTTGGAAACACCTCTGCGTCCCTATTTTCTATGTGATTTTACGTTCAGTAGTTTGCCATTGCTTTCTGAACGGAAAGTCAAAGTTTATGTCTAATTGAGTGCCTGGTGTAGGGATCCAACCCTCTACCTCGCCATTAGTGCACAGGAAGTTCTAAAGCCACTTCCATCAAGGTTGAATGTTTCGTGGAGGACTGTTGTGGTGACATTCTGGTGGCGGCATTATGCACAGTGTATCTGTGCGGGCTGTTGTTTGTCGAGACTACTGTTTTTTTTCCACTTTTCACATTGGGCAGTAGGGAACATTTTATGTGATATTCACTGGCACGGGGAACGGAGCATAATGGGGACGGCCCATTGCTGTGATGTTGGAACCGCGACTGAAGTTCGTCAGATCGCCTGCAACTTATTTCGAACTTCTATCTCCTCCTTCCCCCTTCTCTCCTATCATAATCTCTCTCTCTCTCTCTCTCTCTCTCTCTCTCTCTCTCTCTCTCTCTCTCTCTCTCTCTCTCTCTCCCCTTTCCTCACCTACATCTCTTCATGCCCCTCTTCCTACTCCTTATCTCCTATCTTAATCTCTCTTTCCCTCCCTCTCTCTCTTCCCTACTCTAACTAGCATCAACAACACTCAGAGCAACAACTGTTCAGAGATCTCACAATAAAGAAAACAATTAGCCCACACAAAACACCTGCTATGTTTGACCAGCAACAGATCTGAACACAGCAGCCTTGACCAGGCCTTGGATGTGTCCACGATCTGGTCGATTGTTACACGTAACAATGAGACGGCCATACTGTCAGACACTGAACAATACACAGAACCAGCAAACAGGCAAACAAGGAGGAGCGGGGAAGGGACACAGAACACACGGGCAGACAATGGCATATTTCTCAGCAGGGACAAACAAATTATTACGACATATGCCCACGCACAAATTAATACACATGCCCCACCCGAATCAGAAACAGTTAGTAGATGCGGTTGTTGCACACAGTGAACAACTAGGGCTAGAATTAATTTCTAAAAAAACACACATTATGGTTGTCACTAGGAAGAAATAAATACTCAAATGTAATATAAAGGTAAATGAAAATATTCTTTAAAAAGTGAATCAGTACAATTATCTCGAAACAGTCATAATATCTGATGGGAGATGCCTTAAAGAGGTTAGAACAAGAATCGCCTTGGCGAAGGTAGCCTTTTGCAAGATGAAAAACATACTGACCAATAAAAGGATATTTGCAACGAGAAAGACAGTGTTGAGATGCTACGTAGAACATGTACTATTTTGTACAGATGTGTAGCGTCGAGAATGGGCAGACATGTTTAAAAACATCTAATGGCTGTGGGAATTTGGTTGCTGGGAAAAATGCAAAGAATACCATGGACAGACAGAAAAAACTAATGACCAGGTCCCACAAGAAATAAATGACAACGGTAAACTGATTAGAGAAATTAGACGTAGGAAGTCATAGTTTGTTGACCATGTTATAAGAAGAAACATACTGGAGAACTTGGTGACAACTGGCAAGATCGAGGGGAAGAGAACAAGGGGAAGGCATTAAAAGTAAATACCTGGATGACTTGGCGATGTGGTTATGGTCGAGACAAGAGAACTGAGGTGATCCACGATTCTGGTGATCGCGTGAGATGGCGAAACATGACGGCCCACGCTTATCGGCATGGCACATGATTGAGATGATGCCCCGAGCACAAATTGTTACTACAGCGCGTTCACAAATGTTTGCCCTTATTCACGCTCAATTGTTTTAAAGTATCTGATGCATCGTTATAAAATGTTCCTACCGTCTTATATTTACTCGCACCCAAGATATATTCTTTGATAGGTCAAAAGGCAATTGAAATGATGGAAAGCGACCTACCATCACCTACCAAGTTGGCCAACAGCCCAAGTATGTCTGACTTATAGAACATGGGGAAGACCCAGAATCCTATAGATAGGGTATAAGGCACACTACGTAGACACAACGCTGGTTAGGTGGCTCGATTGGCTAAAGTTTGAAAACTTAACTCTCCCCAACTCTCAACGATCAGTTTGTACAACCCCCCCCCCTCTCCCTCTCTCTCTCTCTCTCTCTCTCTCTCTCTCTCTCTCTCTCTCTATCTCTCTCTATGCATGTGTGTGAGTGAGTGTGTGTGTGTGTGTGTGCGAGCGCTGTGGGCGAGTCGCGCATGTGCACGATGCCGCACCTCAAACTCAATCTACCTAGTGATAAAAATGTGATGAAACCGCCGAGGAGCTAGTACGACAAGGCGTTTCTGATCGTCAGAAGTGGTCCCCCTTCCCAGAATGTTTTGACCCTTTTACCTTCTCATAACTTTAACTACCCGGTAAAGTTAATCCGGTCAACAAACGCCCGCAGAAGTCGGATGTGCCGGCCTAAGGGTGCGAATAAAATTGGCACAAGGCAATTAACTCTGAAAAAAGAAACTCCGGATGAACGCAGAATAAGAAGAATACCTTTAACTAACTGCACCCGACATCGCACATCTAACTCACCTCAGTCTAAAACACGCCGCTTAATTCACTTCACCTGTGCCTCGAACTCACTCCACATTGACACCTTAACCTCACTCCACTGACTCCAACAGACTCCACCCAATTCAGCACCACTCACTCACTCCATCAACTCCGCACCACTCACTCACTCCATCAACTCCGCACCACTCACTCACTCCATCAACTCCGCACCACTCACTCACTCCATCAACTCCGCACCACTCACTCACTCCATCAACTCCGCACCACTCACTCACTCCATCAACTCCGCACCACTCACTCACTCCATCAACTCCGCACCACTCACTCACTCCATCAACTCCGCACCACTCACTCACGCCATCAACTCCGCACCACTCACTCACTCCATCAACTCCGCACCACTCACTCACTCCATCAACTCCGCACCACTCACTCAAGCCATCAACTCCGCACCACTCACTCACGCCATCAACTCCGCACCACTCACTCAAGCCATCAACTCCGCACCACTCACTCATGCCATCAACTCCGCAAGACTAACTCGCTCCATCAACTCCACAACACTCACTCACGCCATCAACTCCGCACGACTAACTCGCTCCATCAACTCCACAACACTCACACACGCCATCAACTCCGCACGACTAACTCGCTCCATCAACTCCACACCACTCACTCAAGCCATCAACTCCACAACACTCACTCACGCCATCAACTCCACACCACTCACTCAAGCCATCAACTCCACAACACTCACTCACGCCATCAACTCCACACCACTCACTCACGCCATCAACTCCGCACGACTAACTCGCTCCATCAACTCCACAACACTCACTCACGCCATCAACTCCACAACACTCACTCACGCCATCAACTCCACAACACTCACTCACGCCATCAACTCCGCAACACTCACTCACTCCATCAACTCCGCAACACTCACTCACTCCATCAACTCCACAACACTCACTCACGCCATCAACTCCACAACACTCACTCACGCCATCAACTCCACAACACTCACTCACGCCATCAACTCCACAACACTCACTCACGCCATCAACTCCACAACACTCACTCACGCCATCAACTCCACAACACTCACTCACGCCATCAACTCCGCACGACTAACTCGCTCCATCAACTCCACAACACTCACTCACGCCATCAACTCCGCACCACTCACTCACGCCATCAACTCCGCACCACTCACTCGCTCCATCAACTCCGCACGACTAACTCGCTCCATCAACTCCACAACACTCACTCACGCCATCAACTCCACACCACTCACTCGCTCCATCAACTCCACAACACTCACTCACGCCATCAACTCCGCACCACTCACTCACGCCATCAACTCCGCACCACTCACTCGCTCCATCAACTCCGCACGACTAACTCGCTCCATCAACTCCACAACACTCACTCACGCCATCAACTCCACAACACTCACTCACGCCATCAACTCCACAACACTCACTCACGCCATCAACTCCACAACACTCACTCACGCCATCAACTCCGCACGACTAACTCGCTCCATCAACTCCACAACACTCACTCACGCCATCAACTCCGCACCACTCACTCACGCCATCAACTCCGCACCACTCACTCACGCCATCAACTCCGCACCACTCACTCACGCCATCAACTCCGCACGACTAACTCGCTCCATCAACTCCACAACACTCACTCACGCCATCAACTCCACAACACTCACTCACGCCATCAACTCCGCACCACTCACTCACGCCATCAACTCCGCACCACTCACTCACGCCATCAACTCCGCACGGCTAACTCGCTCCATCAACTCCACACCACTCACTCAAGCCATCAACTCCACACCACTCACTCACGCCATCAACTCCGCACGACTAACTCGCTCCATCAACTCCACACCACTCACTCAAGCCATCAACTCCGCACCACTCACTCACGCCATCAACTCCGCACGACTAACTCGCTCCATCAACTCCACACCACTCACTCAAGCCATCAACTCCACAACACTCACTCACGCCATCAACTCCGCACGACTAACTCGCTCCATCAACTCCACAACACTCACTCACGCCATCAACTCCGCACGATTAACTCGCTCCATCAACTCCACAACACTCACTCAAGCCATCAACTCCACACGACTAACTCGCTCCATCAACTCCACACCACTCACTCAAGCCATCAACTCCACACCACTCACTCACGCCATCAACTCCGCACGACTAACTCGCTCCATCAACTCCACAACACTCACTCACGCCATCAACTCCGCACCACTAACTCGCTCCATCAACTCCACAACACTCACTCACGCCATCAACTCCGCACGACTAACTCGCTCCATCAACTCCACAACACTCACTCACGCCATCAACTCCGCACCACTCACTCACGCCATCAACTCCGCACCACTCACTCGCTCCATCAACTCCGCACGACTAACTCGCTCCATCAACTCCACAACACTCACTCACTCCATCGACTCCGCAACACTCACTCACTCCATCAACTCCATAACACTCACTCACGCCATCAACTCCACAACACTCACTCACGCCATCAACTCCACAACACTCACTCACGCCATCAACTCCACAACACTCACTCACGCCATCAACTCCACAACACTCACTCACGCCATCAACTCCACAACACTCACTCACGCCATCAACTCCGCACGACTAACTCGCTCCATCAACTCCACAACACTCACTCACGCCATCAACTCCGCACCACTCACTCACGCCATCAACTCCGCACCACTCACTCGCTCCATCAACTCCGCACGACTAACTCGCTCCATCAACTCCACAACACTCACTCACGCCATCAACTCCACACCACTCACTCGCTCCATCAACTCCACAACACTCACTCACGCCATCAACTCCGCACCACTCACTCACGCCATCAACTCCGCACCACTCACTCGCTCCATCAACTCCGCACGACTAACTCGCTCCATCAACTCCACAACACTCACTCACGCCATCAACTCCACAACACTCACTCACGCCATCAACTCCACAACACTCACTCACGCCATCAACTCCACAAGACTCACTCACGCCATCAACTCCGCACGACTAACTCGCTCCATCAACTCCACAACACTCACTCACGCCATCAACTCCGCACCACTCACTCACGCCATCAACTCCGCACCACTCACTCACGCCATCAACTCCGCACCACTCACTCACGCCATCAACTCCGCACGACTAACTCGCTCCATCAACTCCACAACACTCACTCACGCCATCAACTCCACAACACTCACTCACGCCATCAACTCCGCACCACTCACTCACGCCATCAACTCCGCACCACTCACTCACGCCATCAACTCCGCACGACTAACTCGCTCCATCAACTCCACACCACTCACTCAAGCCATCAACTCCACACCACTCACTCACGCCATCAACTCCGCACGACTAACTCGCTCCATCAACTCCACACCACTCACTCAAGCCATCAACTCCGCACCACTCACTCACGCCATCAACTCCGCACGACTAACTCGCTCCATCAACTCCACACCACTCACTCAAGCCATCAACTCCACAACACTCACTCACGCCATCAACTCCGCACAACTAACTCGCTCCATCAACTCCACAACACTCACTCACGCCATCAACTCCGCACGACTAACTCGCTCCATCAACTCCACAACACTCACTCAAGCCATCAACTCCGCACGACTAACTCGCTCCATCAACTCCACACCACTCACTCAAGCCATCAACTCCACACCACTCACTCACGCCATCAACTCCGCACGACTAACTCGCTCCATCAACTCCACAACACTCACTCACGCCATCAACTCCGCACCACTAACTCGCTCCATCAACTCCACAACACTCACTCACGCCATCAACTCCGCACGACTAACTCGCTCCATCAACTCCACAACACTCACTCACGCCATCAACTCCGCACCACTCACTCACGCCATCAACTCCGCACCACTCACTCGCTCCATCAACTCCGCACGACTAACTCGCTCCATCAACTCCACAACACTCACTCACGCCATCAACTCCGCAACACTCACTCACGCCATCAACTCCGCACGACTAACTCGCTCCATCAACTCCACAACACTCACTCACGCCATCAACTCCGCACGACTAACTCGCTCCATCAACTCCACAACACTCACTCATGCCATCAACTCCACAACACTCACTCACGCCATCAACTCCACACGACTAACTCGCTCCATCAACTCCGCAACACTCACTCACGCCATCAACTCCGCACGACTAACTCGCTCCATCAACTCCACAACACTCACTCACGCCATCAACTCCACAACACTCACTCACGCCATCAACTCCACAACACTCACTCACGCCATCAACTCCACAACACTCACTCACGCCATCAACTCCACACGACTAACTCGCTCCATCAACTCCACAACACTCACTCACGCCATCAACTCCACAACACTCACTCACGCCATCAACTCCACAACACTCACTCACGCCATCAACTCCGCACCACTCACTCGCTCCATCAACTCCGCACGACTAACTCGCTCCATCAACTCCACAACACTCACTCATGCCATCAACTCCACAACACTCACTCACGCCATCAACTCCGCACCACTCACTCACGCCATCAACTCCGCAACACTCACTCACGCCATCAACTCCGCACGACTAACTCGCTCCATCAACTCCACAACACTCACTCATGCCATCAACTCCGCACGACTAACTCGCTCCATCAACTCCACAACACTCACTCACGCCATCAACTCCGCACGACTAACTCGCTACATCAACTCCGCACCACTCACTCACTCCATCAACTCCACAACACTCACTCACGCCATCAACTCCACAACACTCACTCACGCCATCAACTCCACAACACTCACTCACGGCATTAACTCCACAACACTCACTCACGCCATCAACTCCACAACACTCACTCACGCCATCAACTCCACAACACTCACTCACTCCATCAACTCCACAACACTCACTCACGCCATCAACTCCGCACCACTCACTCACTCCATCAACTCCACAACACTCACTCACTCCATCAACTCCGCACCACTCACTCACTCCATCAACTCCGCACCACTCACTCACTCCATCAACTCCACAACACTCACTCACGCCATCAACTCCACAACACTCACTCACGCCATCAACTCCGCAACACTCACTCACTCCATCGACTCCGCAACACTCACTCACTCCATCAACTCCACAACACTCACTCACGCCATCAACTCCACAACACTCACTCACGCCATCAACTCCACAACACTCACTCACGCCATCAACTCCACAACACTCACTCACGCCATCAACTCCACAACACTCACTCACGCCATCAACTCCACAACACTCACTCACGCCATCAACTCCGCATGACTAACTCGCTCCATCAACTCCACAACACTCACTCACGCCATCAACTCCACACCACTCACTCACGCCATCAACTCCGCACCACTCACTCGCTCCATCAACTCCGCACGACTAACTCGCTCCATCAACTCCACAACACTCACTCACGCCATCAACTCCACACCACTCACTCGCTCCATCAACTCCACAACACTCACTCACGCCATCAACTCCGCACCACTCACTCACGCCATCAACTCCGCACCACTCACTCGCTCCATCAACTCCGCACGACTAACTCGCTCCATCAACTCCACAACACTCACTCACGCCATCAACTCCACAACACTCACTCACGCCATCAACTCCACAACACTCACTCACGCCATCAACTCCACAACACTCACTCACGCCATCAACTCCGCACGACTAACTCGCTCCATCAACTCCACAACACTCACTCACGCCATCAACTCCGCACCACTCACTCACGCCATCAACTCCGCACCACTCACTCACGCCATCAACTCCGCACCACTCACTCACGCCATCAACTCCGCACGACTAACTCGCTCCATCAACTCCACAACACTCACTCACGCCATCAACTCCACAACACTCACTCACGCCATCAACTCCGCACCACTCACTCACGCCATCAACTCCGCACCACTCACTCACGCCATCAACTCCGCACGACTAACTCGCTCCATCAACTCCACACCACTCACTCAAGCCATCAACTCCACACCACTCACTCACGCCATCAACTCCGCACGACTAACTCGCTCCATCAACTCCACACCACTCACTCAAGCCATCAACTCCGCACCACTCACTCACGCCATCAACTCCGCACGACTAACTCGCTCCATCAACTCCACACAACTCACTCAAGCCATCAACTCCACAAACACTCACTCACGCCATCAACTCCGCACGACTAACTCGCTCCATCAACTCCACAACACTCACTCACGCCATCAACTCCGCACGACTAACTCGCTCCATCAACTCCACAACACTCACTCAAGCCATCAACTCCGCACGACTAACTCGCTCCATCAACTCCACACCACTCACTCAAGCCATCAACTCCACACCACTCACTCACGCCATCAACTCCGCACCACTAACTCGCTCCATCAACTCCACAACACTCACTCACGCCATCAACTCCGCACGACTAACTCGCTCCATCAACTCCACAACACTCACTCACGCCATCAACTCCGCACCACTCACTCACGCCATCAACTCCGCACCACTCACTCGCTCCATCAACTCTGCACGACTAACTCGCTCCATCAACTCCACAACACTCACTCACGCCATCAACTCCGCAACACTCACTCACGCCATCAACTCCGCACGACTAACTCGCTCCATCAACTCCACAACACTCACTCACGCCATCAACTCCGCACGACTAACTCGCTCCATCAACTCCACAACACTCACTCACGCCATCAACTCCACAACACTCACTCACGCCATCAACTCCACACGACTAACTCGCTCCATCAACTCCGCAACACTCACTCACGCCATCAACTCCGCACGACTAACTCGCTCCATCAACTCCACAACACTCACTCACGCCATCAACTCCACAACACTCGTTCACGCCATCAACTCCACAACACTCACTCACGCCATCAACTCCACAACACTCACTCACGCCATCAACTCCACACGACTAACTCGCTCCATCAACTCCACAACACTCACTCACGCCATCAACTCCACAACACTCACTCACGCCATCAACTCCACAACACTCACTCACGCCATCAACTCCGCACCACTCACTCGCTCCATCAACTCCGCACGACTAACTCGCTCCATCAACTCCACAACACTCACTCACGCCATCAACTCCACAACACTCACTCACGCCATCAACTCCGCACCACTCACTCACGCCATCAACTCCGCAACACTCACTCACGCCATCAACTCCGCACGACTAACTCGCTCCATCAACTCCGCACCACTCACTCACTCCATCAACTCCACAACACTCACTCACGCCATCAACTCCACAACACTCACTCACGCCATCAACTCCACAACACTCACTCACGCCATCAACTCCACAACACTCACTCACGCCACCAACTCCACAACACTCACTCACGCCATCAACTCCACAACACTCACTCACTCCATCAACTCCACAACACTCACTCACTCCATCAACTCCGCACCACTCACTCACTCCATCAACTCCACAACACTCACTCACGCCATCAACTCCACAACACTCACTCACGCCATCAACTCCACAACACTCACTCACTCCATCGACTCCGCAACACTCACTCACTCCATCAACTCCACAACACTCACTCACGCCATCAACTCCACAACACTCACTCACGCCATCAACTCCACAACACTCACTCACGCCATCAACTCCACAACACTCACTCACGCCATCAACTCCACAACACTCACTCACGCCATCAACTCCACAACACTCACTCACGCCATCAACTCCGCACGACTAACTCGCTCCATCAACTCCACAACACTCACTCACGCCATCAACTCCGCACCACTCACTCACGCCATCAACTCCGCACCACTCACTCGCTCCATCAACTCCGCACGACTAACTCGCTCCATCAACTCCACAACAGTCACTCACGCCATCAACTCCACACCACTCACTCGCTCCATCAACTCCACAACACTCACTCACGCCATCAACTCCGCACCACTCACTCACGCCATCAACTCCGCACCACTCACTCGCTCCATCAACTCCGCACGACTAACTCGCTCCATCAACTCCACAACACTCACTCACGCCATCAACTCCACAACACTCACTCACGCCATCAACTCCACAACACTCACTCACGCCATCAACTCCGCACGACTAACTCGCTCCATCAACTCCACAACACTCACTCACGCCATCAACTCCGCACCACTCACTCACGCCATCAACTCCGCACCACTCACTCACGCCATCAACTCCGCACCACTCACTCACGCCATCAACTCCGCACGACTAACTCGCTCCATCAACTCCACAACACTCACTCACGCCATCAACTCCACAACACTCACTCACGCCATCAACTCCGCACCACTCACTCACGCCATCAACTCCGCACCACTCACTCACGCCATCAACTCCGCACGACTAACTCGCTCCATCAACTCCACACCACTCACTCAAGCCATCAACTCCACACCACTCACTCACGCCATCAACTCTGCACGACTAACTCGCTCCATCAACTCCACACCACTCACTCAAGCCATCAACTCCGCACCACTCACTCACGCCATCAACTCCGCACGACTAACTCGCTCCATCAACTCCACACCACTCACTCAAGCCATCAACTCCACAACACTCACTCACGCCATCAACTCCGCACGACTAACTCGCTCCATCAACTCCACAACACTCACTCACGCCATCAACTCCGCACGACTAACTCGCTCCATCAACTCCACAACACTCACTCAAGCCATCAACTCCGCACGACTAACTCGCTCCATCAACTCCACACCACTTACTCAAGCCATCAACTCCACACCACTCACTCACGCCATCAACTCCGCACCACTAACTCGCTCCATCAACTCCACAACACTCACTCACGCCATCAACTCCGCACGACTAACTCGCTCCATCAACTCCACAACACTCACTCACGCCATCAACTCCGCACCACTCACTCACGCCATCAACTCCGCACCACTCACTCGCTCCATCAACTCCGCACGACTAACTCGCTCCATCAACTCCACAACACTCACTCACGCCATCAACTCCGCAACACTCACTCACGCCATCAACTCCGCACGACTAACTCGCTCCATCAACTCCACAACACTCACTCACGCCATCAACTCCGCACGACTAACTCGCTCCATCAACTCCACAACACTCACTCACGCCATCAACTCCACAACACTCACTCACGCCATCAACTCCACACGACTAACTCGCTCCATCAACTCCGCAACACTCACTCACGCCATCAACTCCGCACGACTAACTCGCTCCATCAACTCCACAACACTCACTCACGCCATCAACTCCACAACACTCACTCACGCCATCAACTCCACAACACTCACTCACGCCATCAACTCCGCAACACTCACTCACTCCATCAACTCCGCAACACTCACTCACTCCATCAACTCCACAACACTCACTCACGCCATCAACTCCACAACACTCACTCACGCCATCAACTCCACAACACTCACTCACGCCATCAACTCCACAACACTCACTCACGCCATCAACTCCACAACACTCATTCACGCCATCAACTCCACAACACTCACTCACGCCATCAACTCCGCACGACTAACTCGCTCCATCAACTCCACAACACTCACTCACGCCATCAACTCCGCACCACTCACTCACGCCATCAACTCCGCACCACTCACTCGCTCCATCAACTCCGCACAACTAACTCGCTCCATCAACTCCACAACACTCACTCACGCCATCAACTCCACACCACTCACTCGCTCCATCAACTCCACAACACTCACTCACGCCATCAACTCCGCACCACTCACTCACGCCATCAACTCCGCACCACTCACTCGCTCCATCAACTCCGCACGACTAACTCGCTCCATCAACTCCACAACACTCACTCACGCCATCAACTCCACAACACTCACTCACGCCATCAACTCCACAACACTCACTCACGCCATCAACTCCACAACACTCACTCACGCCATCAACTCCGCACCACTCACTCACGCCATCAACTCCGCACCACTCACTCACGCCATCAACTCCGCACCACTCACTCACGCCATCAACTCCGCACGACTAACTCGCTCCATCAACTCCACAACACTCACTCACGCCATCAACTCCACAACACTCACTCACGCCATCAACTCCGCACCACTCACTCACGCCATCAACTCCGCACCACTCACTCACGCCATCAACTCCGCACGACTAACTCGCTCCATCAACTCCACACCACTCACTCAAGCCATCAACTCCACACCACTCACTCACGCCATCAACTCCGCACGACTAACTCGCTCCATCAACTCCACACCACTCACTCAAGCCATCAACTCCGCACCACTCACTCACGCCATCAACTCCGCACGACTAACTCGCTCCATCAACTCCACACCACTCACTCAAGCCATCAACTCCACAACACTCACTCACGCCATCAACTCCGCACGACTAACTCGCTCCATCAACTCCACAACACTCACTCACGCCATCAACTCCGCACGACTAACTCGCTCCATCAACTCCACAACACTCACTCAAGCCATCAACTCCGCACGACTAACTCGCTCCATCAACTCCACACCACTCACTCAAGCCATCAACTCCACACCACTCACTCACGCCATCAACTCCGCACGACTAACTCGCTCCATCAACTCCACAACACTCACTCACGCCATCAACTCCGCACCACTAACTCGCTCCATCAACTCCACAACACTCACTCACGCCATCAACTCCGCACGACTAACTCGCTCCATCAACTCCACAACACTCACTCACGCCATCAACTCCGCACCACTCACTTACGCCATCAACTCCGCACCACTCACTCGCTCCATCAACTCCGCACGACTAACTCGCTCCATCAACTCCACAACACTCACTCACGCCATCAACTCCGCAACACTCACTCACGCCATCAACTCCGCACGACTAACTCGCTCCATCAACTCCACAACACTCACTCACGCCATCAACTCCGCACGACTAACTCGCTCCATCAACTCCACAACACTCACTCACGCCATCAACTCCACAACACTCACTCACGCCATCAACTCCACACGACTAACTCGCTCCATCAACTCCGCAACACTCACTCACGCCATCAACTCCGCACGACTAACTCGCTCCATCAACTCCACAACACTCACTCACGCCATCAACTCCACAACACTCACTCACGCCATCAACTCCACAACACTCACTCACGCCATCAACTCCACAACACTCACTCACGCCATCAACTCCACACGACTAACTCGCTCCATCAACTCCACAACACTCACTCACGCCATCAACTCCACAACACTCACTCACGCCATCAACTCCACAACACTCACTCACGCCATCAACTCCGCACCACTCACTCGCTCCATCAACTCCGCACGACTAACTCGCTCCATCAACTCCACAACACTCACTCACGCCATCAACTCCACAACACTCACTCACGCCATCAACTCCGCACCACTCACTCACGCCATCAACTCCGCAACACTCACTCACGCCATCAACTCTGCACGACTAACTCGCTCCATCAACTCCACAACACTCACTCATGCCATCAACTCCGCACGACTAACTCGCTCCATCAACTCCACAACACTCACTCACGCCATCAACTCCGCACGACTAACTCGCTCCATCAACTCCGCACCACTCACTCACTCCATCAACTCCACAACACTCACTCACGCCATCAACTCCACAACACTCACTCACGCCATCAACTCCACAACACTCACTCACGCCATCAACTCCACAACACTCACTCACGCCATCAACTCCACAACACTCACTCACGCCATCAACTCCACAACACTCACTCACTCCATCAACTCCACAACACTCACTCACGCCATCAACTCCGCACCACTCACTCACTCCATCAACTCCACAACACTCACTCACTCCATCAACTCCGCACCACTCACTCACTCCATCAACTCCGCACCACTCACTCACTCCATCAACTCCACAACACTCACTCACGCCATCAACTCCACAACACTCACTCACGCCATCAACTCCGCAACACTCACTCACTCCATCGACTCCGCAACACTCACTCACTCCATCAACTCCACAACACTCACTCACGCCATCAACTCCACAACACTCACTCATGCCATCAACTCCACAACACTCACTCACGCCATCAACTCCACAACACTCACTCACGCCATCAACTCCACAACACTCACTCACGCCATCAACTCCACAACACTCACTCACGCCATCAACTCCGCACGACTAACTCGCTCCATCAACTCCACAACACTCACTCACGCCATCAACTCAGCACCACTCACTCACGCCATCAACTCCGCACCACTCACTCGCTCCATCAACTCCGCACGACTAACTCGCTCCATCAACTCCACAACACTCACTCACGCCATCAACTCCACACCACTCACTCGCTCCATCAACTCCACAACACTCACTCACGCCATCAACTCTGCACCACTCACTCACGCCATCAACTCCGCACCACTCACTCGCTCCATCAACTCCGCACGACTAACTCGCTCCATCAACTCCACAACACTCACTCACGCCATCAACTCCACAACACTCACTCACGCCATCAACTCCACAACACTCACTCACGCCATCAACTCCACAACACTCACTCACGCCATCAACTCCGCACGACTAACTCGCTCCATCAACTCCACAACACTCACTCACGCCATCAACTCCGCACCACTCACTCACGCCATCAACTCCGCACCACTCACTCACGCCATCAACTCCGCACCACTCACTCACGCCATCAACTCCGCACGACTAACTCGCTCCATCAACTCCACAACACTCACTCACGCCATCAACTCCACAACACTCACTCACGCCATCAACTCCGCACCACTCACTCACGCCATCAACTCCGCACCACTCACTCACGCCATCAACTCCGCACGACTAACTCGCTCCATCAACTCCACACCACTCACTCAAGCCATCAACTCCACACCACTCACTCACGCCATCAACTCCGCACGACTAACTCGCTCCATCAACTCCACACCACTCACTCAAGCCATCAACTCCGCACCACTCACTCACGCCATCAACTCCGCACGACTAACTCGCTCCATCAACTCCACACCACTCACTCAAGCCATCAACTCCACAACACTCACTCACGCCATCAACTCCGCACGACTAACTCACTCCATCAACTCCACAACACTCACTCACGCCATCAACTCCGCACGACTAACTCGCTCCATCAACTCCACAACACTCACTCAAGCCATCAACTCCGCACGACTAACTCGCTCCATCAACTCCACACCACTCACTCAAGCCATCAACTCCACACCACTCACTCACGCCATCAACTCCGCACCACTCACTCGCTCCATCAACTCCACAACACTCACTCACGCCATCAACTCTGCACCACTCACTCACGCCATCAACTCCGCACCACTCACTCGCTCCATCAACTCCGCACGACTAACTCGCTCCATCAACTCCACAACACTCACTCACGCCATCAACTCCACAACACTCACTCACGCCATCAACTCCACAACACTCACTCACGCCATCAACTCCACAACACTCACTCACGCCATCAACTCCACAACACTCACTCACGCCATCAACTCCACAACACTCACTCACGCCATCAACTCCACAACACTCACTCACGCCATCAACTCCGCACGACTAACTCGCTCCATCAACTCCACAACACTCACTCACGCCATCAACTCCGCACCACTCACTCACGCCATCAACTCCGCACCACTCACTCGCTCCATCAACTCCGCACGACTAACTCGCTCCATCAACTCCACAACAGTCACTCACGCCATCAACTCCACACCACTCACTCGCTCCATCAACTCCACAACACTCACTCACGCCATCAACTCCGCACCACTCACTCACGCCATCAACTCCGCACCACTCACTCGCTCCATCAACTCCGCACGACTAACTCGCTCCATCAACTCCACAACACTCACTCACGCCATCAACTCCACAACACTCACTCACGCCATCAACTCCACAACACTCACTCACGCCATCAACTCCGCACGACTAACTCGCTCCATCAACTCCACAACACTCACTCACGCCATCAACTCCGCACCACTCACTCACGCCATCAACTCCGCACCACTCACTCACGCCATCAACTCCGCACCACTCACTCACGCCATCAACTCCGCACGACTAACTCGCTCCATCAACTCCACAACACTCACTCACGCCATCAACTCCACAACACTCACTCACGCCATCAACTCCGCACCACTCACTCACGCCATCAACTCCGCACCACTCACTCACGCCATCAACTCCGCACGACTAACTCGCTCCATCAACTCCACACCACTCACTCAAGCCATCAACTCCACACCACTCACTCACGCCATCAACTCTGCACGACTAACTCGCTCCATCAACTCCACACCACTCACTCAAGCCATCAACTCCGCACCACTCACTCACGCCATCAACTCCGCACGACTAACTCGCTCCATCAACTCCACACCACTCACTCAAGCCATCAACTCCACAACACTCACTCACGCCATCAACTCCGCACGACTAACTCGCTCCATCAACTCCACAACACTCACTCACGCCATCAACTCCGCACGACTAACTCGCTCCATCAACTCCACAACACTCACTCAAGCCATCAACTCCGCACGACTAACTCGCTCCATCAACTCCACACCACTTACTCAAGCCATCAACTCCACACCACTCACTCACGCCATCAACTCCGCACCACTAACTCGCTCCATCAACTCCACAACACTCACTCACGCCATCAACTCCGCACGACTAACTCGCTCCATCAACTCCACAACACTCACTCACGCCATCAACTCCGCACCACTCACTCACGCCATCAACTCCGCACCACTCACTCGCTCCATCAACTCCGCACGACTAACTCGCTCCATCAACTCCACAACACTCACTCACGCCATCAACTCCGCAACACTCACTCACGCCATCAACTCCGCACGACTAACTCGCTCCATCAACTCCACAACACTCACTCACGCCATCAACTCCGCACGACTAACTCGCTCCATCAACTCCACAACACTCACTCACGCCATCAACTCCACAACACTCACTCACGCCATCAACTCCACACGACTAACTCGCTCCATCAACTCCGCAACACTCACTCACGCCATCAACTCCGCACGACTAACTCGCTCCATCAACTCCACAACACTCACTCACGCCATCAACTCCACAACACTCACTCACGCCATCAACTCCACAACACTCACTCACGCCATCAACTCCGCAACACTCACTCACTCCATCAACTCCGCAACACTCACTCACTCCATCAACTCCACAACACTCACTCACGCCATCAACTCCACAACACTCACTCACGCCATCAACTCCACAACACTCACTCACGCCATCAACTCCACAACACTCACTCACGCCATCAACTCCACAACACTCATTCACGCCATCAACTCCGCAACACTCACTCACGCCATCAACTCCGCACGACTAACTCGCTCCATCAACTCCACAACACTCACTCACGCCATCAACTCCGCACGACTAACTCGCTCCATCAACTCCACAACACTCACTCACGCCATCAACTCCACAACACTCACTCACGCCATCAACTCCACACGACTAACTCGCTCCATCAACTCCGCAACACTCACTCACGCCATCAACTCCGCACGACTAACTCGCTCCATCAACTCCACAACACTCACTCACGCCATCAACTCCACAACACTCACTCACGCCATCAACTCCACAACACTCACTCACGCCATCAACTCCACAACACTCACTCACGCCATCAACTCCACACGACTAACTCGCTCCATCAACTCCACAACACTCACTCACGCCATCAACTCCACAACACTCACTCACGCCATCAACTCCACAACACTCACTCACGCCATCAACTCCGCACCACTCACTCGCTCCATCAACTCCGCACGACTAACTCGCTCCATCAACTCCACAACACTCACTCACGCCATCAACTCCACAACACTCACTCACGCCATCAACTCCGCACCACTCACTCACGCCATCAACTCCGCAACACTCACTCACGCCATCAACTCCGCACGACTAACTCGCTCCATCAACTCCACAACACTCACTCATGCCATCAACTCCGCACGACTAACTCGCTCCATCAACTCCACAACACTCACTCACGCCATCAACTCCGCACGACTAACTCGCTCCATCAACTCCGCACCACTCACTCACTCCATCAACTCCACAACACTCACTCACGCCATCAACTCCACAACACTCACTCACGCCATCAACTCCACAACACTCACTCACGCCATCAACTCCACAACACTCACTCACGCCATCAACTCCACAACACTCACTCACGCCATCAACTCCACAACACTCACTCACTCCATCAACTCCACAACACTCACTCACGCCATCAACTCCGCACCACTCACTCACTCCATCAACTCCACAACACTCACTCACTCCATCAACTCCGCACCACTCACTCACTCCATCAACTCCGCACCACTCACTCACTCCATCAACTCCACAACACTCACTCACGCCATCAACTCCACAACACTCACTCACGCCATCAACTCCGCAACACTCACTCACTCCATCGACTCCGCAACACTCACTCACTCCATCAACTCCACAACACTCACTCACGCCATCAACTCCACAACACTCACTCATGCCATCAACTCCACAACACTCACTCACGCCATCAACTCCACAACACTCACTCACGCCATCAACTCCACAACACTCACTCACGCCATCAACTCCACAACACTCACTCACGCCATCAACTCCGCACGACTAACTCGCTCCATCAACTCCACAACACTCACTCACGCCATCAACTCAGCACCACTCACTCACGCCATCAACTCCGCACCACTCACTCGCTCCATCAACTCCGCACGACTAACTCGCTCCATCAACTCCACAACACTCACTCACGCCATCAACTCCACACCACTCACTCGCTCCATCAACTCCACAACACTCACTCACGCCATCAACTCTGCACCACTCACTCACGCCATCAACTCCGCACCACTCACTCGCTCCATCAACTCCGCACGACTAACTCGCTCCATCAACTCCACAACACTCACTCACGCCATCAACTCCACAACACTCACTCACGCCATCAACTCCACAACACTCACTCACGCCATCAACTCCACAACACTCACTCACGCCATCAACTCCGCACGACTAACTCGCTCCATCAACTCCACAACACTCACTCACGCCATCAACTCCGCACCACTCACTCACGCCATCAACTCCGCACCACTCACTCACGCCATCAACTCCGCACCACTCACTCACGCCATCAACTCCGCACGACTAACTCGCTCCATCAACTCCACAACACTCACTCACGCCATCAACTCCACAACACTCACTCACGCCATCAACTCCGCACCACTCACTCACGCCATCAACTCCGCACCACTCACTCACGCCATCAACTCCGCACGACTAACTCGCTCCATCAACTCCACACCACTCACTCAAGCCATCAACTCCACACCACTCACTCACGCCATCAACTCCGCACGACTAACTCGCTCCATCAACTCCACACCACTCACTCAAGCCATCAACTCCGCACCACTCACTCACGCCATCAACTCCGCACGACTAACTCGCTCCATCAACTCCACACCACTCACTCAAGCCATCAACTCCACAACACTCACTCACGCCATCAACTCCGCACGACTAACTCACTCCATCAACTCCACAACACTCACTCACGCCATCAACTCCGCACGACTAACTCGCTCCATCAACTCCACAACACTCACTCAAGCCATCAACTCCGCACGACTAACTCGCTCCATCAACTCCACACCACTCACTCAAGCCATCAACTCCACACCACTCACTCACGCCATCAACTCCGCACCACTCACTCGCTCCATCAACTCCACAACACTCACTCACGCCATCAACTCTGCACCACTCACTCACGCCATCAACTCCGCACCACTCACTCGCTCCATCAACTCCGCACGACTAACTCGCTCCATCAACTCCACAACACTCACTCACGCCATCAACTCCACAACACTCACTCACGCCATCAACTCCACAACACTCACTCACGCCATCAACTCCACAACACTCACTCACGCCATCAACTCCACAACACTCACTCACGCCATCAACTCCACAACACTCACTCACGCCATCAACTCCACAACACTCACTCACGCCATCAACTCCGCACGACTAACTCGCTCCATCAACTCCACAACACTCACTCACGCCATCAACTCCGCACCACTCACTCACGCCATCAACTCCGCACCACTCACTCGCTCCATCAACTCCGCACGACTAACTCGCTCCATCAACTCCACAACAGTCACTCACGCCATCAACTCCACACCACTCACTCGCTCCATCAACTCCACAACACTCACTCACGCCATCAACTCCGCACCACTCACTCACGCCATCAACTCCGCACCACTCACTCGCTCCATCAACTCCGCACGACTAACTCGCTCCATCAACTCCACAACACTCACTCACGCCATCAACTCCACAACACTCACTCACGCCATCAACTCCACAACACTCACTCACGCCATCAACTCCGCACGACTAACTCGCTCCATCAACTCCACAACACTCACTCACGCCATCAACTCCGCACCACTCACTCACGCCATCAACTCCGCACCACTCACTCACGCCATCAACTCCGCACCACTCACTCACGCCATCAACTCCGCACGACTAACTCGCTCCATCAACTCCACAACACTCACTCACGCCATCAACTCCACAACACTCACTCACGCCATCAACTCCGCACCACTCACTCACGCCATCAACTCCGCACCACTCACTCACGCCATCAACTCCGCACGACTAACTCGCTCCATCAACTCCACACCACTCACTCAAGCCATCAACTCCACACCACTCACTCACGCCATCAACTCTGCACGACTAACTCGCTCCATCAACTCCACACCACTCACTCAAGCCATCAACTCCGCACCACTCACTCACGCCATCAACTCCGCACGACTAACTCGCTCCATCAACTCCACACCACTCACTCAAGCCATCAACTCCACAACACTCACTCACGCCATCAACTCCGCACGACTAACTCGCTCCATCAACTCCACAACACTCACTCACGCCATCAACTCCGCACGACTAACTCGCTCCATCAACTCCACAACACTCACTCAAGCCATCAACTCCGCACGACTAACTCGCTCCATCAACTCCACACCACTTACTCAAGCCATCAACTCCACACCACTCACTCACGCCATCAACTCCGCACCACTAACTCGCTCCATCAACTCCACAACACTCACTCACGCCATCAACTCCGCACGACTAACTCGCTCCATCAACTCCACAACACTCACTCACGCCATCAACTCCGCACCACTCACTCACGCCATCAACTCCGCACCACTCACTCGCTCCATCAACTCCGCACGACTAACTCGCTCCATCAACTCCACAACACTCACTCACGCCATCAACTCCGCAACACTCACTCACGCCATCAACTCCGCACGACTAACTCGCTCCATCAACTCCACAACACTCACTCACGCCATCAACTCCGCACGACTAACTCGCTCCATCAACTCCACAACACTCACTCACGCCATCAACTCCACAACACTCACTCACGCCATCAACTCCACACGACTAACTCGCTCCATCAACTCCGCAACACTCACTCACGCCATCAACTCCGCACGACTAACTCGCTCCATCAACTCCACAACACTCACTCACGCCATCAACTCCACAACACTCACTCACGCCATCAACTCCACAACACTCACTCACGCCATCAACTCCGCAACACTCACTCACTCCATCAACTCCGCAACACTCACTCACTCCATCAACTCCACAACACTCACTCACGCCATCAACTCCACAACACTCACTCACGCCATCAACTCCACAACACTCACTCACGCCATCAACTCCACAACACTCACTCACGCCATCAACTCCACAACACTCATTCACGCCATCAACTCCACAACACTCACTCACGCCATCAACTCCGCACGACTAACTCGCTCCATCAACTCCACAACACTCACTCACGCCATCAACTCCGCACCACTCACTCACGCCATCAACTCCGCACCACTCACTCGCTCCATCAACTCCGCACAACTAACTCGCTCCATCAACTCCACAACACTCACTCACGCCATCAACTCCACACCACTCACTCGCTCCATCAACTCCACAACACTCACTCACGCCATCAACTCCGCACCACTCACTCACGCCATCAACTCCGCACCACTCACTCGCTCCATCAACTCCGCACGACTAACTCGCTCCATCAACTCCACAACACTCACTCACGCCATCAACTCCACAACACTCACTCACGCCATCAACTCCACAACACTCACTCACGCCATCAACTCCACAACACTCACTCACGCCATCAACTCCGCACGACTAACTCGCTCCATCAACTCCACAACACTCACTCACGCCATCAACTCCGCACCACTCACTCACGCCATCAACTCCGCACCACTCACTCACGCCATCAACTCCGCACCACTCACTCACGCCATCAACTCCGCACGACTAACTCGCTCCATCAACTCCACAACACTCACTCACGCCATCAACTCCACAACACTCACTCACGCCATCAACTCCGCACCACTCACTCACGCCATCAACTCCGCACCACTCACTCACGCCATCAACTCCGCACGACTAACTCGCTCCATCAACTCCACACCACTCACTCAAGCCATCAACTCCACACCACTCACTCACGCCATCAACTCCGCACGACTAACTCGCTCCATCAACTCCACACCACTCACTCAAGCCATCAACTCCGCACCACTCACTCACGCCATCAACTCCGCACGACTAACTCGCTCCATCAACTCCACACCACTCACTCAAGCCATCAACTCCACAACACTCACTCACGCCATCAACTCCGCACGACTAACTCGCTCCATCAACTCCACAACACTCACTCACGCCATCAACTCCGCACGACTAACTCGCTCCATCAACTCCACAACACTCACTCAAGCCATCAACTCCGCACGACTAACTCGCTCCATCAACTCCACACCACTCACTCAAGCCATCAACTCCACACCACTCACTCACGCCATCAACTCCGCACGACTAACTCGCTCCATCAACTCCACAACACTCACTCACGCCATCAACTCCGCACCACTAACTCGCTCCATCAACTCCACAACACTCACTCACGCCATCAACTCCGCACGACTAACTCGCTCCATCAACTCCACAACACTCACTCACGCCATCAACTCCGCACCACTCACTCACGCCATCAACTCCGCACCACTCACTCGCTCCATCAACTCCGCACGACTAACTCGCTCCATCAACTCCACAACACTCACTCACGCCATCAACTCCGCAACACTCACTCACGCCATCAACTCCGCACGACTAACTCGCTCCATCAACTCCACAACACTCACTCACGCCATCAACTCCGCACGACTAACTCGCTCCATCAACTCCACAACACTCACTCACGCCATCAACTCCACAACACTCACTCACGCCATCAACTCCACACGACTAACTCGCTCCATCAACTCCGCAACACTCACTCATGCCATCAACTCCGCACGACTAACTCGCTCCATCAACTCCACAACACTCACTCACGCCATCAACTCCACAACACTCACTCACGCCATCAACTCCACAACACTCACTCACGCCATCAACTCCACAACACTCACTCACGCCATCAACTCCACACAACTAACTCGCTCCATCAACTCCACAACACTCACTCACGCCATCAACTCCACAACACTCACTCACGCCATCAACTCCACAACACTCACTCACGCCATCAACTCCGCACCACTCACTCGCTCCATCAACTCCGCACGACTAACTCGCTCCATCAACTCCACAACACTCACTCACGCCATCAACTCCACAACACTCACTCACGCCATCAACTCCGCACCACTCACTCACGCCATCAACTCCGCAACACTCACTCACGCCATCAACTCCGCACGACTAACTCGCTCCATCAACTCCACAACACTCACTCATGCCATCAACTCCGCACGACTAACTCGCTCCATCAACTCCACAACACTCACTCACGCCATCAACTCCGCACGACTAACTCGCTCCATCAACTCCGCACCACTCACTCACTCCATCAACTCCACAACACTCACTCACGCCATCAACTCCACAACACTCACTCACGCCATCAACTCCACAACACTCACTCACGCCATCAACTCCACAACACTCACTCACGCCATCAACTCCACAACACTCACTCACGCCATCAACTCCACAACACTCACTCACTCCATCAACTCCACAACACTCACTCACGCCATCAACTCCGCACCACTCACTCACTCCATCAACTCCACAACACTCACTCACTCCATCAACTCCGCACCACTCACTCACTCCATCAACTCCGCACCACTCACTCACTCCATCAACTCCACAACACTCACTCACGCCATCAACTCCACAACACTCACTCACGCCATCAACTCCGCAACACTCACTCACTCCATCGACTCCGCAACACTCACTCACTCCATCAACTCCACAACACTCACTCACGCCATCAACTCCACAACACTCACTCACGCCATCAACTCCACAACACTCACTCACGCCATCAACTCCACAACACTCACTCACGCCATCAACTCCACAACACTCACTCACGCCATCAACTCCACAACACTCACTCACGCCATCAACTCCGCACGACTAACTCGCTCCATCAACTCCACAACACTCACTCACGCCATCAACTCCGCACCACTCACTCACGCCATCAACTCCGCACCACTCACTCGCTCCATCAACTCCGCACGACTAACTCGCTCCATCAACTCCACAACACTCACTCACGCCATCAACTCCACACCACTCACTCGCTCCATCAACTCCACAACACTCACTCACGCCATCAACTCCGCACCACTCACTCACGCCATCAACTCCGCACCACTCACTCGCTCCATCAACTCCGCACGACTAACTCGCTCCATCAACTCCACAACACTCACTCACGCCATCAACTCCACAACACTCACTCACGCCATCAACTCCACAACACTCACTCACGCCATCAACTCCACAACACTCACTCACGCCATCAACTCCGCACGACTAACTCGCTCCATCAACTCCACAACACTCACTCACGCCATCAACTCCGCACCACTCACTCACGCCATCAACTCCGCACCACTCACTCACGCCATCAACTCCGCACCACTCACTCACGCCATCAACTCCGCACGACTAACTCGCTCCATCAACTCCACAACACTCACTCACGCCATCAACTCCACAACACTCACTCACGCCATCAACTCCGCACCACTCACTCACGCCATCAACTCCGCACCACTCACTCACGCCATCAACTCCGCACGACTAACTCGCTCCATCAACTCCACACCACTCACTCAAGCCATCAACTCCACACCACTCACTCACGCCATCAACTCCGCACGACTAACTCGCTCCATCAACTCCACACCACTCACTCAAGCCATCAACTCCGCACCACTCACTCACGCCATCAACTCCGCACGACTAACTCGCTCCATCAACTCCACACCACTCACTCAAGCCATCAACTCCACAACACTCACTCACGCCATCAACTCCGCACGACTAACTCACTCCATCAACTCCACAACACTCACTCACGCCATCAACTCCGCACGACTAACTCGCTCCATCAACTCCACAACACTCACTCAAGCCATCAACTCCGCACGACTAACTCGCTCCATCAACTCCACACCACTCACTCAAGCCATCAACTCCACACCACTCACTCACGCCATCAACTCCGCACCACTCACTCGCTCCATCAACTCCACAACACTCACTCACGCCATCAACTCCGCACCACTCACTCACGCCATCAACTCCGCACCACTCACTCGCTCCATCAACTCCGCACGACTAACTCGCTCCATCAACTCCACAACACTCACTCACGCCATCAACTCCACAACACTCACTCACGCCATCAACTCCACAACACTCACTCACGCCATCAACTCCACAACACTCACTCACGCCATCAACTCCGCACGACTAACTCGCTCCATCAACTCCACAACACTCACTCACGCCATCAACTCCGCACCACTCACTCACGCCATCAACTCCGCACCACTCACTCAAGCCATCAACTCCGCACCACTCACTCACGCCATCAACTCCGCACGACTAACTCGCTCCATCAACTCCACAACACTCACTCACGCCATCAACTCCACAACACTCACTCACGCCATCAACTCCGCACCACTCACTCACGCCATCAACTCCGCACCACTCACTCACGCCATCAACTCCGCACGACTAACTCGCTCCATCAACTCCACACCACTCACTCAAGCCATCAACTTCACACCACTCACTCACGCCATCAACTCCGCACGACTAACTCGCTCCATCAACTCCACACCACTCACTCAAGCCATCAACTCCGCACCACTCACTCACGCCATCAACTCCGCACGACTAACTCGCTCCATCAACTCCACACCACTCACTCAAGCCATCAACTCCACAACACTCACTCACGCCATCAACTCCGCACGACTAACTCGCTCCATCAACTCCACAACACTCACTCACGCCATCAACTCCGCACGACTAACTCGCTCCATCAACTCCACAACACTCACTCAAGCCATCAACTCCGCACGACTAACTCGCTCCATCAACTCCACACCACTCACTCAAGCCATCAACTCCACACCACTCACTCACGCCATCAACTCCGCACCACTAACTCGCTCCATCAACTCCACAACACTCACTCACGCCATCAACTCCGCACGACTAACTCGCTCCATCAACTCCACAACACTCACTCACGCCATCAACTCCGCACCACTCACTCGCGCCATCAACTCCGCACCACTCACTCGCTCCATCAACTCCGCACGACTAACTCGCTCCATCAACTCCACAACACTCACTCACGCCATCAACTCCGCAACACTCACTCACGCCATCAACTCCGCACGACTAACTCGCTCCATCAACTCCACAACACTCACTCACGCCATCAACTCCGCACGACTAACTCGCTCCATCAACTCCACAACACTCACTCACGCCATCAACTCCACAACACTCACTCACGCCATCAACTCCACACGACTAACTCGCTCCATCAACTCCGCAACACTCACTCACGCCATCAACTCCGCACGACTAACTCGCTCCATCAACTCCACAACACTCACTCACGCCATCAACTCCACAACACTCACTCACGCCATCAACTCCACAACACTCACTCACGCCATCAACTCCACAACACTCACTCACGCCATCAACTCCACACGACTAACTCGCTCCATCAACTCCACAACACTCACTCACGCCATCAACTCCACAACACTCAATCACGCCATCAACTCCACAACACTCACTCACGCCATCAACTCCGCACCACTCACTCGCTCCATCAACTCCGCACGACTAACTCGCTCCATCAACTCCACAACACTCACTCACGCCATCAACTCCACAACACTCACTCACGCCATCAACTCCGCACCACTCACTCACGCCATCAACTCCGCAACACTCACTCACGCCATCAACTCCGCACGACTAACTCGCTCCATCAACTCCACAACACTCACTCACGCCATCAACTCCGCACGACTAACTCGCTCCATCAACTCCACAACACTCACTCACGCCATCAACTCCGCACGACTAACTCGCTCCATCAACTCCGCACCACTCACTCACTCCATCAACTCCACAACACTCACTCACGCCATCAACTCCACAACACTCACTCACGCCATCAACTCCACAACACTCACTCACGCCATCAACTCCACAACACTCACTCACGCCATCAACTCCACAACACTCACTCACTCCATCAACTCCACAACACTCACTCACGCCATCAACTCCGCACCACTCACTCACTCCATCAACTCCACAACACTCACTCACTCCATCAACTCCGCACCACTCACTCACTCCATCAACTCCGCACCACTCACTCACTCCATCAACTCCACAACACTCACTCACGCCATCAACTCCACACGACTAACTCGCTCCATCAACTCCGCACCACTCACTCACTCCATCAACTCCACAACACTCACTCACTCCATCAACTCCACAACACTCACTCACGCCATCAACTCTGCACCACTCACTCACTCCATCAACTCCACAACACTCACTCACGCCATCAACTCCACACGACTAACTCGCTCCATCAACTCCGCACCACTCACTCACTCCATCAACTCCACAACACTCACTCACTCCATCAACTCCACAACACTCACTCACGCCATCAACTCCGCACCACTCACTCACTCCATCAAATCCACAACACTCACTCATGCCATCAACTCCACAACACTCACTCACGCCATCAACTCCACAACACTCACTCACGCCATCAACTCCACAACACTCACTCACGCCATCAACTCCGCACCACTCACTCACTCCATCAACTCCACAACACTCACTCACGCCATGAACTCCACACGACTAACTCGCTCCATCAACTCCGCACCACTCACTCACTCCATCAACTCCACAACACTCACTCACTCCATCAACTCCACAACACTCACTCACGCCATCAACTCCACAACACTCACTCACGCCATCAACTCCACAACACTCACTCACGCCATCAACTCCACAACACTCACTCACGCCATCAACTCCACACGACTAACTCGCGCCATCAACTCCACAACACTCACTCACTCCATCAACTCCACAACACTCACTCACGCCATCAACTCCACAACACTCACTCACTCCATCAACTCCACAACACTCACTCATGCCATCAACTCCACAACACTCACTCACGCCATCAACTCCACACGACTAACTCGCTCCATCAACTCCACAACACTCACTCACTCCATCAACTCCACAACACTCACTCACTCCATCAACTCCACAACACTCACTCACGCCATCAACTCCACACAACTAACTCGCTCCATCAACTCCACAACACTCACTCACGCCATCAACTCCACAACACTCACTCACGCCATCAACTCCACACGACTAACTCGCTCCATCAACTCCACAACACTCACTCACTCCATCAACTCCACAACACTCACTCACTCCATCAACTCCGCAACACTCACTCACGCCATCAACTCCGCACCACTCACTCACTCCATCAACTCCACAACACTCACTCACTCCATCAACTCCTCACCACTCACTCACTCCATCAACTCCACACGACTAACTCGCTCCATCAACTCCGCACCACTCACTCACTCCATCAACTCCACAACACTCACTCACTCCATCAACTCTCACTCACGCCATCAACTCCGCACCACTCACTCACTCCATCAACTCCACAACACTCACTCACGCCATCAACTCCACACGACTAACTCGCTCCATCAACTCCGCACCACTCACTCACTCCATCAACTCCACAACACTCACTCACTCCATCAACTCCACAACACTCACTCACGCCATCAACTCCACAACACTCACTCACGCCATCAACTCCACAACACTCACTCACGCCATCAACTCCACAACACTCACTCACGCCATCAACTCCGCACCACTCACTCACTCCATCAACTCCACAACACTCACTCACGCCATCAACTCCACACGACTAACTCGCTCCATCAACTCCGCACCACTCACTCACTCCATCAACTCCACAACACTCACTCACTCCATCAACTCCACAACACTCACTCACGCCATCAACTCCACAACACTCACTCACGCCATCAACTCCACAACACTCACTCACGCCATCAACTCCACAACACTCACTCACGCCATCAACTCCACACGACTAACTCGCTCCATCAACTCCACAACACTCACTCACTCCATCAACTCCACAACACTCACTCACGCCATCAACTCCACAACACTCACTCACGCCATCAACTCCACACGACTAACTCGCTCCATCAACTCCACAACACTCACTCACTCCATCAACTCCACAACACTCACTCACTCCATCAACTCCACAACACTCACTCACGCCATCAACTCCACACGACTAACTCGCTCCATCAACTCCACAACACTCACTCACGCCATCAACTCCACAACACTCACTCACGCCATCAACTCCACACGACTAACTCGCTCCATCAACTCCACAACACTCACTCACTCCATCAACTCCACAACACTCACTCACTCCATCAACTCCACAACACTCACTCACGCCATCAACTCCGCACCACTCACTCACTCCATCAACTCCACAACACTCACTCACTCCATCAACTCCGCACCACTCACTCACTCCATCAACTCCGCACCACTCACTCACTCCATCAACTCCACAACACTCACTCACGCCATCAACTCCACACGACTAACTCGCTCCATCAACTCCGCACCACTCACTCACTCCATCAACTCCGCACCACTCACTCACTCCATCAACTCCACAACACTCACTCACGCCATCAACTCCACACGACTAACTCGCTCCATCAACTCCACAACACTCACTCACGCCATCAACTCCACACGACTAACTCGCTCCATCAACTCCACAACACTCACTCACGCCATCAACTCCACAACACTCACTCACGCCATCAACTCCGCACGACTAACTCGCTCCATCAACTCCACAACACTCACTCAAGCCATCAACTCCACAACACTCACTCACGCCATCAACTCCACAACACTCACTCACGCCATCAACTCCGCACCACTCACTCACTCCATCAACTCCGCACCACTCACTCACGCCTTCAACTCCGCACGACTAACTCGCTCCATCAACTCCACAACACTCACTCACGCCATCAACTCCACAACACTCACTCACGCCATCAACTCCACAACACTCACTCACGCCATCAACTCCACAACACTCACTCACTCCATCAACTCCGCACCACTCACTCAAGCCATCATCTCCGCACCACTCACTCACTCCATCAACTCCGCACCACTCACTCACGCCATCAACTCCACAACACTCACTCACTCCATCAACTCCGCACCACTCACTCACGCCATCAACTCCACAACACTCACTCGCTCCATCAACTCCGCACCACTCACTCAAGCCATCAACTCCACAACACTCACTCGCTCCATCAACTCCGCACCACTCACTCAAGCCATCAACTCCACAACACTCACTCACTCCATCAACTCCGCACCACTCACTCACGCCATCAACTCCACAACACTCACTCACTCCATCAACTCCGCACCACTCACTCAAGCCATCAACTCCGCACCACTCACTCACTCCATCAACTCCGCACCACTCACTCACTCCATCAACTCCACAACACTCACTCAAGCCATCAACTCCGCACCACTCACTCACTCCATCAACTCCGCACCACTCACTCACTCCATCAACTCCGCACCATTAACTCACTACACCCGACTCCCCATGTCTAATCTACTGAGATCTCCATTTGCTTCTGGAACCGCGAAGAAATCAACAGCTGCAAGATGGATCTTGCATCAATTAGTTATAAACAATTATCTATCATCCATCAAGTGTTCTTGATCTCTTTCATCATTGTTTATTTGAGGTAGGCAAACAGCAACACTACACGACAGAGAAAGCCGGACAGGCAGGTAACCAGACGCACAGGCATACAGGCGGACGGGCGGGTAGATAGACAGACAGACAGAGAAAGTAAGTGAATACAATTGAAAACAAAACGACACAAACAATGCTGTCTTTTATCGATGTGCCGTTCCATGTCCCAACACAACAGATATTGATCTCTGACATACAACAATGTACAGGTTTAACGCTGTGGTCGACCTGGCGAGGGAGTGGGGGAATTCAATATAAGCTACAGAGTGACAATGTCACACAGTGAAGTGAAATGTCTGGGATAATGCCAGCCGGAGGGGGAGAGGAGAAAAGGGAGAGAGGGGAGGGAGTGAAAGAAATGTTCAAATCAGATCACCTCGTTGGTTGGCTGGTTGCTTGTTTGCTTGGTTGGATGGCGCATTTCTTAAATGATTGGTTGGTTGGTTGGTTCGATTCTTAGTTGGTTGGTTGGATGCTTGGTTGGCTGGTTGGTTGGTTGGTTGGTTAGATGGTTGTTTGGTTGACTGATTGTTTGGATGACTAGTTGGTTGGTTGGATGGTTGGTTGGGTGGTTGGTTGGTTAGATGGTTGTTTGGTTGACTGATTGTTTGGATGACTAGTTGGTTGGTTGGATGGTTCGTTGGGTGGTTGGTTGGTTAGATGGTTGTTTGGTTGACTGATTGTTTGGATGACTAGTTGGTTGGTTGGATGGTTGGTTGGGTGGTTGGCTGGATGCTTGGCTGGTAGTAGGATTCAGGGAGCAATGTAGAGAAATAGTGAGACAGAAACATGGCCACAGAACCAGATATAGAAGGTTTCCGTGAGGAACGACCGTGAAGACAGGCAGACACGTGTACGGTTGTCTACAGACAGAAAGATAGGCAGATGGACAGACAGGCATAAACAGGAGAGAGAGAGAGAGAGAGAGAGAGAGAGAGAGAGAGAGAGAGAGAGAGAGAGAGAGAGAGAGAGAGAGAGAGAGAGAGAGAGGGTGAAGAAGAGACAGAGAGAGACAGACAGTAAGAGAAGTCGAAGACAAACAAATAAACACAGATTGCGAGAATGATCAAAAGACTCAGTCAATACTAAAAGACTCAGAATCAGTCAATAATCTAGTCGAAAGCCCAGTCAATAATCTAGTCGAAAGCCCAGTCAATATTCTAGTCGAAAGCCCAGTCAATAATCTAGTCGAAAGCCCAGCTGTCTTACTCAACTGTCTGTCACTACCATCTACTGCCTACAATACTTTGAGGTGAATGGTGGAGTGGGGGGGGGGAGGTCTTGACTCTGGGGAATTCAAACCGCCTGGCTAGTGCAGTCACCGTGAACTGTGCAGGTTAAGGTTTTATTTTTGACCCCGACAGAAAAAAAAAAAAAATTCTTTCCCGAGGATCCGAACCCATGTTTCCTGGAGGAGAATTCGGCATTCTAGCCACTCGGCCAGTCGCTTCTCTACTCTACTGTCAAACCTCCAAAGAGAAATATTCCGCTGTGCACTTTCATTATTGGATGTCTTGTCTCCAAGACATTCTTACAAGCCGACGAGCAGACACGTGCCGAAAGCTTAGCCAAACGTCACGTCACTTGTTGCTGGTAGAAGAATTACTCCGGTAAAAGTATCGATCAAACAAACGGTTCGGTCCGGATTCACTGTTCATCTTGTTTCAAATTGATGCTGCGGAATTTGCTGACGTGTGGGAAATGGCAGGACTGATGGGGGATAGCTTGGCAAGACTCTTCTTGTGGAAAACGCAGTTTGGGATGGGTAGAGACCCTGAAGACATTTGTCAACACGGAAACAGATTAGACTTTATAGACCATAGACAGTCTCAGGTTTTAAAGAATTTCAGGGAGCGTTCATCAATATACAAACGGCTTACGGATAACTCGGTGACCTTATAAAGTTCAATAGAAAAATCCACTAACTCCACATGGATAACATTGCTGAGGAAAACTTCGAATCTTTTCAGAATTCTAGACGATCTGTCTAAGAAAATGGTGTGACGGAATTACCAATGTAGAGCTCACGGAGAGAACTTAATACATCTCAGTGAACCAACAGGTGAGGGAACGACGCTGGCGCTGGATGGGACTCACTCTGAGAAAACCTGAGGACAGTATAACTAGACACTCTCTTGTCTGGAACCAACAAGATAGGACACACACTGAGAAAACCTGAGGACAGTATAACTAGACACTCTCTTGTCTGGAACCAACAAGATAGGACACACACTGAGAAAACCCGAGGATAGTATAACTAGACACTCTCTTGTCTGGAACCAACAAGACAAATGAAATAGCGGAAGACTTAAAACACACGGAGATGAGAATTACAGAAAGAGAAGAATAATTGGGAGGGCATGGAGGAAGCTACTGGATACAGCAAAAGATGGGACGGCCTGTCGTGGTTTGGTTGAGGGACTATGCCCCAAAGAGGGATAACTAAAATGTTTCCAATATCATCAGTTATAGTTCCTTGTCTTCCGAGGCCCAAATGTTTCCACATCATCATTTATAGCTTTGTCTATTCTAGTGAAGCCCACAGTTTGCCTCCAACATGCGACGAGCCCCCCCCCCCCCCCCCAACATGCGACGAGTCCCCCCATGACAAGATGGAGTACCCAGCAGCATCGCATAAACAAACAAGCGCCTCAAGCGACAACCTTCTAGCTCTGGCATTGAACAACGACATGCCCATCGTTAAGGAGATTACATTATTCGCCAGCAGCAACACAAAAGACTGAACAAGTGAAAATACAAACACCTCCTCCCACTCTGCCATCTTGCCGGACGGTGTGTCAACATCTCAGGTGAGACAAATATTACCACAGGAGCGTGACGACATTAAAACATACAATCTGGGCTGTCGTTTACAACAACGGTTCTGTGGTGTTTACATGTGCTGAGTGCAGACTGCCATGAGGGAGGAGAAGAAGAAGAAGAAGAAGAAGAAGAAGAAGAAGAAGAAGAAGAAGAAGAAGAAGAAGAAGAAGAAGAAGAAGAAGAAGAAGAAGAAGAAGAAGAAGAAGAAGAAGAAGAAGGGAAACATAGAGGCAAATAACATAAGCTTATAGTGTGTGTGTGTATCTCTGAGTGTAGCAAACACATAAGACAGACAGACCGTGCATAGAGAGACAAGGAAAGGCCGAGAGACAGACAGTGCATACAGAGACAAGGAAAGAGCGAGAGAAAGAGAAACAAGACAGACAGACAGACAGATAGACAGACAGACAGACATACAGACAGACAGACAGACAGACAGACAGACAGACAGACAGACAGACAGACAGACAGACAGACAGACAGACAGAGAGATTGAATAAAGACAAAGGAAAGGGTGGGACAGAAAAATTAAGGCATAGAGTGGAGAGAGAGAGAGAGAGAGAGAGAGAGAGAGAGAGAGAGAGAGAGAGAGAGAGAGGCGTAATTAACGTCACTGAAAGCCATACACGAAAACAAAGATGAAAGGACTGCAATAAACACCGGCCTTGGGTACAGATGAAGCTTACATCGTGACTACTTCAAATAATCACGAGCGACAATCAATACTGAAACACTGAGTGAAATAACAACACTGCGTCAAATTTACAACAACACAACATAACACATCAACAGACTAGCCATGTCCAGGATGTATGGGAAACAGTGCCACAGCCTTAACCGAAAGTGTGAACTAGTATAGGAGTCGTGGACTGGTATAGAAGTCGTGGACTGGTATAGTGGTCACTTGTTTAAAAGGCAAAGGACCACATTGTCATGCCAGTGCCATATTGGGAACCAGCTGCCACACTGTCTTGACCAAAGGGCACTCCACAGGTGATGTCGCCAGTATTACAGACAGACAGACAGACAGACAGACAGACAAGACAAGACAAGACAAGACAAGACAAGACAGACAGACAGATATGGCATACATCCATAACGACAACAATCAGAATAGACAACAATCTACTGAGTATTAAACTGGGTGTTAAACTGGGTGTTAAACTGGGTGTTAAACTGTGTGTTAAACTGGGTGTTATACTTTGTGGTAAACTGTGTGGTAAACTGGGTGTTAAACTGTGTGGTAAACTGTGTGGTAAACTGTGTGGTAAGCTGTGTGGTAAACTGTGTGGTAAACTGTGTGGTAAACTGTGTGGTAAACTGTGTGGTAAACTGTGTGGTAAACTGGGTGTTAAACTGTGTGGTAAACTGGGTGTTAAACTGTGTGTTAAACTGTGTGGTAAACTGTGTGGTAAACTGGGTGTTAAACTGTGTGGTAAACTGGGTGTTAAACTGTGTGGTAAACTGGGTGTTAAACTGTGTGGTAAACTGTGTGGTAAACTGTGTGGTAAACTGGGTGTTAAACTGTGTGGTAAACTGGGTGTTTAACTGTGTGGTAAACTGGGTGTTAAACTGTGGTAAACTGTGTGGTAAACTGGGTGTTAAACTGTGTGGTAAACTGTGTGGTAAACTGGGTGTTAAACTGTGTGGTAAACTGTGTGGTAAACTGGGTGTTAAACTGTGTGGTAAACTGGGTGTTAAACTGTGTGGTAAACTGTGTGTTAAACTGTGTGGTAAACTGTGTGGTAAACTGGGTGTTAAACTGTGTGGCAAACTGGGTGTTAAACTGTGTGGCAAACTGGGTGTTAAACTGGGTGTTAAACTGTGTGGCAAACTGGGTGTTAAACTGGGTGTTATACTTTGTGTTAAACTGTGTGTTAAACTATGTTGTAAACTGTGTGTTAAACTGTGTGTTAAACTGTGTGGTAAACTGGGTGTTAAACTGCTTGTTAAACTTTGTGGTAAACTGGGTGTTAAACTGGTTGGTAAACTGGGTGTTACACTGGATGGTAAACTTGGCGGTAAACTTGGTGTTAAACTTTGTGTTAAACTGGGTGGTAAACTGGGTATTAAACTGGGTGTTAAACTGGGTGATAAACTTTGTGATAAACTGGGTATTAAGCTGGGTGTTTAAACTTTGTGGTAAACTGAGTGTTAAACTGGGCGGTAAACTGAGTGTGAAACTTTTTGGTAAACTGAGTGTGAAACTTTGTGGTAAACTGAGTGTTAAACTGAGTGTTAAACTGGGTGTTAAACTTTGTGGTAAACTTGGTATTAAACTGGGTGTTAAACTTTGTGGAAAACTGGGTGGTCCACGCAGGATCCCATATCCCATCGTGACATAAAGAGGGTCGGGGGTGCGATAGGCTGGCGTGAAGTTACAGATGTCACAAGTATGTCTGTCAACAGGTGTACTCTGGGACATTGGCAGGTCTCATGTCTCTGCCAGCCACGCCCCTCCCCCACCTGTTTGAGGCTCCGGCTGGTGTTGACAGTAACTGGGCTGTGTGACGACTGAGCGGAGCACACACCTGTAGGCTTCACGGATGGTGATCACCAGGTGTAGGCAGGGTGTGGTCGTTGCCGAGACAGTGGGAGATCGATACAGCATGACATATAGAAGGATGACAGGGTGCGGCTGAAAGGAGACAGGCAGACACACATGCATACAGCAAAATAGAGACAGACAGGCAGACAGACATAATACACACAGAGTACACACATAATAGCACTGGGACAGACAGGCAGACAGACAGGATAAACACAGAATAACAAGAGACAGACAGAAGAGGGGCAATGGGAGAGGAAGAGAAGACAGACAGACAGCAAAGGAGCAAGAGGAGAGGAAGAGAAGACAGACAGAGGAAAGGCAAGAGACAGATAGACAACTGTCTATCCTATCCATTCTTCTGCGTGCAGGTACGCGTGTGAGTGAGTGCGTGGGTATGTATGTATACAAAGAGAGAGAGAGAGAGAGAGAGAGAGAGAGAGAGAGAGAGAGAGAGAGAGAGAGAGAGAACAGACAAAAGGGGTGAGAGAGCGAGAAAGAGTGAGACATAAAGAGAGCGAAAAGATAAGAGGGGTGAGAGAACGCGAAAAAGAGAGCGATAGACGAGACAGAACGTGAGACGGTGAGACAGGGCGATAGAGAGAGCGAGTGGGAGCTATAAAGTAAAAGCGAGAGATTACGAGAAAGAAAGAACAGGCTCGCGACGGAGACAGTGAGCTATAGAGAGAACAAAGAAACAGAGAAAGAGATAGAGAGAGATAATGCCAGAGACGACCAGAAAGACAGCGAGAGAAAGAAGACGCCGACTATAACTCACAAGCACTCGCTGAACCGCTCACTGTATTTCCAGAAGTGCGAGATAATGTATCTCCCTGCCGCGGTCGTCGACTACCAACCTACGTTTGCCCAAGAATTGTTTTTCTTGTGGCCGCGCCAACATCTCTACGCCGTCACTAATATACCGCACCGACTTGTTTCCTACTAGCACCAATACTGATCTGCGGAAGCCAATAATCACCATGCATATGTGGCATATGTGTTGGCCTGCCGACCAGAACTCCCCTTCAAGAAGGAATTATTTCTTTTATTGATTTGGACCAGGTAAATTTTCTAAACGTTCTCCGTAATCCCGTTTATCCACGTAGGGTAACGAAGCGCGCGAGAATTGGAAGCGGTTTTCGCCGCCCTCGTGACTTGCGGGATATGTGAGCCGGCCGCTCAGAAAGCAATGGAAAACTACTGAGCGTAATCTTGCCGAGAAATGCTGATGTTGACAGCGATGTGTAAATTATATGCAAAAAGAAAAACAATCTCTAAGAAGCCAGTGTCAATTGGACTAAACTGTTGACTTCTATCCTGGATGTAGGGTCGTAAATTTAAGTGCCTCAGAAGTCGGAGTGGGATCGATTGATGGAGAGGGACACTGGTAATAGGGACAGCTAATCTACACGCCAAAATCTGTCTAGAAGTAGAGGAGACGTGAGTGATATTTCATCATCCGCCGGGTGCTGTAAGGTCCAAGGATAAGGGGGTATCTCTGTATACTCAGCCGGGGCTTTTACAGAATCGTTAGGAGACTGCGTGGATAATGTTATAAGCGCTCATGGACGATGGTTCGCCACCTTGTGGTTTGTTAAGTGAGGGGGAAACTATCCGCCTATTCCTATGACACACAGAGGCAGCGGACACAATTCTAGAATATACACAAGCTCTCTCATTCTCGCTTTCTCTCTCTCTCTCCCTCTCGCTTCTCTCCCCACCCTCTCCATCTTTTTTTTTTGTTTCCTTGCTCTCTCTCTCTTCTCTCTCTATCTTTCCTCTCCCCTCTCTCTTCACTCTCCGCCCTCTCTCTCTCTCTCTCTCTATCTTTCCTCTCCTCCTCTCTCTTCTATCTCCACCCTATCTCTATATTTCCTCTCCTCCTGTCTCTTCTATCTCCACCCTCTCTCTCTTCTATCTCTCCTCTCTCTTCTTTCTCTCTCTCATTCTATCTTTCATCTCCTCCTCTCTTCTCTCTTCACCCTATCTCTATCTTTCCTACTCTCTCTTCTCTTTCCACTCTATCTCTATCTTTCCTCTCCTCCTCTCTCTTCACTCTTCACTCTCTCCCCCTCTCTCTCTATCTTTCCTCTCCTCCTCTTTTCTCTTTCCACCCTATCTCTATCTTTCCTCTCCTCCTCTCTCTTCTCTTTCCACCCTATCTCTATCTTTCGTCTCCTCCTCTCTCTTCTATCTCCACCCTATCTCGCTCTTCTCTCACCCCCCCCCTCTCTTTCCTCTCTCCCCCTCTGTCTTCTCTCTCACTCCCTCTCTTTCACCCCAATGTCTCTTTCCACCCTCTCTCTATCTTTCCTCTTCCCCTTTCTCTTCTATCTCCACCCTCTCTCTCTCTCTTTTATCTTCACCTGCTCTCTCTCCCTCTCTTCTCTCTCTCTCCCCCCTCTCTCTCTCTTTCTCTATCACCCCCATCTCTCTCTCTCTCTCTCTCTCTCTCTCTCTCTCTCTCTCTCTCTCTCAGCCACCCAGACAGACAATGACAAAGAACTAAGTCCACATCATGACATGTCATATTAAGAACAGTTGGTGCGAATGTCGGCAAATGTCACACCAGAGAATGTCAATGACACGGATGTCAAGTACCAAGACTTGGGCCGGCGGACATAAACGCTGCTGTTTGTGGCAATCAGATGACTCGGGAGATTTCACACTGCTATACAAACATGGGGGCTTGAAATTATGAGAGAGAGAGAGAGAGAGAGAGAGAGAGAGAGAGAGAGAGAGAGAGAGAGAGGAGAGAGAAGAGAGAGAAAGAGAAAGAGAGAGAAAGAGAGAGGAGGAGGAAAGGATAGGGGGAGAGAAGAAAGAGAGAGAGGGAGGGAGAGAAGGACAGAGGGAAAGAAAGAGAGAGAAAAAGAGAGATAAGGAAAGGAAGAGGAGAGAGAGAGAAGGGGAGAAAGAAGGAGAGAGAAGGATAAGAGAAAGAGAGGGAGGCATACAGAAAGAGAGAGAAAGAGTGAGAGAGGGAGTAAGGGCAGGAGAGAGAGAGGAGAAAGAGTGAGAGAAGGAGAGAAAGAAGGAGACAGGTGGAGAGAAAGAAACAGCGAGAGAAAGAGATAGAAGGACATATTGAAAGAGAGAGTGAGAGAAAGTGAGAGAGAGTGAGAGTATGAGAGAGAGAGAAAGAAAGAGATAAGGAGAGAGAGGAGAGAATGGGAGAAAGAATGCGAGAGAAAAGGAGAAGAAGAGAAAGAGAGGGAGACAGAAAGAAAGAAAGAGAGAGAGAGAGAGAGAGAGAGAGAGAGAGAGAGAGAGAGAGAGAGAGAGAGAGAGAGAGAGAGAGAGAACGAGCGAACGTTAAAAACAACTTGTTCAGAACAACATACAAGGACTGGCAGAGATTCGACCTACATTGGTAATGTATACTTCACATATATTACGTATTCCATTGTCAACAGACAACTCCGACGCCTAGATAGACAAGTAGGGCCGATTTTTGCGTGTGGATTAGCTTTACATTTTGCCGGTGTCCCGGGCCATCGGCGAACCCACTCCGACTTCAGAGGTACTTGTAATTTACGTCCCCAATTCAAGGACGAGAAGTCAGCACTTTAGTCCAACTGACCGCTGTAAGGGTTAAACCCGCTACCTCGGTATCAGCGCACCGGATAGTTTAGAACGAGAGCTCTTGTAAATTAGACCTCCACCTCCTAGACAGAAAAACTTATAGAGATCAGAAGAGTGGAATTTTAGACGGGCCAGCGTGCCCAATTCTAAACCCGTTGAAAATAAAGTTGGTTCGCCCGTTCGTCCATTCCAGCTACGACTTCCTGGTGTCCCAGTTATAATTACGTGTTTCCAATTCCCTCCCTGGGGACAGTTAAAACATTAATTAACTTTGCTGACTAAGCAGACAGGAATTTTACTAAGACTAACAAACAACGCTGACTAAAGCAGACTGTCACACAATAAATAGCTTGTTATTTGCTTGTCTTGTTTTCACTCATGTGATTGTTCTCTCTCTCTCTCTCTCTCTCTCTCTCTCTCTTCTTGTACCCTACATTTCTAGCGTTCTAGCTAATCCATCGATATTTCATCCCTCCCCTCTCTGTCTTTTTTCTATCTGTGTGTGTGTGTGTGGGGGTGGGGGGGGGGGGGGGGTGTGAGTATGTGCGTGTGTGTGGAGAGACATAAGAAAGGCAAAATGTCAGACTGACCTGCGTGCCCAATTCTTAACCTTTTGAAAATAAAGTTTGTTCTCTCTCTCTCTCTCTCTCTCTCGCTCTCTCTCTCTCTCTCTCTCTCTCTCTCTCTCTCTCTCTCTCTTTTCTCTCTCTCTTTTTTTCTCACTCTGTGTGTGTGTAAAATTTTTTGTAAATAATGTATGTATGCATAAATTAATGTGTGTATGTGGGTATGTATGTATCTGTTTATAAATATATGAGGTATGTGTGAGGTGTGTGGGTGCGCGCGCGCGTGTGTGCGCCTGCCCACCTGTCTCATAACATGGTAATATGGATTGTTTATGTTCACACACCGGTCTCTGTGGCTAAGGACTTGCGAACGCGGTTTGTGAGCCCGTATACCCGGGTTCGAAACACGGCGGTGCTGGTTTTTTCGAAAAAGGTATAGGGGCCGGTCGTTCAGAAAGCAATGGCAAACTACTGAACGTAAAATTTGCCCAAGAATCACGGACAGAGGAAATGCTGGGGTTGATTGCTACGTCATGTGAAGGACATGCAACTTAATTTAAAATGTTCACACAATGTTGTTTCTCTGTGAATGTAACATGTACAATATATATAACTGATAACTCTTTCTCTCCCCACCATTCTCTCTCTCTCTCTCTCTCTCTCTCTCTCTCTCTCTCTCTCTCTCTCTCTCTCTCTCTCTCTGTAACACAATTCACAAACAAATCCAACAAATCTCTGAACACGGCCCGGCACCCATTTCTGTCAGGCTGCGTCGACCCCAGAGCTGTGTTAGAAAAAATAAACCTGCCCTTGCTGGGGATTGACCCCGCTCCATTATCTTAGCAGGTCAGTGCACTAACAACTACCCCACTACACCGGCTCCGTAGACGCCTGTACATCCCCAATCAAATCCTGGGCACCCACTTGACCAGGTTCCACCAACACCAAGTAGGAACTAGCCCAGAAGAGACACAGAAGAGACAGAGACATTCACTAGGGCATGTTTCCTTAGTGTCTCAACGAGCATGCTCAAGAGGATAGAGGAGGGGTCGATCCGAAGAGAATGGTTGCTGCCTCTGAAGCAGTCTCGGCTGGCAAAGATTAGTTTCATCTTCGTGCCAGGGCATGCGGGAGTACAAGGAAATGAGCGGGCTGACAAGCTCGCAGGTGAGGCTACTGTGGACCAGTGAATCTACAACCTTGACCAGACTGCGAGAACAGAAAATTAAAAAAAGATGTGGCCAAACAAGAACACTACGCAGGAAGCCAAAGAAAATTGATAAACCAACACAGAACTGGTGTCATTAGCCGCTACACGTTGCGGGATTTGCTGAGGAAGGGATCCGAGCACTTATGGACTGAATGATTCGATGTGCAGTGAGGATGATCTGTCGACTAACTAACTAACTAGCCCAGAAAACAACCCCCCACCACCACCACTTGCAACTCAACAAACCCAGATCACACAGACATATCAATTGGGCAACCTTTGAGGCCACTTAGACAGCTCATAAATAAACAACGTGTATTGATTGGCCCTCATAGCAGTAGAGGAAGGAAGTGGGAAATTAGAGGACACACTAGACAACATAACAAATGAAAGCTATCGTTACCAAACTCGAACCGCCGCCTTCGCTAACTACAGCGGTAAAAACTCCGCCGGGGAGCAAGCACGACGGAAGTCTTCTGATCTTCAGAAGCGGTCCCCCTCGCCGAATATTTCGGCTTCTTTACCTTCTTATGGGGCGGACCCGTCTTAGTCATGACTCCCAGATGTTTTTCTTCTGTCGTGCGTATTCATCTTCGAACCCTTATATATATTCTCTTGTCGTCATCGCTAAGTGTGTCTGCCCATAAGCCACCCTGCCCTCGTAGGGCGAACACTGAGCACCTGGTGCATCTACCAACGTTAGTACCGCACCGTGACTGACCGTGAGAAAGCCAGCTTCTTCCCCCAACAGTTGACCGCAGTCATCACCTCTGCCTTGGTGGCTATCTATGATCCAGTCAGTAGACATCGTTGCTGCCAGCTTCGTACCACGTTCACAGCTTGCGGATCCACGTGGTTGGCACAGCGATGGTGATCTCATCCATCCTCGAATCCGCTAATTCGTTTAGCTTCATCTGCTAATGGCTTGTCCCTATCTCTCTTTCTCCTGCACGAGCGGCTGTGTACAACCACGCAGTCGCGCGCAAACATACGATGGGTTACGTGCCAACATAATACAGCTGACAGACAGGAGCAGTTTATACTATAACTGTAACTCTTATTTCCATGTCTCTCCCTCTGTCTCTATCTGTGTGTGTGTGTGTGTGTGTGTGATTGTCTCAATGTCTGTGTCTCTCTCTGTCTTTGCCTCTCCCACTCTCTCTAGTCTAGCTCTTTCTCTCTCTCACTTTCTAACTCGTCTAGCTCTTTCTCTCTCTCACTTTCTAACTCACAAACATACTCTCTCTCTCTCTCTCTCTCTCTC